>BGPR01000063.1:526535-1126535 GCA_013235015.1 Araneus ventricosus
GTCCCTTCGGAAAATGACATTTTGGAAGTATTAAAGCGTTTGGAAAAGCAATCTTTTTTACTTTATGATAGTTTCTTCATTTTGTAGATCTTTCAGTACGTAAACAGAAGCCAACAGTTCATACTCTTTTAATTGAACTTCGTTAACCTAAAGTTAATTTGGCTGCCAAATTTGTGTTCTTGTATTGCAGTTAAGCATGTATAACGTCGTTTAAAGATAATTACGATATAAATATCCTGGAAAGCTCCTTAGCTGCTAACAATGTATTCAGCTAAAATAACTTTGGATTTTAATTGCAGAAGGGAGCACTTTATTTAAAGATTTAGATTGTATGTTAATCTTTTATTTTGCTACAAATATTTTACGCGTCGTGCTTCCATGGCTAATGTCATTGAAAGCTCTTTTGATTCAATTCTGTACATCACTGTCTTCTGTACGTCTGTCATTGTACTGAAACTAGGACTTTCTTGCATATGAAAATGTATTAACGTTTTATTGTTCAGATTAATTTCTTCATCATAACCAACGTAAATGTTCGTCATAAGAATTTTTTATTCTTTCTCTTGGATTACTATAATTTTTTTTGAAACTTGATTCATTGTTTTTTAACGTTTAGAGCTGGTAGATGCATAAGACAACACTAAACTTTCTCTTAGCGATTAAAGCAAAAAAGACTGAGGCTATCATTTAATAATTTTTGTCAAATTTTAAGAAGTCGCATTTTTCTTTTCTTTTAGAATTCGTTTTGAATTGCGTACGACAAATGCGTCTGCCCCAATTCCTTATTAAAGTAACTGAACTTTGAAAGCGAACAGAAGCAAAATGTCCACCACTTCATATTTGATTTCTTTTCAACATATATTAAGCTGGGACATCCTAATTTTTGTAGTTTTCAGCCTCGCCTGACAAATGAGCACCCATTGTACGTTCCAATAGTTGGTATTTTAATTGACTTCCACATGAAATCTCTATCTATTGATCTCCAAATTCCAGTTTGTATTGATCCGAAACTGCCATTCCATATGACTGCAGTTCAAAATTTCGCTTCAAATGTGAATGTTTTTGTCGATGGTGGAATTTCCCTCCTCGTAACTAATGCCTTCCGTGTATTTATACAACAGAAATATACACATTTCTTTAGTAAAACGGAAAAGAATATATAGATATCTTGCCGGGAAGATAAATTCCCGATATTTAGTCGATTTTTACTAGTTTTTCTCTTGCTTTGATTGAAAAATATAACTGAGGAAAGACCAAAATCGTATCATGGGTAAGAGAAAAACTTGCTTTTGGCCAAGTATGAAATGTTTTTTTATAAATTTCATTGTATTCACTTTTGCACGAACTGTGTAATAATATAACCTTACGCTGCATCATTCATTTATACTTTTACTAATTTTGAATTATTAAATTTAATATTTTTTCCTTCTAAAGGATACCTATTTAAAATTTTCTTTCCAAGTTTTCTTACGATTCCTTGTTTAAGGGGACACATTACTTTCTCAACATTTCTTTTTATTTGAAGTAGTATTGAAAAAGTTCTGATAGTATCGAGACTTGGCAATCGTATAAAGTCATCTTGAGGAGAAAATCCATTTTGATCTGAGTGTTTAGTTGAAATTTAAATTTTTTTAAAGAAATTCATTTTTTAAAATCCCTACTACTTTTTCAAATATGAATAGTTTTGCTTCAAACTTTATTTGGAGATTCACTGAAATATATTACACGAAACTGTTCATGGATTTTAAAATGTATCTAATATTCGCTTAAATATAGATATTTTACTAAATTATGTGGTGAAAAATGAGGAAATTGAACAGTATCTCATTTTATTTCTTGCATATTAAAAAAAACTAAGCAATTGAATGCTTATTGCATGCACAGTTTCTCATGCACATAATGATAAAAGTGTACAAAAAATGTGAAATCTCCATCTTAAAAAGGAAAAAAGCCTTGGCATTTTGAAAACATGAAAGCGCAGAAAAGTCCGACATGGAGAAAAAGCCATTTAAAGTTGTCTTTTGCTCATGTTTTTCCATTAGTCATCGTAAATAAATTTCTAAACTTCTGAAATATTAAAGGTACAAATTTGAAATTTGGATACAATAAGTAGAACGATAAGAGCAAGGAAATAAGCAAATGAAAATTGTTATTTTGGCCATTTTTTGGGTAATGTGTCCCCTTAATTTTAAATACTAAAGTTGCGTAATGCGCAATAAATGCGTAAAATTAGTTTTCCTAATATTCATTATATGGACGATACTCATTTATATATATTTAAAAATATGTCCGGTGTTATATACCAAAAAGTTGTATTAAGCGACTTTACTTATATCCCAAAATATGCGAATAATGCATAACTTTTAATTGTTGTAAGTTAAAGAAATCGAACCAACGTGGTCGTCAGTTTTTTCGAAAATAAAATTTCTATGTGTTGTGTATTTTCCTCAAATGATTGCGTGTTGTAAGGTCTTAGTTAAGACATCACTTTTCTAAACATTTCAACTTTTTTGTGTGTTTGTGTTGAATCGCTAAATATGCACAAAATTTCTATATTGGCAATAGTATCTCCGCACAAAGACGGTTTGAACAGAACTTAAATTGGAAGGAATGCCGTTTTGAGTTCAGATTGACAGCCGTCTCTTGTGTGCTATGGTCGATGAATAGGAGCTTAGCATTCGGATCTTTAACTGTTATGTTGAGACCTCGTTTTCTGAGCGTTTCATACGAAAGAATAATAATTAAGTACCAATTTCGAGTAATCAGTTTCCTCTGCAGACTAGGAATAAGAGTGTTTGATTCACGATTTTTTAAAAAATATTTTCAAGTACTTTTTTCCCACTAATACTACTTTCACTTTTGTTTAGCGCAACATACTCAACTTCAAACCAAATTCGAAGTCATTTTTTATGCTTATAAATTTATTTTGGACATTCTCACAATAAAAATAGTACCTAGAAATACTTTTCTCGAATTCCCTGAGGTTCGCTTAATGTGACACTAATATTCTTTATGCAATCCTTTTTTTTTGTGTTTGGGTCCTATGGACAAATTAGATTAGTTCCTCAAAATCAAGTGTTTGGCGCAGCATGGCCAAAAATGGCTTTTGCGCCATAAAAACCAACCCAATCCTTTATGCTTTCTTACAGCTTTTGTTCTTGAATTCGCTTGCTTCTATAGCGTTTTTACTTAATATGTAGCTAGAAATGAAGATTTTTTTTTCAAAATAGTGGAAAATATAACCAAACAAAATAGTATATTCCACTTTAAATATGAAAATGTGATGACCATAGTTCCATTTCATGTGTTTTGATTTTCAAAAGAACAATGAAATATTTGCTTTGAAAATTAAGAGCTCACTGTTGAATAGTATAGTAATAGTTTCGGATTTAATGATTTCAAAAATTTTATTGTGTAACCAAGATCCAAGTAGTTAATTTGTCTTGCATACTAATCTCGCAGAAATTAATTCCATTTAAAAGGAACGAAGTCCATCTGAAGACAATTGACAAAAATCCCATTATATAAAACCTGGTTCTCTTTACACAGCATTCTAAAAGAAGCAGTTTTTCTATGCCATGACTGATTTCTCAGTGCTTTTAACGCCGATGATGAGTATTTTGTAACTGAAAAAATCGCTTGCACCTTTCTGTATAACTTTCTGAACGCACATCTTCATTTCAATCTTGTCTTGCTTGTTAGTACCGACTAAATACTAATGCAGTGCATCTTCAAAGGATGTCATCGCATTTATCTTTCCGTTTTATCACAAAAATGAATTTTCTGCGAGCTCCAAATGCGTCAATCGATAATGGCTCAAATCACACATTACTTAGTTGGGGACATATGGAAACTATTATTCTAATTCGATATTTGTTGTACTAGAATATGCATGCGCATGTATTGCATTGTCTTGTTAATCCTCAACTGTAATGTTAAGCTGGACTATGTGTTTGTATGCGTTTGATATTTGTGGCGTTGAATCGAAAGTAGTATTAATTATGAATTTAAAATTATTTTTAAAAAGAATTTCTAGGTGCAGTGGCGAAAGATTTTGGGATTCCTTTGCCGAAAAGAGTTGCATTCTCATTATGAAGGCTCGAGGGTTTAGCCTCCACTTTGAATTTTAGAAACTCAGTTTCAAGATGAGGAATTCTGCTAATTAAAATATCCCAATGGACAGTTTCTTAACGTCTATTTAGATTATTTCTTTGTTAGTATAATTTATTCTAGAATTTAGAAGCGACAAAACTCCTAAAAGTTAATTTATTCGTTAGCATTCTTTTTTCATATTTAAAAGTTGTGTTAAATATATTTTTTTCTTTATAAAATCAGTTTTGACTGCCGTGATAATTCATGGGCTCCACGTCTGTTATTGGAACGTTTACTAATGATTGGCTATTTGAAAAATAACTCAAAAACAGAAGGCTTCAAATGTGCTAAGAAATGGGAGGGCAGAACTTGACTTCGGTATCGAATCTAAATTTGTCAAAGATCCACCACAAACACATTCGTTTGGGCTCAAATGTTGAATAACCTACTGAAATATTTGGCTCTGTATTTATATGCGAATATATATGAATTTGTTGGCAATAATATGGAATTTTTCAGTCAATTTTGATGAGGAAAGAAAGGATCAAGATGATATGCCATTTCAAATAGTGCCATCAAACTCAAAATAGCCATTTTCATTCTCGGTAGACTTTGGTATTGATTTAAAAACATCCAATAGAATCCAAACGACGAATTTGTAATCTATTTTGTAACAAAATTACAAATTCTTTGTTTCAATGATAGTGTATAATACCAATATCTAATAGTAACGTGTTGCGGCTAGCCCAGTCACTCCAATAAATGCTGTAATATCCTTCAGAAGAAAATGCTTTATTTGGTTGGAAATTCGAAAGAGTGTGAAGGAAAACATTGTCTCATCTGTGCAGTAGTCTTTTCTTTTTAGTTTGAGCATGATTGACGTCTACTATCCATTAATGGTTTTTAAGGCTGTTAGTGAGTTCATGTATTGATTTTAAAACTTCTAGTGAGAAAAAAACAAATTTTCCATTGTTTCGTTCCTCGCTGCGGGGGTTTCGAAACAACTGAGAAATGAAATGTTAAGAGGTCAGTATAATCAGTTTCATTCATCTTCATTTACATTTTATTCGCCGGACTGTGTAATTATTCAACAGCGCACCACTGGTTTTAGAAAGAACGTCTGTAACAATATTTTCTTTTGGAAGAAACTCGAAAGCAGCGTTTATTATTTTGAGATGTACAGTAAAGCGCCGTTTATACGTCTCTCATGAGACTGACATAAAAAGATGCATAAATGAAGACTTATGCTGGAAATTTTACGAAGCAAATTTGATTATTACAAATTCAATGCTATTAATGAAAATTCATTTAAAAGTATTTTAAATTTTAAGATGGTACTAGTATAATATACTAACTAGTTTGAAAAACAATAATTAAATTTTAAGATTAAATATTTATATCATAAAAGTGAGAAATTAAATATTTATATCATAAAAGTGAGAAATTATACATTTATTGCATATCTTGAGTACTAATAATACATTTCTTATACGATTTATGTGCATCTAGGTAGGCGTTTAATGAAGAAAATCTTGAATCGTCGTCTGATGTGCTGATTGTGAATATTGAGTACGCCATTATGGATCGAATTGATCTCATTGAATGTTTTTTACTATTCTTTTAACAAAAGAAATAAGTTTTTCAGTGGAGTGAGTCCATTGAATCTTTAAAGAAAGGAGGGAATAACTTCATCGCTTAAATTAGAAAAAGATAATCTGTCTTCTAATAATTCATCAATTGTGAATAATTTCGAAGTTATGATATCGTTATCACAGTTCCCATACTAGAAAGGAGGAAATTTTCACATTATAGTAAGGTAGGAAACGACGTATAGACGAAGTTTTGCGTCGTATAAACAAAGAACTCAAAGGTATCATTAAAATGAATACGAGTGAATCGGGACTGTGATGAAAAGACGTATAAATGAGAAACGTATAAACGGTATTTTATAATATTTTAAAATACTGAATCAAGACATTCGAACATAATGCTTTTTCACTTACTTTAAACTTTCGTATATTTTTGAGTTAACATTCTCTTTTTCCTTGTCTTCATGATCATCAAAATATACTGAAGAATAATCTAAATCTTTACTGATTTTTGAAACAATTTTATTTATATCAAGGGCATAATTTGTAAAGACCTTCGTAACTCTTTGATCAATCGTATAATTCGATTTCATTAACTCTTAAGAAAATGTAATTAAATATTTTCTTAAATGAAACAAATTAACATTACACTGCAAATGGCAATCTGTCCTTTTGATGTATGACGTATTTCTGAACATATAAATTCGGTCACATAGGCAAACTTGTGAACATCTTGGTTATATTGAAGTAAGCGACTGTTATAATGGTTGATACGTCTTCAGTGACGGTCGTTCTAGCTTTGTTTTTAATATAGGCTCAGTGGAAAGACTCATCGTTACAGATTTGATACGGAAACTATTGGTGTTGCTTCCTGCAATTCTTGCTTTACAGTTCTAACATGCGCAGTTCTTTCCTTCCTCTATGTTGATGAGTGGCTCTTCTCAAAATTTATTCTGCATTTAGTCTACTTCTCAATGAGCAGCGTACAGTTTATTTTTGACTTCTAATAAATTTAATAAAGTGTTTAAAGTACACTTTATTAGTATTTTCTTATTTTATACTTTTCAATCTTTATCTTTTGTCTCTCAAACTCGCTGCCTGGTAGCGCCGCTATGCGGAAAAATTAATGATTGATACTCAATTTCTGAAATAATTAAAATAGTGTATTGCCATCAAGAATACACAAGAATACAAAATTTCAATCATCTAGCACATCAGTAATTGAGTGAAAAATCGATTACAATGTCCCTATCTTTACAAGCATGAAACAAGTCAAATAAAATGAGTTTAAAAACTCGCCCATGTTTAAAAATAATTGTGGAGGACTTTTAAACCGACAAAACAGAGCATAATTTTTTACTAAATGCGTCAAAAAAAATCCTCGCCAAAATTTTTCGCTAATAATTAATCTTTTATATATTGCTAGGGGCCGTTTTAGATTTTCTATACACAAATTCACTTATTGTTGAACGGTTGCTTTTAATTTGAAATATTGTCAAAAATTCGAAATTCTTAGGAAAAAGAGCAATCATTTAATTAGCATGAACATAATTCAAATGACTTCTCGAAGTCCACCTGTAGGTTAAGTTTCGCTGACGTCGCTGAGTGGCAAGGGTCACCATAAATAATGATCCACTTGCCTAAAGATTGTGGCTTATTTTTAACACAATTATTTCCACCGTATGTCCGCACTGAAACGGTGTGCATAAATCGTAGAAGCCTCGGAAATAAATTACAGCGAGACTTTCGATCTTGTTCCTTCGATTCATTGTTTTCGCTTTTTTGAAGATTTACTTGGACATTTTGATAACAGTATTTGCCGACAACTTACACCTACATAAAAACCTATATATAATATGGTGCATTTTGTGATTTGCTTTTCCTGTATCTTGTTTTCAAAGGTTCGCGTTTTGAATGCGTCCGCACGGTATAGAATTGAGCTCTCAAAACATCAAACAGGGTCGAGAAAACCAAGTGTTGTTAACAAGCAAAACTAAAATCTTCTCAATTTCACGCATTTATTAAAAATGTTCGAAATAATTGTATTGATCTAAATTTTTCTATACTATTAATTACGATAATGTACACATAATGAATCCAGCTGATGAGTGACGTTGTTGAAGCCCTGTTACGGAAAAGTGTGGAACCTCCTCCATGTCTGTTATCGTGCGAGGGATGACATATAATTTATGATTATACAACAGTTATTTAAACTTTTATTTAAGGCACTTATTCCACATCCTATTATCCAATGTATTATGGAGCATAAAAAAGTTCTCGTGATAATGGGGTCATTCTACCATCCATATACATTGATCTTTGTTGTTTTGTTAGATTTGCAACCCTTTTTGCAGATACACGAGAACTGTTTTGGGGGTGGCTTATTTTGAACGACATATGAACAGCCACATCAGTTCCCGCTATACGGTGTATTTGGCGTATCATTGCCAAATGTGGCGCCATTCAATCCATCAACCAACCCAACTTCTACGCCAAAGTGAATTCTGAGAACTGAATTAACTGGTTTCACAGGGATGTTTTCCTTTCTCGCCAGAGAATCATCTTGTACGTCCCTAAGCATTATCAAATGGGAAGGCGGCTTTCGAAAATGTGTTTATTCAGAGACAGTCGTCTAAGCTAAAATGTCTTTCTGGAAAACTACAGTAACCTATGAACGAGACAACCTCCACGTTCTTGAAGCGCTTTTCGAAAGTAATCTTAACTTGTCAAGGATCGCTTGTCATATTCCCATTTTCTTTTCCTTCGAGTCATGCAGCGTTCATATGGCTGTCCTTAATTTGCCAAAGAAATGAACGAAGAGAAATTATTATATTAACTCTAGACGTGCATAAAATGAATTGGAAGAAATATTTATTATGCAGAAATATCATTAATTAATGAAATTTATTTAGGGCAAAAGAATAATTTGACTTGAGCAGTTTGTTTTCGAGACGTGAATTTATAAACAGAGAACTATTTATTGAAAGAATGTTTTCCAACAGTCGTTCCTTTTATTTTGTAAATGTCTATTTTATTGTTATCCAAAACTGTGCCTGAAAGGGAAAAAAGTGTTTTCCCCAATCGTTTTTTGCCGCTTTTATGAAAATGAATAAATACAGAATTCTAAGAAAATAGTCGTTCTTTTTTTCATTTAATAGAACGAAATATTTTTAAAATTCCGAATTTTTATTTTCGGAATGTCTTCGAAGGAATTCTACATAATATTTTATTAAATTTGACATTCCTTGTAGTCCTTCAATCGCACAGTCCAATGAATTTGCGCGATCCCATCTTGTTTTTGTCTTGCTCCCGATGCTCTCGGCTTTCTAAACTAACCTAATGAGATGACGAGCCTGAATTGAATGAATGAAATTTTGACGCATGCCCCAAGTGAGTGAATTCGATTAATCCTTTTAGGTACAGCTATTATCTCCGCAAAATTACCCGCACTCTTGGGTTTCGTTCCTTCTAACAGCTTAATCGAAAGCTTTTATAAAGTGTCAGTTCGTTAAGAGCGGATGATGAGCTTGCAATCCTTGGATTGGAGAAACTTGCATCGGCCATGATATCTTGGAAAAAATAATAAATTGGATAGTTTTAAATTATTCGCCCGCTTTGAATCTTTTTTTTTTTTTAACTCGAATCCTTTTGAAGGAATTTTCGAACTCCAAAATAGTTTCATTGGATCTAATAATATTTTATGTACTTTTCAGAAAGCGACGGACTTTTCTTTTTCAACTATTTTAAAATTCTTATTTTCCACAGAAATGCTTGTATTGAAAAAACTTTGAATTGATAAATAAAAGAAACCTGGAAAACCTTTTAATCTTTATTCTCAATGTCAATAATATGAGAAAAAGTTGAAATTCCTTGTTCAGAAACAAACTGAACTTTTTTCGATATGGATATAATAGTTCAACTTGAGTCGTGTACTAATTTCATTAAATATTAATCTTCATATGTTGAGAAACTGAAGAAGCATTTTTACACATTAGAAACCAAAATTTTTGGGGGATTAATATTTTAATGACGATATAAAATGAATATTTTAAAAATGCTAAATATTCATTATTACACTCGCAATTATTAATGATAGTGTAAGTTGGAACTAGAATTTCATGTCAGTGTTACATAATTTGTATCGCTTTCAATCATATAAGCCAACATCCCAGGCTTGCGTGAAAAATTCCGTTTTACGAATTAGCTAGCATTGGAATTACAGATGGTATCTGAAAAACTACTTTATGAAATCAAAGATGTATTTCAAAGCAACTTAGTTCATGGAATATATAAAACATATACTTTTATAATAAGATAAAAATAGGTTTAAAAAATTGCAGTTTTTTGCCACGTATTTGCTGGTTATATTTTTCGTCTTAGAATATTTATTATAATCAAAGAAATGGAAATTAAAATGATTAATATCTTTCATGCAAAAAAAGAATTTTAGAAACTTCAAAGAAAACAAAATCTTTCAAATTTAGTATCGGAAAGTATGCTTACAATGAAATGTTGTATCCCAGCATTTTTTCAATTTCTTGTTCAAAATCTCGCCGTCAGATGCGCTTACTGTAAAAGAATGACTATGGATCTTTGTGCCCATAAGAGTTGTATTCTAAATGAAGGATTTTGTGAATTCTACTCGAAACCTTCTTGCAGGTGGAAAAAACTTTGACTAAAGGGAATTCTTATGATTGTCATTAGATGAAAGGATTCAGAAAGAGTACGCTTCAGTTTCCATGTCGAATGATGTAAAGCTCTGTACCCGCGAAGTCCAATTTTCCTGATTTTCACGTATTATCCCGACCCCATTTTCGGATGGGCCAAGTATCGTAGGTTGAAAAGAGCGGCTCTCAAAAAATAAGTTGCGGAGTTTCTTTTGGTTCTTCTGTTATTGAAGATAGTTTACCTTTGACGTACAGATTTAGTCTTTGAGATAGCAAAATTTTATTGAATCCTTGAAATTCTCCAAACAAAGCACTTGGGAACATTTTCTGCATTTTTTTTATGGATCATTGAAATATATAGAATTGGTTAGATCAGAATCGATAAAGTACGCGATTCATGTTTGCGTGATACGCGCCAAATTAATTTTGATATCCATTGAGCATTTCCAAGCATACAGTTAATGTCGCATGACATGCACTGTTGAGTTTATCATGTGGCCACAAGTTATATGAATGGATTCCACTGGGGGATTCGGAGGAATTGAAAATTGCAGTACAAGGTCATCATATGAACATCTTTGAATGGAACGATATCTTGCTTATAACCACTTTTTAAAACACCATAGAAGCGTATCCAACTGCGATGGCAATCTCGGTTTCATCCACGTTCATATCCATCGAGGATCAAACATTCTTTCGCTGGCGTGGAGTAGAAGTTAGATGTGGGTGCTGCCACCTGAAAGACGCGTCGCAAAATGCCTCTCGTGGAGCTTTCATAAGGAACGTTAATCTATCCAAACAAACATCGAAGTGCATCTGATGTGGCTTTTTAAAACTGTTGAGCGATTTTTTAATGATAAAACTCCTTAATTTTTAGTTCTTTCAATCGCCTGTAAATTTTCGATTAGACTCGGAAATATTAATTGGTCAGGCTAGAAGCATCCGTAACTAACCGCATGAGTGCATTAACTTACAATTTTAATTTAGAATTCTATGTTAAAGTTGCTTGTCTTTTTGGAAATTGCGTATAGAAACATTTGAAATTGTGATAAGAAATTGTGTATACGTTGTTTTAGCCTTTATCTTATGAAGCAGTGTACCTTGTATCAAATGTTTTGCTCGAATATCGAATTTGCTGGCGTTCTTCTGAACTGTCAGTGGCTCGAAATTTTGTATCCGTAAGGACGGGTCAAATTACTAGTTATTATTACCGGGATTAATACTCTCAAGTATGAAAGTTTAGCAGTAGTCAGCATATTATATTAAACTTTTTTTGAAAAGAGTAGAAATATTAATGTATTGACTTTATATACGATTTGGTCAAGGTTGAAAAATAATTTCCTCGAAATTGAAACGTTTCGTGCTTGGGCCAAGAACAGCAGATATGTTATGTTGTCAACGCATGTCTTAAGGTCAAATAACTCATTAATTTTAATATTAATCGAAATTCCAATAATTATATCGATAAATTGCTGTGCTGTAAAATGAAGTTTGCATCCATTTGAATTTCTTATAAGACGTATCGATACTTTTATTCATTCGATCAATATTAAGTCATATCGACAAGATAAGCTAGATAAATCGTAAGTTAATAATTCTGGCCAGTTTCAAACCGTAATTTTCGTGTATCTAAAAGTTTTAATATAAAAAAAAACTCGACATTAACCATCTTAAAATGAATGGAAATATTTTCTTCCATTTATTGGGAAAAAAGCATTACAATTAAACAGGAATCGAATGTAGAGCATGCGTAATTATAAATTTTAGTTTCTCTATGAATTTTAATCGTTATCCATTTCATTTGAATTTTTTATCACGATGAAAATGTACATAGCTGTACTTCCATAATTTCTTTTTGTTACAAAAAAATCTAATTTTTATCATGAACGTTTCTGAAATTCTAAGCAAGTCCATACATTATGCCGAGATTTCCAGAAAAGAAAGTCCCCAAATGGTAGTTTCTATGATGCAAAACTTTTTTCCTCGTTGCTCAAGTTGAGATTCACGTAAAATTAGTGTAAATTTGGCTGTGTACCAAAAGATTGAATGGTCGAAGTGCTTTTTCTTGTTTCTACTCTGTATTATTTCTTCCCATCTGAATCGAAACACAGAAGAAGTTATCAAAACTGTTTCGAAAGAGCACATGCACAAAAACGTTGATTTATTAGGTTTCAGTAGCGTAAAATAATTTATTTTTTCTTGATGCCAAATCTGATTTCTTTATCTCAAAATAGAACTCTCGAAAGATAGTGTAAATATTGTTGCAAGTCGTGAAAACTTGCTTTTTCTGTTGACGCTACGAGTGAAGTTGATGATAGTTCGTTATTTGCAGCTTTTTTTTCTATCTTCTGCCAGAACAAATTTCGTTAGTAGATCAGGAACTAGAAAACTTTCTAAATGTTAAAATGGGGGAAAAGTTATAATTTGCTGTTTATAGCCAACAAAATTGTTCCCTTTATCTCAAGTAATATGTTAATAAGCAAATTTCGCACGGAACTGTGTGCCTAAGCTCTCTAGATTTTTTTCATAACCTGATAAAACTTACCGAGTGGCCTAGAAATTCTTATCTCGTAACCATCTGTCATGTTTTCGAATTTCTACTGATATTTGTTCGTTTTTTTCTCCCTTTCTGTCATTTAAAAAATGAAAAGCAATTTCCCTGTTTGAAGTTTCAACTGTATAGATATACTTATCGCTGATCTGTAATATTAAATGAGTTATTATATGCTGTGGATATACCAGGATTTGTGATGTTTCTTTCTTTTACATAATTTTAATATTGCTTTCCAAAAAATTACTGAACGTATAAGTCTTGCATTAAGCTATAAAACAAAATTTTATTTATTGACAGACATAAACACTGACAAAAAAATCAAGTTTTGATACGCTAAATTATTTGATAACTAATTCAAAGCGCGCATAGAAGGTTTGAGGTTAGTTACCTCATTAGTTACTTCTAATATATTAAAATGTGGTGTATTTTGAGCAGCTACTATCTTAATTGCCGTAAAAGTTGCATACTCGTAATAAATGACATCTACATTAACACTACACAGACCCATAAACAATTGAGTATTTAGATGAATAAACTCCCTTTAAATCATTTGCCTTTTTTTCTGAGGTTCCAAATGCGATGACTACGGATTTAAACATTTTATTCTTAAGTAGCTTATATACCCGTCGTTGCTTCGAATGAAAAATTATCGTCTAATTTAATCATGAACTAACGTTTAAAAATATATTCTTTTGAAGTAAGCTTTCACTTCTTAGTGATGCAGAAAATAACTATAACCGACAGTTGATGCAAGATCGAAACGTATGAAGTTCTGTACCACGTCTTCTGCAGATGAAATTAGAGGGGTTGTTTTCTTTCTCGAATATCTGTGAAATGTTTATGTTGGAATGAACAACGTGCACATAAATAAACGTAACTTTATGATAAAATATTACAATACACAATCTTATTTCTAATTAAATGCCACAAAAACTTAAATTACATGAAACGATTTTTAAATCTTGTGTTTTTAAAAATCACCGAAAGCTAATTTATTCCATAATTTATAAATTTTAAAAAATGATGCAAAATGTAATTAAACATTGTGAGTGGCGAAACCTTACTTAAGTTGTGGGCAAAATCTATTGAATAGTTTAGATTTCTCTGTAGCCTGCAAAATGTTTGAGTTTTTTTTATTTATGAGAGTAAAGAAAAAATGACATTTATACGAATATTTATGAATTTAGTTTCAAACGGCAGATAATTTCACACGGGATTTTATAAAGCTCTTTGACGAGTCGTAATTAACGTTTTTAGGGGTATTAATGTCTTAAGTGATTTTTTAAATTTGAAGTGAATTGTTTTTAACGCAACTTAATTATCATAAAATGATATAAAAAAAACCCAACGCAACATTAAATGCCGAATCTATTTTGTCTCTGAATTCTCTGGTGAAATGAAATGATAGGTAACAGAATTCTACAGCCTAAATGAACATGCATTCACAGTCGTCGAAACAACGACAGGATTTCATACTCTAACGACAAATTCTTTATGATAATTACTGTATGCATAAATAAAGCAACATTTGGATTTACTCTGTCGGCGTTTGTTCTGTTAAAAATTAAGCCAATACTATTTTGTGTAATAAATGCATTGCTTTAAAACTAGTATTTTCCATCCATACGAAATATAGCTAATACTGAATAAAAATTTTTCCTTATTTTTTAATCTACAGCTTGAATTTCTTGTATATCACCCAATCACTATTGTCGACATTCGAATTGAAATCTCGCAACGCCGCTGTTGCATCTTACAGTAGAAAGTGAAAATTAATGATGAATAGTATTTAACATAATGATATTGTATACATAAGAGCCCTCCATTTTTAAGAATATAAAAAAAATTCGAAACTGTTGTAGTTTTAGAAATGACCAAAGACCAGGAGGAAAAGAAGCTGTAATGATTTCTTTTTCGTGACTAAAATTCTCGTTACAGTGATTGGCATATTTTCTGCTTAATATATGCAATTTGTTTTAGAGAACGATATTTTCTTCGTAAAATATTTTTCACGACTTTCTGAACCCAAACCATTATAATAGATTCGTTTAACTTATTAATTGGCTTTAATTTGTCGCATTCCAGCTGTCTGTACTTTCACATCCGTTTATTTCAAGTCTCCTGGTTATCTTTCAGCAAACTCCTCTTATACTGAATTTGTTTGGCCAACATTTGTACCTGGATTCAGCTAAAGTTTGTGCATTTTGGTCTGTTTTATTTAAAATAATGAAAGTTTAAAAAATCTAGAAGATATTCGTGCATTTTTGAAACTATTTCAGTCTAATGGTGTTTCAGAATAAAAACTAGGACAACCTAAATTTTTAAAAATAGCATTGTAGCAATGCAGATACCATGCATAGCCTAGAGTAACTAATAGGTAACCTTCAAAGCAAATCGCTTGAAATATTCGCCTATCCTTACGATTAATCATTTCAGTCACCATAAAAAAAAATTCCTAACCTCGAGGCAGCTTTAGACGTAAAAATACTAATAGCAATAATAAATTTAGAAGATAAAAAAGCCTCTTGGAATCATCGAAAATTGTCATCTTAGATTTATAGCATTATCAGTCACTCTGTCGCCAGGTGGCGCCATAGGGGTTTGTCGTTTGTCTCAATCGTCAGCTGTTTCCTTAAGGACAGGGATCAGAAATTTTAGGAGCAAAGAATTATTTTTTTTGAAGGGGATGGAGGGTATTTTTTTCTTTTCTTTTTTTCTGTGCTTGGAGAATAGAAAACATCTTCATCCATCGAAGTTTCCGCAGTATTGAGCAAATTCTGTCGAAAAAGGTTACAATAAAATCTTGGCTATCTGTTGGCCACTTAGTTTCTTGAGGCATAAGGTGGTCTTGCATGATTTTTTTTTTTTTTTTTAGCAGGAGCGAGAAAAAATGGTGTTTTGGTTTTTCGGTGGCTTTAACAGATAAAAATAAAAATCGATTCAGTTTATTTTAAACTGAATCGATTTTTATTGCTATATGATGTCGGAAATATGCAATTTTTGCCAATCACTGTATTGGCGAAATGAATTGAACTCCAGCAACAAGTAAACCAAATGCTGTCGTGTCCGCAAACTCTGAAATCTGTAATTGTGTATATAGGGAAGTTTTGTGAATTTTCGAGATATTACCCTTTTATGATACTAATGGTGTCCACTATTTGCTATGTGTAAATGAAAAAATTACAAATAAGGACCAGAGAAATTCTCTTCAGAAAAGTTCTCCTGCACACTGCTCTCGGAGAATGATTAAAGTTGCATACTGTTTGCAACGTGTATATATACATAGATTAGTTTTTTTTTGCACCGTGTTTGTACAGACTATTTTATCCCAGATATATTTTCACTTTAAGTGAATTTACTTCATTCTGCTTATGGTGAATGATAAAACTACACTTTTGCAACATGAAATTAATGTAACCCCAACAGTGATTCCCCCTTTAAGTGCATGTAAATCAAAGGTTTTCAAGGTTGTTTATTTGTATATTGTTGGTACATTATTAAGAGAGAGTAATAATTCTTTCTGAGATACTTAATAATCATACCTAGACTAAAGTACTTTAGTATTCGATGAGCGAGCGAAGCTATCCCAATGGAACTGCATAAGCAGTTTCGGGGGTTGGCGAGCGAAAGCGAGCAGGGGGCGGAGCCCCCTAGTTTTATATTTTCAGATAGGAAATTGCTTTAGCTTCTATTTATAATCATTTTATGAAAATGGTTTAAATTTAAGATTAAAGAAATTTTTTTCTTGTACAAAGGTTGCCAATATTGCGCCATACTCTGTAAGGCTAAATTAGACAATTTAAATCAATGGGTATCGTAGACTACAGGAATTGTTCAGAAAGCAATTTATCACCGCTAAGTAGTCTTCATAAATTGGAATTGGAGCATGTCGAGACAAAATAATAAAAGGGACCCTAAAGCCCTCAAATGTTGGATCAAAAAGTATAAAAAATAAGGATACGTGTCATTTGTGAGGGGAAACAAAAGAAGAAAGTGCATACTTGGATTCATGCATTGAGTGCTGGTATGAATTTGAGAATCAAAAAATATTTTTTTAATTTTGCGTAAAGAAATTGGTGGTTAAATCTGGGCACCCAGTGCTCCAATCTAGGCAATCGGTTTCCTTGATTGGACCGATGACACATTTTTTCATATGATTTTTTTCTTAATTTAAAGAATATTTCATAAATTTAATTGCTCTGTTCTTCAGATGTGACGGGATTCACGACTCCGAGGTACCCTAGTGTCCGTTTTCCTTTCTAGTTTTTCCTCGCCCTGAGTTTCTGCTTTTTTCCTCCTCTCGAGGGTAGGCGAGGGAGCTCTGTTTGCTTCTTGCTTCTCATGGACAGCAAATTACCGTTGGTTGGCCGTGCGTGGTGACCCACTAGAAGGGTGGTACATTTCGGTTCCTGGTGTATCAATCGGCCGTCACTCAGCCACTTGGCTGGTGTGCTGAAGGGTATCAAGCGACAGTGGTCGACTTCTGGGGCTCTGCTTTAAGGGTGGTAGACGTTCCCGGAGGTGGCCCTACTCCACACTACACTAGAATTTTGATTATAAACTGTTCAGCGCTTACAGTTCTGTAGCTGCAGTGGATCTTTGAAAAGAATATTCCTTGTTTGTATATTGCCTACTATCTGAACCGTGCAATATCCACTGTTCTCGTAATATTTTGTAAGTTTCTTACAAAACATTATGAATCCGAAGAAATAGAGCTGTCCGTACAAATTTTGTTTCATTAAAATCTCTAGATGTGGACTCTACGAACGCTTTGTCACGTCACAGAATTTACTTATTATTATAACCCGATACCTCTGCCGAAAAATTCATTTTCTCGGAGCAAATAATAAATACGAATTTATTTTCTCTGTGCATCCACCGGAAGCTCTCGTTTCAATAACTGCATGCCAAGAAAATTATCCGAAGTTTCCCTCCCAAATGGATTCATCCAAATCCGCCACTTCATTATTATTAGATGTCTGATCCCAGCCTATCCGTCCTTTCAGTGCAAAAAGTTGCATGCATCATTCCCAACTTAATCCGATTCACCAACCTTTCTTTTAAGGCAGCATCCGCGGAATAAATCTTTTTCTGTATTTTGTTCACTCTTCCAATTTGTGTGGATGACCATTGGACTTATTACTGCTGAGGAAATAAAACTGGCCTTTCCATGCTTGATAAGCTTTGTTTTTATTGGCGTTTATACAACCGAGCTAACCACAAGTTTCTTTGTTTTATTGCCACTCGGTTTTCTATCTGGGATTTATAGTAGTAATGTGTCGATCCATGTGCACTTCTTTCTGGAATTGATAGAAGTTTAGAATAAATATTTTCTCCTTTTAACAACTTGTGATGATTAAAAACAAGTTTTAGGGTCGACTTTAACCCATACTTCATAACTTGTCTCGATCTACACTAAATTGACACTCAACAAGAAAAATTATGGTAAAATAAAAAAAAGCAAAAAAAAACATTTGTTTTTCTCTACTTTAAGATCAAGTTTAGCTTCTCACAAAATATATTTTTTTAAAGGAAATATACAGTGGTGTAAGAAATTAAGAGAATTTGCAGACTTGGTCGATTATCTCTAGAACTACGGGACCGATTTTAATGAAATTTGATATGTACATACATTGATACAATACAATACAAAACAAATAACCATTCAACAATTGTAACACACACGCATGTGATCGTGCGCAACACTCGTTGGAGTCTGAAGTTATGAAACAGCGGTTGCAGAATAAACAAAAAAAATGGGTTAATAGGGGGTATGGTCCCCTCTTGCAGATATACAGGCCTTGCAGCGTGACTTCATACTTGAAATAAGGCAGTTTATCATTTCCTGTGGCAATTGGTCCCACTCGTTCATCAACGCTGTTTTCATTTCCTGGATGGTTCTCTTGGGGGGGGGGGGTTGCGAGTTGCAATTGCCCTCCCCAGAGCATCCCAGACATGCTCTATAGGGTTGAGGTCTGGAGATCTGGCTGGCCAATCCATCCGGCGAATATTCTCACTCTAGAAATGCGTCGACCAGAAGAGCTCTATATGGCCTCGCGTCCATTAAAATGAACTCGGGGCCAACTGCACCTCTGAAAAGGCGAACATGGGGCTCCAAGATCTCATCCCTATACCTCGCACCAGTCACAGTGCCTCTTTCAAAGACATGGAGAGGGGTTCGGCCATCCAACATGCCTGCCCAGACCATTAAACCCCCTCCGCCATAATGGCCGATTTCGCGGACATTGGAGGGTAGGTAGCGGGTCCCTGGTTCTCTCCATATGAACGTACGGCGAGAATCGGAGTTTAGGGTGAACCGGGACTCATCAGTGAAGAGAACGGTCGCCCATTGATCCATACTCCAATCTCTATACTCTCTGCACCATGCTAAACGGACTCTCCTGTTCGTAGAAGTGAGCGGGACGCAAACAGCAGGTATTCTTGCAAACAACCCTGTCTCATGAAGTCTTTTGGAAACAGTCACCCTTGATACACGGGTTCCTGTGGCTGCATACAAGTCAAGGGAGAGCTGAGAAGCTGTAGCACCCCTGTTACACCTCGCTATAATGGACAAATAACGATCTTCTGTGGCCGTGGTGGCTCTTGGACGACCTTGCCCAGGCTTTCTCTCGATGGATCCGGTATCCTGGAACTGTTTCCATAAGTTACACACGACGCTGGGTGTTAAATTGAACTCTATACAAATCTGGTCTTGAGATTGGCCTGCTTCTAGCTTCCCCACAATTCCCCAAGAAATTCGCCGAGGTGTGCTAGTGAACGAAATGCGTCTTACCGTACGTGCGCTTATCAAGCATGTTTCTCTACTAGCTCCGCCTACACACACGTGTACGCTTACGTATTTGACGTACAAGATTTGCATTTTCGTCTAGAAACAGTGGTTTTACATTCAGTTCAGTTCTTTTCATGAAATTCGATAAAATATGCAAATTCTCTTAATTTATTTCACCAGTGTAGTTTGAACAAAGTATAGCTTTTATTTGATAGTTCTTTACCAGCTAGGAAAAAGTGAAATGGTGAAGTTATATCTGCTTTTTAAATTCAGAATGAATTATTAATGTAAAAATAAATCTTGAAAAGCGATGCAAATTTCATATATAAACGTCTGTTTTTTCAGTTTTAACAAAATATTTAGAACTAGATGCAGAAAAAGAATATTACTGCTTAAAAACGATTATGTTTTAAACATTTCAAGATTCAGTCGAAGTATTTATTAAAAACGAACTCTTTTGAGAAGCTCACTTCTGATCTGAAACGTCAATTTATCATCGGAAATAAGAGAAAATAAAGCCATATGCCACGAATAAATGTGATTCTGTAGCATTAAAGAGTATTAATATCAGCTGATATGATAGGAACAAAATTATAGCGTTTTAAAGTTGCATCATGTTAAATGATTTGATTCCAAATAAACTTTTTATGAATGCAAACAAGGTATGTTCAAAATTGCGGTTAAAAGACATTTTCGCTAATTATTTGGAAGAAAGGAGCTTGCTGTCAAACCGCTGCTCAGCGTAATGCATCTTGGGTGCGAAAGGACTATAGATCAATTTTGAATTAAAATTAGTCAAAAATACTGAATCCATTTTCGAAATCTACGAAATAATAGTGCTCGTCCAAGCAGATTTAGTTTATAGTTAATTTGTCAGAAAACTTTATCATCCGAGTATTAAAATTTCTTTTATATAAAAAAAAAAATTAGATCATAAAATGAAGTCAAAACTAGAAATGAGTCTCAATCTTATTTGGGGAACGATACATACTCGAAATATCAGTTAAGTGATTTTTTCTTTGAGTTGATTCCACGAAAGAAATCCGACTAAGAATTTCAGCGCTGATAAACCTTGTTTTATTGGCATTCATGTCGGAAGGCACAACCCCTTTTGTTTATCGCCGCAAAGAGTCGCCATTTCTTTCTTTCCTTTTTTTCTCCGTTTGATAGAATAGATCCCGCATTGGCTTCTCATCGGCAAACCTCACGGATGTGCTCTTTGCTGCCACTCCATTTGTTACAATCTCGATTCTTTTGGATGCTCTATTTTCCCACTACAATTGCTTTCATGTTTGAACTGAGTAATCTCTTCCGAACTTTTCCCAATGTTTCCAAAAATACTTGAACTCAATTCAGCCTAAGTTTGATTTTTTTTTTCTGCGTGTTGCCCAACGGATTCTTTTCAGTCATTCTTCGACTGTACATTGTCTCAATTTTTCAACAGAAATAAAACATTTAAGTATGTCAAAAGAAAAGCAGTCGAGTACTTATTTGTCAAATATACATAAGTTTGTCGCTTAAACGTATCCAGCTTGTGATA
Source organism: Araneus ventricosus (assembly GCA_013235015.1). Lineage (NCBI taxonomy): Eukaryota > Metazoa > Arthropoda > Arachnida > Araneae > Araneidae > Araneus > Araneus ventricosus. Next base: position 547,768 of record BGPR01000063.1, read on the forward strand.
TTAACTTAATATATTTTAAAAATAAGAATTTTGATATTTTTCCTGAAAACTAACTCAATATCCACGATTTTTCGTACTACTATAAGTGTGTTTTGTAGATTGCGAATAAAATGACAGCAAAATAAGTTATTGAATCACGAGATTTTTTTATGGGTTATACAGTTCACAACAGTACGTGAAATTAAATTTTGGTCTTGATTCAGATTTCTAGTCTGCTGTCAAATAAACCATATTTTTTCACTTTCAGGATCTTGCAACTGAATCATAATAAAGCTTTAATTTCGAAGAATCCCCATGGATATTTCATCTCGGTTAAGATGAAATATTTTTCTTGTTGGAAGAAAACTAAGTTATAGATGACAGGTGTCTGCTTTTTGCGTTTGGCTATAGACGCAAAATTGCTTCTTAAAAAAATTTCGCAGTTTATTGTTAATTAAGAACTCTCAGCATTAACTTCCTTCTTACTTTTTTCCTTTATTTTAAAAATTGTCATTTATCTTCTGTTTTTAAAGAATTATTGCTCTCTTTTAGTTTAAATACCGTTCAGAGTTCATGTACTTCTGTGTTTGCTTATTTTTATTCCATTGTACATGAAATGTGTTATTTTCATCTGTGTATCCTCGGTACTTTAACTAGCCTATTTGCAATTTTTGTTTTTGCGATCGATCCTTAATAAAGGTGACGCATTCAACCTTTCGGTAGCCATAATGGTTACAGGCATTGGGGGTATGAGGGTGGTGTTCTATATATTTTACAATCGATATTTTTACTGTTCATAACCGCACAACCTATTGATTTCAAATTATGTTTGCGCTCACTTGGCAAGCAAAGAGCATTTTGCTTATGAAGATCGTTCCGGTCAAGGATAATCCATTTTGCCGAAACGCATTTTGTTATTCTTCTCTGATTTCCATGGATTTCAACAATATGCCCGAGTATGTACATTTTTTATGTTGATTTTCCATGCAGTGACCGATGCAAGGTGTCTATAAGCAAAAAGAAATTAATGCGGCCTTTATCATTGCGCATAATACATATTAGCATGCATAGCCAAATGCGAGGTTTGTTCGATAATTTTCTGCAAATTCCAAGAGATGGCGGATCTTGACCGTATCGAGATTATTCTTAGTTATAGGTAACTCTTGAAGGGTATCGCACAGAGTTTCATTCAGATAAATCAATTAGGCCGTGTTTGCCGCTTATTTGAATCGATTAAGTATCATGATTTCTGAAAGATGGATGAGAAGTAATTTTGTGTAGTTGGGAAACATTAATTTCTGAACAGGAAACCAATGCTTAACTCTAAACATTATGGAGACTCTTCAGCTTCTATTCTAACAGTTTTTAAGTGATTTAGTAACGAAGCGGTCATATGAGCACATGTGACGCTGAACGCCCATGACCCTCTTTTGATGTTGCAACTCAAGATATCATTGAAAACATCCATTAAGTAATGACTAGTGACAGAAGAGTGAGGGTTTGTCAAATTACTTAGGTAATGTGTGTAAAATTTTGCATTTAATTGACACACGAGAACGCTCTCCTCGAGTTGGGTGCCTCGCTTCCTTACACCGGATGTGTTTCCAGGAAAGTGTGAGGCTGATTCAATGGAATCCAAAGGAATCCCAGATAGCACGTACATTTGCAGCAAGTTTGATTTTTACTTGATATTATCTTGTCATGGCAAATTTGACGCGTCGATGTTGTAGCGAAACTGCTGCAAAGTAACGAGGCAGAATCGCCACCCTCGCTTGCAAGACAAGTTTGCTGTGAAGATGTCATGACGAATTTCGCACCACGATTGCAAAACAAGTTTGCTGCAAAGATGATAGCACACTTAGAGATAATCTCCATCTCTGTTTTAAAAAACATCCGATTTTTAATAGCATCTCCTAGACCGTCTTTCTTTATTAATTCAATAAATCAATGATAATTTGTGAAAAAACTAGATTTTTTTATAAAAATTGAAACATTTTCCATCTTTTTACTAAATATAGAACTCGCAATTTAAAGAGAACTATATCGCCTTTTTCTTAATGTTGAAATTTTAACGTTCATAAACAAAATTAAACCTTAAAAACAGTCAATGTTTAAAAAATAATAGATTACATTTTGTCCCATTTTAAAAGTAATTACTTTTGAACCCTAATTTCAAAATTTATTCTAACAAAACGTAGTTGTTAGCGAAAATCGCTCTTTGACTACAAATCATATTCTCCACTCAAAATTTAAAAAATTAATGAAATCAAAAAAACAGTTTAAAATAAATCGTATAGATGATGTATTAGCGCAATCTATCTTCTTCTCTCAGAGTCTAGCTGGCCGAGTGGTTAGAGCGTCAGGTTTAGGAAGCGGCAGGTCGCGGGTTCTAATCCGAAGTTATGTTCGTAGTCTGTTTTTGCTTTATTTTGCAATGAGTTTGACGTGACAAGCTTGTGGCAAATTTGACGCGTGGTGACTATCTCGTTTACGTTATAGTGCTGCAAACTTGTTTCAAGCTTGCACTCTTGTCGTGTCAAATTTGTTGCAAGCTTGCAGATTTGCGGAGAAAGATTGCTGCAACTTTGCTGCAAACTAAAATTGCTATCTGGGATTCTTTGTTACAGTGGATGAAATTGAATTCATCCCTATCTGCCTGAGATAAAGGAACCATCAAAACCATGGTTTGTAAGCGAAGTTTTGCCCATCCAAAAGTGGAAGCCGTTCCTTCAGCTGGAAGTATAAGAATGGTTTTCTGGGATGCTCGTGGTCCTATCTTTTTAGAATTTTTGAAAAAGGGCAAAACAATTACATTATGCTTCTTTGTTGGGTCTATTAAAAAATATAGGGAAAACAATCTCACCTATAGAAAGTTTCCTTTTCACCAACTCGCATTGATGCAGTTGTGAGCTAAAAGCTATATGATTTTCGCTATCCAATTCTTCCGCATTCCCCCGATTTGGAACCTCCGGATGACTACTTGTTCATGAAAAAATGGCTGTCGGAAAAGAAATTTTCATCGAACAATGAGCCGATTTCCGAATCGACTGCCTACTTCGAAGGGTTTCACAAATCGCACTACATAGACAGAATAAAAAAAACTCAAAACATCGTTGGGCTAAGTGCATGAATCTCAAAGGAGATTATATTGAAAAATAAATGTTTTTATCCCGAAAAAATTTTGTTCTTACTTTTTGAGCTTATCGAACAATCTTCGAAGTAACAGATTTCGTGTAAAAAAAGTTCAAATTTTTTCAATTAACAAAGCAATATTTAAGTTGGCCCCAAAAAACCCCGTTTTCAACCATTTTTATTTTTAAAAATCAATTTAATAGTAGATGTAGTAGTACATTTATGCTTTAAGTTAAATTGCCATACATTACATTGCCATTTAATGAGAAATGAAATTTTCGTTATTTTGCTAATGAGAATGAATGTTTTTCAAAATGATCTGCTATTTCTCGTTCCATTGATATTGACAGACCAGTCTTTCTCAACCATGGTTGATCAAATGCAGGCTTTAGATAGTTAAAGAGAGTCAGGCTAAATAGTTTTGAAAAACTCTTTTCTGACGCGGGCCACTGGTCAGTGACCAGGGTTGAAAAAGCTACTAATGTGGGCAACTCGATAAATAAACTTGTAATACAGTTTTCTAGTTTATGTTACGTGCATATACATGTCGGACGTCATCAATTGAGTGGCTAAGAAGCCAATGCGTTTAAGTCCATTTTTTCGGTATTTTCTGATTTTTGTGAGTTTCACACCCTGTAGATATCGTGTTATATTGCAGAGCCTTTGAAAAAAAGACTTTATATATTTTTCTGCTCAAATTAATAAACCAAAAATTTGAAATATTAACGTTTTAAAAGTATTAATACATTAAATCTCAATTTTTGTTTTCTGGACTTAACCGCATTGACTTCCGAGCTGTTCAATTGTCAATGTTTTTATAACTTCGTCTTGCCTTACTTAAATCTGTTTCATATATCTCGAGAATTTTTGTGCTTGTCTTTCTAAATTGAAACACTTTGAATCGGTTCTTCAAAAGAACACCAAAATCTTCGTTTAATACAAATAAGTGCTTGAAATAATCATCCAAAGCTACAATAATGGTTGTCAACGTTTGAGAAAAAAATCGTTAAGTTGATTCTCTTGTTCTGCATAAATTGAAGGCAGTATGAAATTAAGAACCCAACTCTGAAATACAAGTCTTGATATTTAACTGCCTTCGTGAAACATAACGGGAAATATTATTGTAGTGCGTTTTTCTAACACTCTTGCTGCATTATAAGAACTGTTGTAGGTCTCTGGGACCTTCAAATTGTCTTATTACGAGCACTTAAATCGGAGTTCATGAGCTATTGCTAATCGCAAATCCTGATTTTGGTGATTTTCTTACTTTGCATGTTTTTCAGGAAAGAAATACAGGGAATACTTTAGATTTCAGGAAAGAAATACAGGGGATACATTAGAAAGTGATGAGTTTGTTTCCTGGTAACAAAGCTTATTAATTGACAATATATTTTTGTAAATTGTGGAACAACTTGTCAATTAAAATATAGGTGAAAAATATTTTTATGCAAGGTTAATGAGTGTGCACCTTTTGTAAAAGGAGAAATTAGGTTAATTGTTGGTTCACCTCTTTACAGGCGATACAGATACAATTTCTTCTATTCTGCAGAACAATCTAAGTTACAATTTGCGTTAGTTGACTCAAAAACAGTGGCTCGCTCCTTCTTGCATAACTGCTCCTTTTTTCTATTCATTCCCCTAGATATCAACTCAACGTTCAATGCGAAACAGATCGATACAAAAAGTAACAACTCCGTTTGAGCCTAGTTAAGCCTCGTAGCTGAACGACGAGTGCAGTCCTAGGCGAAGAGAATGGTTAAATAAACGGCTCAAGAATTTTCGGATAAATGAACAGCATTTTCATCTGATGAAATAAGAGCATCATTGCAAGACTATTTGTGAAAACCGAGCATCTCTAACTGACGATACTAGAAATGACGACTCTAGTAATGACCTTTGAACCGACTCTAGAATGAATACATGCCTTTCAGTACTGTGATGTATAAAATCACTAATTTATTTTCAATTGTAGGAGATTATATTATGAAACCCCACCCTCACGACGCCCCCTGGCGACCGCTTCTTTGGGTTCATTTGATTGAGGTGTTCTCTTCATTCCCAAAGTGTTCGAAATCTGTTTTCAGAGTTATGCTTGTAGTGAATGCGACAAAACAAATATGAATGGCATTTATTGGTTATAAAACGATTTTTATTTCATTGAATTTCGATTTACAAATTGTGATAATCGATAATCGAATTTCCAGATTTTCTCTAAAAGCAGACCGTTAATGCATACCAATAGGATAAGAAAAATTCTTGGCGCATGAGTTTATCTTTGTTTTTCAACCAAAGCGGCGTTCCGTCAAGCGTATCGGTCTTCTGCAATTGCGTAATGTATTTACCTATCGACTTTACCACATCACGTCTTATAATCGAAACTCGGAAATATTGCGCTCTTTCAACGAAGTCGGACATCTGTTGCCTTCGAATTAATAGATGAAAGATGGTAATTAGACTTCGATTACCATAGTCGATGTTGCACTCTGCTTTATTACCAGCAATATTAACACATAAAATGACATTAATATTAGTTTATCAGTGGAGATTTTGTTTTCCCCTCTTCGTTAATATAGCTGATAGAACGAACGCTCGGCACTGTGTAAGCCGGTTCAAGGTTGATTGGGTGGAATTCTGGGTGTGAGAAAGTTTGCTTTGAAGTAGTTTATTTTCAAACTTTGCTTTAGTTGGAGACTTGTTAGTTCTCTTTGTTTAAACTATAACTTGTCCGGTCGCGTTTTTCACCAAAAGAAACACAAGTCTGTAACGAAAATGCGCAAAAGCCATTTTTAATTTACATTATTGTGTCAATTAATCAGTCGAATAATTCACAAATCAAACTCAATTTCAATCCCGTGCCTCTTAGTTAGTAGATCGGAGAAAAATAAGTAATTATGTGTCTATGTTACCGTGAAAGACCGAAATTTGAAGAATGTCGACTTTCACCGGTGAATGTCAACATTCACATTTGGAGAATGTCGACTTTCACCGGTGAAAATCGACATTCTCCAGTTTCGGTCTTTCACAGTAACATCTACACATTTGCCGATGCTCAGAGGAAGTGCTTTCAAATTTTATGTATTTGTACCAGCTTTCTAAAATCAGCATTGAAATAATCGTCTTATTAAATGTCATTTATAAATAATATATTATAAATAATTCTTAAACGTTATCAGACTTGCACAGTATCAATTTGAAAACAATTGTGGGAGAAATCGCAATCACTTAGTGTGCGTGGGAAAATTGGAAATCGATCGATTGTTTACTTAAATTCTAATAAGATGGTTTTCTTAATTTCCTGCAGTATTGAACATTTAAATGCTGAACTTGCGATTCCCTAAGAATAACAAAGTCGTTTTAGGATATTTCGTATTGTGATTTTTCCGACTGAGCATGTTTTGCAACTTGCTTTGCGTCTATAAATTTTTGATGCATACATTCATCACAAAATTACTTGCATATAGTAGTCATTAACTAGAAATATCGGGGTGGGGGGGCGAAAAGTTAAGCATCCAAAGAAACAAATTTGATAAAAGTAATCAGCATTTTGGATAATATCGGGTTCTAGTCTTTACAGTAACTATTTATTAATTTTAAAACGGTCAATGACGTCATAAATATTTTCAAAATTATGAAATGGACCGAAATTTTTCTCTGCCTTTGCCTGAATAAAAACAGGACTGTAGTTTTTTAAATGAATCTGAAATTCTAGAAGTGACATTGATCCAATTGCACTCTTTTTATCTGTGAAGGAAGAGTGATCATTTATTAAGGAATGAGATAGAAACAATGCGACCCATACATTTCGGTTGAAAACAGAGAATATGAACAAAAATGGCAAATTTGACGAATATGAGGTCGTTTGGGTGCACATGTTTATCTTAAGATAAAAAAATGCGAGCAGAATATTATACAGATTTATTAATGAATGTGTATTGGAGAACAGTTTCCGGTTGAATGATTAAAATTCAGTTTCTTAGTTTCTCGCTATGGAACGTTCGCTGTTCCAAAAAAAAGCTAAGTAATTTTCAATTTGAATTGTGGTTTTAATTCTTCACACATAATGAACTTTTTCTTGAAGAGAAACTGTTTATTTCTGTTCGATTCGCAGATTATTGCAGACATAGGAGCAATATATAAAATGGAGATGTTACGGATTTAATGATCTGCTGCTTCAGCCAGAAATCTTCACCTTTCCACACAAAAGGAAGAACAAAAGCCGCTGTCTCTTTCATTTTAAAAGGTTCAAAGTTTTATTGACCACTATTCCAGGAACATAAAATTTTCACTCTAGAAAAAAGTTGTTAATAATCCGAGGATTAGATGCGCTTCACTCCGCTTAATTATATTTTTTTTATATTCCTTATACAGGTAGTGATGTCACTTTGAATACCAAGAAATGTTTCTTTACGTAAATATAGAAATCGTTTCTAAGCTTATTAGCAGTGTACATTTAATCAATCGGTTTACTTCATTCAACGATTTTTTTTCTCGCTTGTATTTCTGCGAAATAAAAATGAAGCAAATTTGTTCTGTATATAGTTTTTTTTTTTTTTACTCTTGAGATTAACCTCAAGAGTAAAAGAAGCAAATTCTTCCGAATCCAGTTGAATGCAAAGATTTTAGAGGAATTGATTCCGGAGGAATTCCTTTTACTGTTGCAATTATGTGACGTTAAATCCACTGAATTAAGGATTTCGCAATACTGTCGAAGGCTAATTAAGCTTGTATCTGTTTTTATTTCTTCTTATTTAGGCACTGGAGGTTCGAGTTTGTGAGCTTGGTGCAAATGAATGCCAAAAACTTCGGAATAAATGTATGATAACGGAGTAATATGTTCTTAAAACCTTTTTTATAAGGATATCTGGAGTTCCTCATCCCGGGTCGATCTAAAATTTGAGCACGCAGCTAGTTGGGCAGAACATTAAAATTGAACAAGGAATAAAATTTAGCAGGGCGAGATGAAGAAGCGTAAATGATGGATTTTAATGCTCCTTGTATTTTCCGTTCAGGGCCGGTCTTATGAGATGTGGGGGTCAATTGGAAACAATTTTGGATAATTCCGTTTTATTTAAGTTTTGAGAAATAATACATAATGAATGAACAATAAGAAATTTTAATAAATTAATAATATTGATAATAAAAATTTTAATTTTTAAAATTTAAATAAACTTACTTGGTTGATACTAAACTGTTCTACAATGTACTACAATTTTTAAGTTAGAGTGGATTAAGGGCCTTAAAATGATATTTATTCATAATCACTAAAGTATGAACTTATTTAACTAACGAAAACAATTCAGAAATATATATAATAACGATTTTCACTCTTGACTTAGAAAAAAATCGAATTGCATATGATATTTTAACATAACACTGGGCAACAAATTTTAAAAAAGTTCCTGCTTCCGAGATGGATATAGTAAATTCCTAATGAATTCAATGCGCTGAACACAAATATGACAAAGAAACAGCTGAATTGGCTACGGTTTTTTTGTAATTGTACGCATTGTTTAGAAAAGTGTATATATGTACATATAATACATGTTAGGAACGCATTTTTTAGAAAAGTGTATATATGTACATATAATACATGTTAGGAATACCTTAATCTGCTTCGAACTTTCGATTTCTTTTGGCGTCACTTGCAATGGGCGTGGGGAGCATCTCTGATGAGCGTCAAACAGTAGTCAGCGAACATTGCCGTGGACCAATTCCCCGGTACCGTTTTTCCATATTGGAAATGCCCTGATGGAAACTTTCGCCGTGCTCATCACTGACCTGCCCGCAGTTATCAGGGAAGAAATTCAAGTGGGAGTCCAGAAAGTGGATCCTTAAGGACATATTGCAGCCGAAATCCCGAAATAAAACCAACATATCCTCAACTTGATCCTTGTAGTTTTCGGCCTTGTCATTCCCTGGGAAGTTTGTTGACACTTGATAGAATGCATCCCAAACCTGTTTTTCTTTACTTCGAAGAAGTTTCTCAAACTTGGGGTCTGAAAAGCTGTTTAATCTGAGGCCCCACAAAAACCTTTAATTTTTGCTACAATGAGTCGAGGGAATTTTTCATTCAAGTACTTGAATGCTGGTCCATTCTTATCCATGGCTTTTACCAAGTTTTTGACAAAGCCAAGCTTGATGTGCAAAGAAGGAATGATGATTTTATGCGGTTCTGCCAGAGGTGGGTGCTCTACATTCATTTCTCAAGGCTTAAAAGTTGCTCTCTGAGGCCAGTCTCTCTTGATGTAGTGCAAAGCGATTGCTCTCTGTTCCATAGACAAAGAAAACAGCAGAACTTTGTTGATGGGTTTGCAGTTAAGATGTACAGAGACACCTCCTTCAGGTCAGCACAGATCTGCCAGCCCTACTTACTGTAGTTAATCATCTCCAAAAGCTGTTTTAGATTATGGTAAGTCACCTTCATGTAGACAGCATGTCCGACAGGTATGGATGGAAGCTCGTTCACGTCATTCAGCAAAACCGCCTTGAGACTCAGTTTTGAAGCATCTATAAACAGCTGCCATTCATTGGGCTGATGTGCAATGCGGAGTTCTTTTAGTAAGCCATCAATGTCGCAGCAGAACACAAGACTTTCTTCTTTTTTATAGAAAGATTCGAGGAGCAGATGATGTGTGCGAAATGAAGTCACTCGGACATTTTCTTCTAGAAGATTCCACTGTTGAAGTCTTGAGGCCAATATCCCCGCTTTGCTTTTGGACAGATCCAAAATCGCGAACAAGATCATTCAGTTCAACCGAGGTATATAATTAAATAATATAATAAATATAATAAAATATCTAATATAATGCATATTTATATTATATTATATTAGAGCACCTTTATAACACAAAAAACGTAAACATCTCTGCAACGAGAGCCAATAAGTTTTTTCCGATGTGATATTCGTGTTCAGCACGTTAAATTCATTCAGGATTGGGTACTTTCACCTAAGAAGCAATTTCATTGTTGCCCGGTGTAATTTAAAAGAAAAATCGAGGGACGATTAGATAAACAATTCTAATTACCGACGAATTAGAATTAAAAACTTTCGAATTAGCCAAGTTCCACTGTAATAATAACGGCAGCTTATATTTTATTTGCATATTATCATTAGGGATGCATATTTTCAATAGAGAAAAAATAAAAACTCCCCAAACTTTTTTTTAAGGAATGGATTGCTGTCCATGCCAATGATTTTAAAACTGTGATAGTTCATAAAATTCCTGAAAAAATCTGATTTGAATTATGCACTTTTTAACATGTTACAACTATACATATTTTAAGAAGCTAATATACAGAATCTAGATAATCAAGATGTTTCATTGCTAAATGTATGCGTGTAGTTCCCTAAACTTCATTGCTGTCTAATTTTTTCTGAATTAAAAATTCCCTAATGGAAGAGAATTTTTACAGTGCAGTTGGGGAGGGAATAAATAACTCATACATATGAATTACAACAAAGAAAAAGTTAATGTTAAGCTTTTAAGTGTTATTCAATGGCTGTAATGATTGTTAGTAACCGCATAATTAAAACATATGTTCGCTTCTGAAAACTCCTTCACACTGAAATAGTATTTATTCCCCTGTTGTATAACAAATAGCAACCTAATGGTTTTTATATCAAATTAATGAAATTTCTGAAAACAAATATTTCTCGAAATATACATTATGATTAAAGTTAATACATATTCAAAATTAAATTGATTCAAAAATTGTTCGCATCTCGCGGTTTCCAATATGTATATTCTGATTAGTTTAATTCCTGGGGAATTTAATAATTATAAATTCCTCTTAATATGGAGAACAATTTTAGAATAATTTATAAATGTTTTCTTAGATTTAAAAATATAAAAAGAATATGCAAAATAAGCCAACGGCAGATAACGAAATTAAAACTATTTCATTTTTTTATTTTACATTTTAAAATTTTTTTATGTAATTTGAAAACAACGAACGTTTGGCGCAGTATGGCCAAATTGGCCCTTGTGCCATTAAAACCAAACCAAACCAACCAACCATTTTTTATTTCCATTTAATTTGTATGTTAAATGATTGTAAATTTTGTTTAATTCTAAAGATTTTAAAGCAGTACTGATGATTTCCCTTTAGATAATCTAAAAGAAAAAATGATAAAGAATGTTAAATGAGAATAATTGTATTCTTAATTGGAAACAATTCTACATTTGTGTGTCTCTACACTTCATGAGTCTCAGAAGCTGACTGTCTTCAAAAACTGCCAATATCTTGGGACAGTCAAAAGCTGTAGCGGTTTGGAAAACTTGCTGCATGTCCCTGCTTACAGAAAGGAAAAGAAAATACACAGTCCTTTCTACAAAATAATGCTATTCCCTTAATATAGAGCTGGAGGGTGAAGTCAGCCTGTTTCTTGTGTAAAAGCAGCATGCCTTATTAAGTACCGCAATACTTCTTAACCTGCTGTTGTAATTTTATTTTCTTATCACAGTAGGGAAACTTTGTTTAAACACTGTCTGTAATCTTTTTTTTTATTTGTTCAATAAAGTTTCTACGCACACCCATCCAAACTGCAAACCGGAGATTTATCTCTGGAGTCGGGGGGGGGGGGGGGCTATAGTGTAAAGTAAAGTAGGGAAACTTGGCCATGACTGTTGCCTTCTGAAAAAGTGTTAGCCAGCTGTAAAAAAAATTGGGCGACATTGGTTTTCAGGCGAATTTGAAAACATAAAAATATTCTTAAGGATAATGTTCTGAAATCAAAACGATACACGATTTTAATTTGTATAAGCTTGGGTCCATTCTTTGTTGTACTCTGGCGTGGAATAATTGGTCCAATACGCTCCGAGGCAGATTCATTTGCATTGGTGACTATGTATAGAAAAAGTTGGAGAGTTCTTAAGGAACTATTGTTAAAAATAAAATCTTGTTTTTCAATTTTTGAATATAAATGTGACTTTTAAGTGAAATCCCGTACGCAGTCGAAAATCGGGTCTATTTCGGTCACTTAAGTTTATCTGAAGGGCATTTAAAAATTAATAGCGTTGTTTACAGTCGTTTACCTGCATATCGAACATTATTTTTACTTACGGTCGTCAACAAAAAAATGGGGCTCCTCTGTAACTCGGGTATTTATTATCGGGTTTTTACGAAACTAGTGTCGATGCTAATGGCTCAAGAGGACAGGTTTATTAGGTTAAAAAAAAAACTGATTAACCTAACTACTATCTCAAAATCTTCCCATTGCGCAAATCAGTTTTTTTCGCTGAATCGACTTTCCGTCATGAAATTAGCCTCCCCCAAAATTTTTATAGAGCTTTGATTAAAATTTCGAGAGTTGCAGGGTCTTGAAAAATGGCCTTTCCCATGCTAACTGAATTTTAGGAACTTCTGACGATATCTGGGACAGTATTGTATATTTCTCAACTTTTTTCACTCGCTAAAAGAACACTATTTTTTTTGCATAAAGTCATGAAAAAGTTCATAAATAAAATTAATAATTTCAAGATATGAAACATGTCTGTGAGAAAGTTAATTATGACATAGTAAAATTTTAATACGAGAGCAAAGCTGAGACGTTATAACACCGGTATTCAAAAAATCAAGTGCTTATCTACAATGACGAAACAAGGGGGAGGGCAACCGGGGCAATTGTCCCGGGCACCAGCCCAGGGGAGATGAAAAATTTAGGAGAAAAATAAAAAAATAGCATTAAAAATGTTTTACTTTATAATTTTCTATTTAAATTCTAGCCCGGAATCAAAACCAGTTGTAATGTTATTAAATAATTACGTAAAATTAAGGTATGCCTGTTGATAAAACCCAAGCAACGCCTGCGCAAAAAGATGCAGGGTGCTGAGGGGTGTGACTGATGGATTCGCGTAGTAATGTGGGAACGCATCGCACTACAGCTTCCTTCCGCGTATGCGCCTGTCCGGACTCCGGAAATGGGCTCTCTCTTGCCCCTTTACAGGGTAAAATCGTCCAAAAGGGGCAGTCTTGGGATATTGAAACGGACGGTAGAAGACAATTCCGTAACGTAACCTCACTCTGCTACTCGACGAAAGATGTCCAGAAAATTGTCGGGCGCTCACAACCGTAAAAAAGCGAAAGAGAGAAAAACAGTCATCTGTCCTCTTCATTTTTGTCATAGTGGTTAAAAGAAAATACCAATGCAGGTAAGTGGTATTAATCTGCTCGTTTTCTTTGTTAAGTATCAGTTTTTCAAACCTATCACTGGACAAGTGGTTGTCCTTTCGAATTTTGTCACCATTAGGCACACATTAAAGCAGTGGTTCTCAAAAGGCGCAGCCTAGAAGATTTTCGGGTGAGGCCTGTGGTATTCCAGAGAAATATGTGTCCAGATATAAACACAAATATATTTAATATTTTTGTTATCAGTTTTCCAGTTCAAAGACAGTTTTCATTGCAAATAGCTAACCTTTCTGGTTGTTTTTCCCCATTATGATTAAATACAAGGAATTTTCTCTTGAAACCTTTTTGGTTTTCCATAAAAGAAGAATGTGTGAATATCTAAAAAAGCTTTAAACTTTTTACTGCAATTTTCAACATCAAATTTATGTGAATTAGGATTTTTGCCCCCTCACCACCGTTATGTGCAAAAAGAGAGGAAATCTTCAATGTATTGATGAGGAAATGAGTGTGCCTTCCAAATATATGTCCAAACATCGAATAAATCGCTAGGACACATCGGGCTGCTGTTTCTTATAAACACAAGAATGAACAAACTCAAGGTGTGTTTCATTTTATCTTTTGTCATCGCTTTATTTTGTTATATTTTACTTAATTATTACAACAGATTTCTCTGAAATTTGCATATAGTGCGCCTATAATCGTTTCTAGGATTTTAAATGCACCCCGACATAAAGTTTGAGAACCACTGCATTAAAGATACATTTACTATTGATAATATTTCATACACGTATCGTTTTCACAATGTATTTGATTCGAATATTACACTGAAATTTGTTTCATGCTACAAATAAAATTTTGATACAAACAAAAAAAATCTAGAAACATTCCTGGGAAAAAGAGGAATCGACAAAGATGTTCAGGATGAAATAGAAAAGGAGGAGAGTCACTGGAAGGCCTTTCTGCATTCGATTGTCGATGTAATAATACATTTGGCCAAGCAAGGAAGTCCTCTTCGAGGTTCAAACGAAACACTGCATTTTTTCAGATCCAAGATGTGCTAAATTTTTGAATATCATAGAACTTGCATCTCATTATCACCTTCCACTTCGGGAACATGTCCTTCGCCATAGAAAGGGTCAGGTTGCATATTTTTCATCTAAAATTCAAAATGAATTTCTCGAGATAATTTCTAACAAAATAAGAGAACGGAAGAGGTAAAGGAAGCCAAGTACAATGTTATGTTTGATTGTACACCTGACGTCAGCCACCTTGAACAAATGTCTCGGGTTTTGAGGTAAGCGAGAGTGGTTGGAAATGTTCTGAAATTACTGAAAGGTTCATAGACTTTTTTACCGTGAGTGACAAAACTGGCGTCGCACTCTCGGAGGAAATTTTGAAGAAATTTGAATAAGAAGGATTAGACATTGGGAACTTCCGAGGGCAATCATACGATAACGGCGCAAATATGGCTGGTAAATATCAGGGAAGTACAGGCACGTATTTCAGAAAGTAACCCTTTGGCCAAATTTATACCGCGCGCTGCTCATACATAGTTGGTCAGATAAATCTACTGTAGCACAGTACTGCATCGGAACTTTAATTTGCACATATTTTAGCAGGCACTACTAATAGATGAGAGGATTTAAAAATATTCAGCCACTGGTACTGAAAAAAAAGAAGCACCTCGGTGTGGCATCTCGTAAGAAGCTGGATATGCTGAACAAACACTTGGACAAGATTGTAGAGGCTTTGAATCACCTGGCATTGATGCAGTATCAAGCCCTGAAACGAAGTCTGGGACTGTTTCACTTTTGAAAATTGTTCAGACCTTTAAATTTGTAGCTTTTACTTGCTTCTGGCAGAAAACATTAAAAAAAATAGATATCGTCAGTAAAATGCTTCAAAAAGAGTACATGGCCATTGATGTTGCCTGCAACCTCTTAAAAGGACTGACTGCACAAATAGATGATTGTAGAAGTACATAGAAGTAGTATAGTGAATGAAGTCCTTGAAGAAGCAAAACAATCTTGTCTTGCTCTTAATGTAGACCAGTCTTTTAAGGAAGTAAGGAAGAGGAAGAAAAAATTTTTTGACGAAAAATGTGAAGATGAAAGCTCTGAAATTTCTCGACATAAAAAATTCAAATTTGCCTTACTGCAAGTGAATGATAGAATAGAAACTGAGTTAGAGAGACGATTCCAATCAATGCAAAAGGTGAATGAAATTTTCGGATTCTTGTCTCCCAAACAACTGACGACTCTTGATAACAAAACTTTAGGAGAGGAGGCTACTACTTTGGCAAATTTGTACCGAGACGATCTCGACAAGAAAGACTATCGGTTGAAATAGAGAGTTAAGTATTCTGTGGTAGGTAGTGACAATTAGCTGAAAATGAATCAAAAAAGAGTAAGCTAAATTCTACTGCCCTGGACTTTTTAAATTATTTATATACAACTGGTCTTCATGAAAACTATTCAAATTTGACCACGGCCCTAAGAATCTACTTGACTCTATCAGTTTCTGTCGCATCGAATGAGAGAAGTTTTAGCAAACTTAAAATAATATAAAACTATTTAAGAAACTAAACCAAGCAAGACCGCCTTTCTAATCTTGCAGTGATTTATATTGAACATGAGAAGGCATCCAAGATTTTTTACGATGATGTGATAAAAACTTTTGCAGCAAAGAGGAAAATTAAAATAATTTGAGTGTTGAACGGTTAACAGTAAACTAACCTATTCATCTGAAAAACTGTTTAAAACATTAATTTTTCAAGTGGAGCTCTTAGTTCGGATATTACCATTGTTATATTATATCACATGTTTTTTTTCTAATGTACACTATGTAAATCTTGAACTTAGCGTATTTGTATTAGGTCAAACAAAATTATTTTCTACGCATGTTTTTTTTCCTTATTAAATACTTACAAACATATTAATTAGTATTTTCTTTTTCTTATTTTTAGGCGCCAGTCCTTTTTCAGTATGGAATGGTAGATTTTAAGCAAACTAATTTGTATTATTTTTGGTGTTCGGGGTAGGCGTAGGGGCCGTTAATCGCAGATTTTGTCCCGGGCGCCAAAATGCCTAGTTTCGTCACTGGATATATAATATTTTCTGAAATATTTACAAAAAACTGCAAATTCCCACTGTTGACAACGCCGTCTTTTTGAGGGACAATATTCTATATTTATTTGTATTTATCGGTCTACTCCTTATGAAGCTCGTGATTCATGAAAAATAAATTCTTTTAGTGAGTAAAAAATTTTTTTTGAGAAATATCCGAACTTTCCGAGATATCGTCGAAAGTTCCTAAAATTCAGTTAACATGGGAAAGGCCATTTTTCAAAACCCTGTAACTCTCGAAATTGTAATCAAAACTCTATAAAAATTTTTAGGGTTGCTAATTTCATGACGGGGAGTAGATTCAGAGAAAAAAAAATTGATAGACTTAATGGGAAAATTCAGAGATGGCAGTTAATTAACTCGGTTGATCAGTTTTTTTATCTGAATAGACCTGTCCCCTTGAGCCATTAACACTAGTTTTGTGAAGACCTGATAATAAATACCAGAGTTACAGAGGTGTCCCATTTTTTTGCTGACTGTACCATTAATTTAATGTTCAGTTCTGTACATTTTAATTTTTTCATCTATAGGAATAATGAGGGAATTTTCGAATGGGTATTTATACTTTTGTAATTTAGAACACTTGTAATACGGGGAAAGGAAGTTTGAATAGGAACTGTTTTCTATTATTTCTGATAGTGACTTTTGTTTAGAAGTAGGAATAAAATCAATTGAAATGTTTGACAACAATAAAAAAAAATGTTAAGCAAAAGTTAAGTTCTAGGGCCGATTAGTAATACAACTCGGAGGAGGAAATTGATGGGAAATGCGTAAGCCCAGGAACGAACCTGTGACCTCCGGATCCGAGTGTACATGTTTTTCCAACTAAGCAGCTCCGACTCGTTTCGACAAGGTTACAGAGGTATTCAGATTCTTTTCTTTAGCTTTCTTGTTTAAAATTTTTACCGCCTATATTGCATTGAACAAATGATAAATTTGCATTTTGCCACTGAAGTTATTAGAAGATTTAAACTTTACAAAAACTTTAGATCTTCTTCAATTGCTCAGAGGCGTTTCATATTCCTTGATGATGAATAAGACATTTTTTTAGACTGTGGGGCTTGTCAGGATTGGAAATTTTGATTTTTAATTAGAAATTTAAAGTACAATTTTATCACTGAGCGCTTCAGTAATGTATTGTCTCCTGCAATATAAATCAAATGAATGGGAAACCAGCAACCAAAACTAGATAATGTAAACCAAATGCATCGCATGTCGATGTAACGAAAGATCTTGCTAAGAAACAAGTTCTTGGCTCCTTCCGGTAGGATTTAATCATGGAATGGTGCTTGTATAGCATAAAAAGCAATGACGAGCTATACTCGTCGTTTTAACGGAAGGGGTTAATCTCAAGCACAAAAGGAACAGTCCTACATAAGGGAAAACTGTCTAAGAAGAAAATGTCTTGCAATAGGGATATTCAATTTAATAGTACCGGCAAATAGCGTTTCCTTCATACGTACAGTACTTGCAAATAACGTTTTATACGTAGGTACTGTACTTCAAATAATCACTTCCATTAAACATCTAAGTTGTTTATTTCGTATATTTTGAAAGAAGTTTGAGAACATATAAATATACGTTTTTGTTTTGAGAGTATATAAAGACGTTTTTGCATTTTTAACTGTTTTCCATTATTTCGTGTACTTCATTTTTTTTATACTGTTTTTGCTCTTAAAATTCGATCTTTGTTCTTAACAACGTCGGTGCATTAGTTTCTCATGCGACTCAACCATCTTCAGTAGGAGTACACGGGTTCTAAAATTTTTATTGCGTCAGTGGCAGACAGTAATTTATTTAATCACTTGCCGTCTAACATTTTTTTCTTTTAATGTACGCGCTATATATATCTCATCGTAATAAAAAAAATATTTCTCTCCATAAATAACATTCCCTAAAATAAATATTTTCCTTCGAAATTTCTTCTGGGTGGCTGAAACAACGCTGCTATATATCCAAAATAGAAATCTTTTCTTGCATGAAACGGAATAAACAAGGCTTTATTTCAATACTTAACACTACAATAAAATTGGCTCGCCTTCTTTGTTGGGGGAAACAAAAAGAAAACAAACGCGGGGAAGATCTATACCCCGTATTAACATTTTTATGTGAGGATTTTGCGTGTGAACCATGCCCATAAATTGAGCCCAAATTAAACGTGAGCAATGAAGTGTAGACGAGTCTGCTAAACGTGTTACATACATAATCAGCTGCAAGAATTCTTCTTTTTATGTGCGTGTATTTGGTTTTTTTATGTACTTAAGCTTGGTCCGTGGTGTTGGGACTTATCTAGCGGTCAAGAAGTCAACAGGACTAGTATTGAAGAAACGTGACTTTGAAGTAGTTAACGAATGAACCCCGCGTTGGTTCCCCTGCTTGCAATCATATAGGTTGCCTTGTTCGACTCTGTTCGGTATAATCTCTCTGCATGTGCCAGCCCCCATCAAGCCTCCTCCCCCCACTCAGAATGGGTGTAGAGGGGCTGTTATTTTATTGCAGTGGTGTCAGAGAGCGCAGAAGAAATCATTAAGCTGGCTAGATTTGGAATTTCGTGATAGGATGACTGAAATTACAAAATGATTTTTGCGTTTGGTCTTGCATGTTTCTTGATGCTTCATGCACTGATAAAGTCATAGGCGTGAAGTATTGTTTGATACCAAAGTAGTTTCCCAACATCTCGTCATGTCGTGCATTCTGGGTAAAGTTGGAACTTTTCAAAAATAAGCGTCAGATCAAACATAGCAGGTGACGTATTTTAAAGGAAATTTTGTGAGCCAATGGGGGAACTTCAGCATTTTTTTTATTTTTTAAATAGCGGAGACCGCGGAAGGTTTGCACACTGTCTGGGGCCCGTTTACACACCACCAAAAATGATTAAATAGAAGGTTTGCAGTGATTAAAATACAACAAATTAAATACAAAGAAACCTAGTTTATTTCAAAAAGTACATAATAGATTATAAACAATTACAGTGAATCCTAATGGTTTTCAAATTCACTTTCATAATTATTCAAACAAAATATTTGAATTGCCGTTGGTAATACAGTCCTCATGAGCACACTTCTTACATTCGGTGCATTGTACCCATGGTTCGCCTTGTCTTGATTGTTCGTATGGATTTAAACAGTAAATACACAAACAATTTTCATCGTCATCAGATTCAAAAGTTTTTTTTCTTTTTACACTCAAAATTTCCCAGATTTTCTTTCAGAACAAGATTTTTCTTATTTTTAAATTTTCTATCCGCACTGTTTTTACGTTATTATAACGTGTTCTAGTGGAGCGCACTGACTGAGACATAGTATGATGAACTGATGCTAATTTCCTCTTCATTGATTTCTCCCTCTATATTTGTAAAGCATTTTTTACAGGTGTATCTGTAAGAATTGATGTTTGCCTTTTTCACTACCTCTGTTACTTCTTTTCCTTGGCCCTGTTTTTTGAAATGGCCGTGAAAAGCTTCAGGTGTTGGGAATGACTTTGTAATGCAAGTGCCACTTGTGCCAATTATATGAAAAAAATGGCGATAATGCAAGTTTACACACTGTGTAAACTAGCCCCATCGCCATTCTTTGTTATAACTCGGCATATAAGCTTTATTCTTAATAAAAATAATCAACTAAATAGCTTAAAATAACCACAAAAGAACAACCTAAGAGGATAATCCATAATAAGTTATAATATTCAAATAGTTCGAGCTCTATTAAAACCAATAAGCAAGGGTAAAAATTTACTAAAATGGTAAAAAAATCGGAAAAAGTTGTCCACTTCACGATCCACTTTCAAGACTGACTTCAAATTTGTGTGAGTATTAATGGAGGAAAACGACATGTAGTGGCCCCCGACGAATGGTATGTAAAATATAAGTCTTGTGTAAACTTGCCCCGGTCTCCCCTAAATTTAAAATGCTTCGAAACGAACAACAATAACAAAAAAAAAAAAAAGTTTTTTTTTTTTTTTTTTTTTTTTTAATTTGCAGTCAAAGTTCGCCTCTTGGAATTCGCGGAAAAAACTACCCATTTTGGCGCGAAACGCTGACGTCACAGTTGCCTGACGGGGGAGACACACACTTCCTTCCCGTTCGTTCTCTTTAGAGGTTCTCTTTTTTTTCTATATTTTCCGACTATCGCACCAGATAAAACAATGTCGGAAAGATACAAGTATTGTATTGTTCCTAAATGTAGTAATACAACTGTAACGGCAGCCGATAAATTATTTATCGATGTGCCAAGAAATTATGTTATTCGCAAAAAGTGGTGAAGAGAGACCCGAAGCTTAATCCGGAATTATCAGCATTCGTCATGTCTGTAGAGATCATTTTGATGCGAGTTAATAATCTATATTATATCTATTAAAACTGTATATCATAAAGCACAGTAAATTCAGAATTCGATATCTTTTGTTTTTAAAATAAGTATAAGGTGAGGTTAGCAGCCAAAAAAAGACATTTTAAAGCAAATAGTTAAATTTAATTAGTTTTTCCACGTTTGATTACATGAAATTTATTTTTTTACCCTTTGAGGGGCCATTTCCCTTCAAAGGGTAAAAATATAGAATATCCCACCTTCTTTAAGATTCTTTTTTGTTTTGTTTTTTAAATTGCTCTTGTTGTTTTATTGCATATATTTTTTTGGTGGATATTCGATTGTTGCTTGCATTTTTTAAATTACAGTACTCTTGAAAATCAATAAGAATATCTTAAAAATTAGTTTAAATTCACGACGTTTTTGGTAATTAAATTCGTTTTCATTTGTAGTTCAACAAAATAATTCGCAGAATTTTTGATGCAAAATAAATCCTTTATATTCAATGAATGTATTAAAATCAAAATTAGTCTTCAAAAAATTAGTTTGCTCATCAATTATTATAGTTGTGAAAAGGTGGGATAAATTTATCTGATCGTGCATCTCGAGTTTGCAGATAACAGCACTTAAATTCCTAGATCAGTCGCATTTGGTCTGATTTGAATATTATTATATAAAAAAACTATATAAATTTATAATTCAAAAATTAACTAACATAATGAAAAAAGCTTACTTTGCACTAAAAGGCTTACTACTTACAGATACTTTGTTCGTATCTTTTCTTTTTTGCAATTTACGAAAGTTGTTAGTTTTATTTTTAATGTATTTCTTTATATAAGTTATTTTTACCAGATTTTATTTTAATTAGTATAAACTAGTATTTTAAAATTAAGAGCCTTGAATTTCATATTAGTTCTGTTTTTGATATAAGTGTAAGATGAGGTTAAACGCATAAGTACCTGTATGAGCTCGTATTGAAAGATTGCGTGGTAGCCACGTGTAGTTCTAAGGTTCTATTGTTGATTAAGGTTTATAAATATATTTAATATTGTTTCTATTTTGGAACCGATTTTAAGAAGGAAATTATTTTATACTTTTCAAACCACGATTTTATTTAATTTTAAAAAGTTTTTATTTTTTCACATGCGAAATTTAGAGCGGACACATACATGAAAACGTAGCTAGCCTTTAGCGGATTCCTGCTTTTTTTGGGGCTGATTCATCCACACGGGGATAGTGATGATTTAATAGCATTAGCAGAATTAATTTATTTCTTCATTTTCAGTTGATTTTTTATGGTAGTTTAAAGATTTCCTTACTTTTTCTTTATGCTGAATTCGGTTAACATTAAAAAGAAGTTAAGCTGGAATTAATTTTGTTTCATCGGTTCTGTTTTTCGTGCTTTTTTAAATTTTTAAGCACTCTGTCTGTTTACAAATCAGTATACACACTATGGGATACTGTTTGGATTCTGAGTAATGACAGGTTTTTAGCTAAGTTCAGCATTTTATTTTTTGTTTTATGTTGTTTCATTGAGGAGGATTATAAGACAAAAAAAAAGAGAAATCTTACCTTTGTGCTTTTATTCCTCGTATCTCATCCATCATAAAATCGGAATTTTTTCCTGAAATACATTGCCATCATTGTAAAATCTTGGCAAATTATCCGATTGTCCTTGTACAAAACCAATATCCATTGTGAAATTGAACGTTGAATAGAAGAAAAGCCACTTCACTTTTAAAATTTTAGCTGGTACAAACACCTTGATTCAAAGCAGGGCACAAAAGTAGCCAAAGAGAAGTATGCAAAGGAAGGCACTGTGACATCAAAATCTACTCGGCCAATGAGAGTGCGTTTCGGATTGCATCATCATTCCTGCTGTTTCGGTGCATCTTTCGCCCTCAATATTAAAATAAATTTATACGTAAAATTTCACTTGCATATTTGAAATTAGAATGATTTTTTTCTATAAATACGGATTGCTTTCACGCGTTCTTAAAAAATGTTGAAGTTCCTCATTGGGTACATAATTTTGAAAGTTACAAGTTGATGGCTCGAAAGGTAGATAATGTGGTTCAGACCCATTACTTCATCAACAACTGTCCGTTTTGAAATTTCTTTGTTTGGGTCTGAAGCTTCTCGCAGTAATTCAATGGAATCAATTCATGCTAATGAGAGAGAAGTGAAATATGCCTTCAACTTTGAAACACTTTGTGCACCTTCGAGAGGTCTGGAGTATTAATATGGCTGTTGTGCAAACCTTTTAGATAGAGCGTCACAGTGCAGCGTAAGACACGCACAATTAGGTGTAAATGAGTATGGGAAAACAAATTCAGAAGGAAAGCTACAGTTATTTGTACCAAAACTTTTTAAAAAGCAGATAAAGAATCGTAAATAATGCATTTTTACCCTTTCAAGATGATACATTCACATGTATCGTATTTGGAGGACCATATTCTATGAAAAGCGAAGACTAATTATTCAGAAGCTATCTTTTATAAAAATTAATCCTAGTTAATATTTTTATAAACTCTTGACTGATAAGTAAAAACTGGTTTAATGTGGGAAATTGAATTAAAATCCGGAATTAAAAGTCAAAATTCGGAACGCCTGGTTGTTTTAAGTAAACACGTTCAAGAAGGCTGTCTGTAAGACTTTTAAATCTTTTTTCAGGTGTCACGAGTACGCCGGAATATTTTTATTTCGCACCTGAATTTTTACTGCGTCATACATAACACGATGGTTAAATCTGATAGGATCAGGAAAAAAATCTATTGAGTTTTCTCCAGTTTTGCTTTTAAGTTTCAGTTGTTATCGACTTTCCAAGCAAATGGCTCTCCTCCAAGCCGCAGAAAAATTATTAAGAAGTCACCCTCCGAATGAAAGTTCAGGCACATATTTCGATGCTGAAGTAATTGAGTGGCTTAATTTCGTACATCATTTCGAGTTTTCTTGTGATACCTAATCGACAATGCAATTTTATCGAATCAATGCGAAAAGTTTAATGGAGTTTAAGACCTGCGAAAACGAAGAAAGAATCAATAAAGAACATTTCTTACGATGTATTGATTATTCCTTGTAGGGGGATGAGAGGGTGGGGGTTTTTGGGATGAGTTTTCCGTTCATTCAAAGTTTAATAACTGATTATTTCTGTAATGCATTAATATTGATTGTTTATCGAGTTTTAATGTATACTAACGTAGCTATCTAGAATTTTTTTAATCGTCGCACTTTTTTTTTGTGATCGTTTCATAAAAGAACACTACTTATTGATTTCGACTTGATTTTTAAGATAATGTGGTATCAAGATGTGATGTTTATTTGTTTCGTTTCATAATGAATGCTATTTTCTGAACTAGATTTATTTTTATCTTTTTTCAAAAAAAAAATCAAGATGTTCATGAAATTGCTATACGAAGTTAAACATGAACTTCTTAAATACCTTCAATTCCTGCCCTCGAAAAGCGGCGGATTTATCCCTAAAAAATTGAAGAACAAAAAAAAATCGTCATTTAAAATAAGGAAATTCATCTGGATATTATGTAAATTTTAATGAAATATTTTAAGTAGAGTTACTCGTAAATATTTGAGGTCACGATCCTCTATTTAAGAAGCCCCGACTTAGCTCAATGAAGCTATAGATATGAATTTCTGCAATTTATATATTTTAATTTATTGACTGTCTCTAGGAATAATTGGATATGGTTTACTCGACATGTTTTAAGGAATTTGTAGCCAAAATTTTATTTTTTGATAGATTCATGCCTAAGCACCTTAACAAATCGTATGTGTAAATTTTGATTTTATGCTGAAGTTTCTCTTTATGATATCAAGAAGATAAACGTCCTATTACAGAAAAATAAATTAAAAATGGGATACTGTCATCGGAGAATTTTGTCAATTGAGATTGGATACTCAGCAAGAATCATAGTTTTCGTTGTATTCTTGATTGTTGTAAACGTTATTTTTAATTTGAATCTTTTAAGTCTTATAGTAATTTGTAGAAGACACGATTTAAGATTTTAAAGTAGTGAATGGAAAATTTTCATTCCGGCTTACTGAAAATCATCGTTTCCCATTCTTAAATTTTTCATGGGTATTGAAGAAATTACTTTTGCTAGTTAGTAATATATTTCGCCTGTTATATTATTATAAAATAAATTATATTGCTACGTTTATGTTAAAACTAATCGTCGTTATATATTCTTGATATAACTTGAGTAAAGAAAATTTACAATAAACTGTATAATGTTCTCTTAATTCCGTTACTATCTTGCCAAGAGGTTTATTTAATTTTGAAGGGAAAAAAAGCAGCGATTAAAAAAAATCCGTCCCATTAATTGCTTATTTCCAACAAGAAAACATTTAGTATCTTCCTGACTCCCATAAAACAAACTTGATATCTTCGTTTATCTCTCGTACGCGCTCACACACGGCAAGTAAAACTTGTAAGAGACGAGATCCCGAGCTCAAATCTCTCCATCCAGTCCTAAAGTGGTCCGGTAAAAGGAAAAAAAGAATGAAATAAAAACTAAAGACGAAACCTACCATTTTGACATTACCGAGTACTCCACATACTTACTTTTCAAGTCTAAAACGTGATTTAGGAGTGTTGAAGGCAGTTTTGGAACAAACACTGCTAGCCCTGTTATTTGCAGTTCATTTGCTTTGCCGTCCCAGAAAAGTGGCCTCGTTTGTCGGTAGGGGGTGCTGACTTCTGCTGCCAGATTCGTGACTCTAAATTGTTGTTTTGGTTAGAAGGGGACGACAGATTTCGTTTTTCTTTTCCCTTCCATCTGTTTGATTTCGTTTCCCCCTCCTCTTTTCGCAGAAGAAATGACTAGAATTCTGCTGAGCACGTTTTTTGTTAGTTTGCTGATGGGAGGCGAGCTTTTCTTCTTGATGTTTTTCAGCACAGTCTGTATGCTAAGATCCGTCTTTGATAACGCGCTTATTGCATTCATCCATGCGGGCTTGTATGCAGCGTCTGGTTTGTCATTGTGTAACTTATTTCAACTTGATTCGGCTCATGATTACAAAGTTCTTTTTGTTTCTCTATCATCATTAATGCATAATAACCATCCACCGACACTCGTATAGGCGGCTATTTTTATTCTTGTATTCGCAAATGAAAATGATTTTCATGCATAACATTATTAGAGAAAAGGTAGAGCATTTCCGTGTAGAAAAAAATGTGCTAAAAATTCCAAAGCAACGGGACGTACCCGGGGGGTTGCGAGATTGACCCCCGCCAACGCCGCAGGGAGAGGGGGCGCAAAAATGACCGTTAAACAAAACAGTTTAAGTGTTTGCTGGTACGACCTGCTGAGTAAATAGAGAATTCTAGAATAAGCCTTCTTTGACTGATTAAAAATTAAGGGTAAATTAAAAATCTTAAAAAAAGTAAAATTTATAATTTATTTACTGCAGTAATACATTTTGATTTGTTGTGTAAAGTAGTTTTCATCTATTTAGTTCAGTGAAGTATCATTTTTAGAGAATACATTTTTATTAAATCTATTTGCAAAATTATAAAAATTTGCTAAATCTGTGTAGAAAATAAATGGCCAGTAGGTAATGGTCTACCTTCTGGCCTTCTTTTGTAGGGAGAGGCCGCGGTGGCCTAGTGGTAAGGTCTCGGCTTTGGGGCCGGAGGGTTCCAGGTTCGAGACCCGATTCCACTGAAGATCCGCCGTGTATGGGGCCTGTTGCACGTTAAATCATACGTAGTGGTCAAACGTCCTCCCGTTGGTGTGGCGTGGAAGTTTGGAGAGGGGGGTGCCAGCTCAGGTGTCGTCCTCGTCATCTGACCGAGGTTCAAAATTACGAGGTCCGTCCCAAAATAGCCCTCGTGTTGCTTCAAAACGGGACGTTAATATAACTAAACTAAACTAAACTATCTTTTGTAGGGAGCATCATGAAGGGTTACTACCAAGGACGCAGGATCCCCTGGGTACGGTCCTGCGAAGCGAAGGTACCTTCAGGTTAAAAACTTTTTAATATAGGGCAAAAAAAAACTTGGTGGGAAAAATAACCTATTATTTAATGTTCAGGTCCGTGGTTCAACACTTTTTGGAATCGTGAAAAATCCTTCTAATAGCTCGTTTTCCAAAACATAAATTCGTGCATTTGCTTTGTCTGATATCCATGTACAGCCGCGCTGCCCTGGTAGCGGATCACAGCTTCGGGAACAGAGGGTTGTGGGTTCAAAACCTGATTCCTCAGCTGTGTACGTAGCCTGGTACACGTTCCAGTCTCTTGGTCAAATGTCCTCTCGCTTGGGTGGAATTTTGGATAGGAAGGGTGCCAACTCAGTTGTCTCCATTAGTCCAGTCAACGAAGGGAAAATAAAAATGGTATAGTTTTGAAATTTGGCACAGTTGTTGGGGGTAGTGTCCTAAACGACATACTAAAAATCCCCGCCTGTGGGGGTTTAAGGGGGGTACTTTCAGTTTTTCTTAAATATCTCGAAAACTATGACTCCTAGTGAAAAATACTTAATTATAAGGTTAAACTACATTAAATTTTCTACAAAACTAGTCCTAAATTTTTCGTAAAAATAAATTTTAAAAGATACGGGGGGTTAAAAGTGAATATTTTAAATTTCTTATTGTAATGATAAAATCAATTAAAAGTGCTGAAGCAACAACCCTCAGAAAGAGCTCATGACTATACAAGAATTATACGAGGGTAGTATTATGTGTCGAGAGTAGTGGCCGGGGACGACAAACTTTATTTGAACAGTCGTGCTCCCTTCCTCCCCTCACGTCCGTTCCCCTCCACTAGATACCTTCTACTTGGTCTTTTGGTTCTGTTAACGCTCCAAATGAGTGTATTTAGACGGTATAATCTAAATCTACATATCTATGTTGAGTTTCACTTAAAAGCTCGCAACCAGTCTGTCGCAGTTCGACTGAAACATTTTCTTGCCATTGAAGAAATATGACCAGGCATGTTCAATTACTAACACAGAAAATAGTTGCTAAAGGAACTGAAACGAGTCATTACAGGGGATGCTGATACTTATATTGTGAGATCTGGGTTAGAGAAAGCAACTTCTCATCTCAAGGAAAAGACGTAGACCTAGTCATGTTACTGATTGCTTTGGCACTACCAGAAAGTAACATTTATTTTATGAAGCCTACCAAGGGAAAAGTCGAAGCTAAACTATTTTTTTTACAGGAAAGCTGCATAAAGAACTTTCTTTTGCCCAAACCATCCTCCTTCTTCATGCATTCCGTGGCTGCAACATTACACCAGATATTTAAAGAAAAATCGAAGCACTGTAGTTACATTGCTCAAAAATCAACTAAGCCATATAAAAACATTACCGACATCTTTTATAACCCCTCATCGACACCAGATGCTATCTCGCAAGCCGGTGAGAAGATGTTCTTATTACAAAGCAGTTGCCGCTGAACATTATTTAAATAACTGTAGATATGCAGCATTTCTCAAATCCGCTATGATCAAAGCTGATCTTTCCTCAATTCCTCCAACCAAAGCAGCGGCGGAGCAACACACATTTGTGCATATTTGCAACACAATGTGTTTACGTTTTGGCACCTAGAATGGTACCTGTTGCAAAGGTGCACCTCGAGAAGAAGAGGCGTTCGAATTTGATCATATACTAGAAAAACATGGTGAAATTGAATTACGAGCAAGTGTAAAAATGGGTTATGCATATTTTTATGTATGTGTATATATATGTTTTAGAAAGATGTTATAGATATATTGTAATGGATATCCGCTATTTTTAAATATAAACTTTCTTTCATAAAAATAAAACTAACATTTTCATTCACTTATTGTAAATATATACTTCTTCAAACTGCTATAATATTCTAAGCTATTTATCCTAAGAACAATGTGTTGGACTATTTTTGTAGGAAATTTAATTTAGTTTAATTTTATATTTAAGTTTCTTTCGCTAGGATACAGAGATATTTTTTAAAAAACTGAGAAATCCACCCTTTCAACCCCCCTGTACCCCCTGAGCACCTTCCACCAGCAGGGACTTTTAGTTAGTCGTTTTGGGCACTCTCCCCAACAACTGTGTCGAATTCCGAATTTCAAAACTACACCCTTTTTTAAATTAACAATTCGTTGACTGGACTGCGAGTAAAAGGAAAGTTGTGAAGGGGAACGGATGTGAGGGGTGGAAGGGAGCATAATTGTTCATAAAATGGGTTTGTTACCCCTCTCCGACACATAAAATACTGCCCTTGTTTAATTATTATATAGGCATGAGGTTATTATAAGGGTTGTTGATTCAGCACTTTCAATCGATTTTACCATTACAATAAGGAATTTTAGAATTATTAACTTTTAAATCCCCCTGTATCTTCTAAACTATTGAGTCTACGAAATCAATATAGGACTTTGTTTGTAAGAAATTTCATGTAGTTTAATTTTGTAATTGAGTGTTTTTTATAGAACCTATATTTTTCGAGATATTTAACAAAAACTGAAATCGCTCCCTTTAAACCCCCCGCGCACCCCCACAGGCGGGGACTTTTAGTATAGAAACTGTGCCAAATTTCAAAACTGCACCATTTTTTTTCCTATTCGACGATTTTTGATCTTCGTTGACTGGACTACATATCACGTAGGTCTTAACTGAACCTCGGTCAGATGATTAGATGTCTGGAATTGCGGATGGGATCGGCGCAGCCGTACCCCAATTAGCCCTAATGGAGCAACAAGATGGGAAGGTAGTCGAATCGGTTACCAATATCTTGCAGGGCCTTACTGAATCTAGTTTGTCATGTAGCGGAACCTTAAAGTGAAAAAAATAATCAACCAGAGAATTATCATACCAAAACAAAGCCGGTGAAATTTTCCCCATCGTTCGACATATTCCTCTAATTTTATCCCGTTATGTGTCCCAGCAATCACACTTTTGGCAAGTGAATTTTCTCTTCTAGTTGAGTGTTAGTTTGAAACGTGAATTTGAAATAGTGATGGAGAAGAAAAGTTACTCTTTCGTCAAATTTTCAATTCGTGGTTTGGAAGTATAGCTTTTGAATTAACAGAAAATTGGCAGAAAATGTTCTAGAAGCGAGAAGGTGCGTTATTCTCGTCACATGTATTTTTAGTGCATTCAATTGCTGTTGCGACAACATTTTTATGTTTTGGAGTCAAACTAATACTTTCTTGCAGAAAGCATTTAATATAAAGTCTGTGTATATAATTAGAATGAATTGTTTGAAGGTGAAACGATATTTTACTTAAGAAGCTTAATACACACATTGTAATTTTTATTCTTGAAAATAATTATTCTGTTTCTCAATTTAAGAAAGAATCAAAGGAGTATGAATGCCAATCGTTCTTTTCAGATTGGTTTTATTTCTCCTATAAGAATGGGCCAATATTTCCCGAGATTCCATTCGTTAACATTTTTACTACTTTAATTAAGTCTAAAAGCCTTTTTAAATAAAAATTAATCTAAGTGAAGTCCTCGGAGCTTTCCAAATGAATTCAATTAGGTAAAAATGTCACCCATTTAATTATCGAACGTCTTGGAAAAAACCTTTATTTTATAAAAACATGTCAAAGCTAATTGAGTATTGAAATTATTTGATGGCGAATGAAAGAGTGTGAAGTTTCTTTCGTTGATTTGAAAAGAAAAGTGTTATGCTCATTCTTTATTTTTGATTTAGAACGTGGTTTTTTCATTTAATAACCATTATTAGTCGTTTTCTTTTTTTCTTGTTTTAACTTAATTTCTGTCTTGAGTGTAATAACTATATTGCCAAGCTTTTTTACAATTCTCGTATACCATTGTAATTTTGCTTCACGAATTAATGATTTCAATGCACTTCTGTAATATGTCATAGAATCCCCAAAACATTTATTTCTTCAAGGGCAGGAAAATGATTGGCCAAGTCAAGAGAAACATTTCTGAACAAATGAAACAGCCATTTGTAATACTTTCTACAATAAAATAAAAATACCCAAATTTGATTCTGAAATCAAATCGAAACCTGTCCTATTGCAAAGTTCGTCCCATGTCCATCCAACCGGTTCGGTTACCGTAATGGTATCGGGTACGGGGGCATGGGGCGGCGTTCTGTATAAACCTGTCCAAAATAGTACATAAGATATCATCTGCAATAGCGTTTCATGGCTGAGAAGTCTACTTTTTTATTGCAAGAAATGATGGGATTTGTTACAATGGCAGCTTCATCATTGCCGTACTGCGGATGAACTCTGTTGAAAGTGGTTAACGTTGAGTGATGAAATAAATAAAAAAATATACTGCTTTCATTCATATTTCGAAGTAATATCGTCAAAATTAATCGGAAAGTATTACAAATTCTGACCTGTTTGTTTTTTAAATGGATGATTTCTATTCTACTGCAGTAAATTTTGCATTTATTTAACAAAAAAGCTGCCAAAGAAAAATGCCAATCCTGATAATCGGGTGCAGAACACATAGTATCCCACCAAAATAAAATTTCTATCGGTAAAGAATGCTTATCAACAAATATTTTAAGCTCAAGGTTTTCCTCTTTTTATAAAATTTTATTTCTTTGGGATTCTGTAGTTATTGTCCGCTCCGTCTAATACGATAATGGACGCTTGAACGGGAAGCAAGACGATTCCATAAAGCGTTATTGGATTCTAATAAGTATGCGCAATTTAATGGGACTATTTTTTTTTATTCGTCATTTAATATTTGTTGTTAAAATTATCTTGAATTTCCAATCGGTCAAATGCATTTTCGACCCTATATGCAGATTCCGGTTAATACAGTTAGTCGCTGGAATTCTTGTAATGTAATTCTGTGAGTGTTGCAATTGAACTAATCGATCAGATTCTGTTCCATCAACCGTATCCTTCGTAGAAGAGCGAATTAATTAATATATTTGCCTTTTGTCCCCTTAACTGGTTGAATTTTGTATTCATGCTGGTTTTTTGTTATTTAATAAAAGTAATTCCATTTGCCTGTTACTGAGAAACTCTACCGATGGTGAAGAGTCGGCATGGGTTGCTTCTCTCTAAATTAAATGGCACAGCAGAGCTGGCAGGGGTAATTTATTATTAGTATAACAGACCTGTACAGTTTCTGTTCAGCTATAACTGGAAATGATCTATCGGGGATTGTGTACAAACTAACTCCGTCATTACGCTTGGCAAAAACCGTAGATTGAAGTGTTTTAAACCCTGTAGTATATTAACCAATGTATTATAATACAATAAGCATAATTGGTGACTATAAATATATAATATAAAATAAAAGAATTTAAACGAGCGTTTGCGAACAACTTTAAAGAGTGTGAATTAATTTTTAAATAATTTAAATTTTAATTTTTTAAATATTTAGTATCCATATTTTACTTTCAACTCCAAGAAAAACACGGAGGAAAGCTCTTTTTAGAGAATGTAAATAGTGTGTATACTGTAAAAATATACTTCTATTAAATGTTGTACATGAGATTATAATTTAAAATTAAAACTGATTTCATTTAAAAGATTGCATTTTAGTCTAATCTAAATGTAAAGTTGCTTCTCTTTTCCACTTATTAGCTTGTTCTGACGCGTAACTGACACAAAAGTAGTAGCATTAGCATAAATGTAAGAAGCAATTACTAAAGTGAATTTTCTATGCAGCGTAAAAAATGTCCGAACTTCTGAACATTGTTAAATTGCTGTCATTCATTTTTTATAAGTTTGAAAGATATTTCCTGGGAACTTGAATGAAATGGAGATTGTTACTGAATTACCTTCGTGGAAAATCATTTTTTAATTGAAGTTTTGTTCTCTTCAGACAAATGAAAGCTATAGTAAGCCTTCTAATTTTATTTTTCCATAAGGGCATTAAATCGTTGCTTGAAAATGAAAGTCGTGATGGATTTTACAGCAGTTATACATATATTTCAGCAGTTGTTATATGTCCCTATAAAAATGGCTTTAACATAAAATGAAAATGCTAATATTTTGTACTAATTAGTAAAGCAGAATATAATTGTAAATAAATCCTCTTAATCGTTTTAACCCTACGCATGTTTTTCTCGATTTTTTTCTTTTTTGGCGAAAAGAGATTGGGATAATTGCATTTAACTCCTGCTTAACGATATGTGTTAGTTATGCACACGTAATTAACAGTCGAAAACATTGACTGTCAATGCATTCAAAACTTCACATTGAGAAAGAAGCCTTGTTTAGTTTTCTCATAAATCTTCCTTTCGCCTTTTTTGAGTAGATTGAATCTGTTGCGTGTTTGTCAGTAGTCGAAGGCCATAAAAGGCATGAACATCATCCAAACGTCTTTTTTCGAACGCTAAGAAACATAACGGATTCTGAATGAATTAGCCCATTGCAATTAGGTAAAATAGGGGGAAAAATTTATGTAGTTTTGAAACTTTGGTCAAATACTTCTTTGATCTCAAGAATATCAGAACCGAAAAGTTTCCACCTCTCCGGGGGGAGCTTCCGCCCCTAGGGGGAAAAACTGAATTGAAGTGGAGTGTTAGATCAGTTTTTCCTAGATTTCTTCAACCCTACACATTCAATGTTAGAAATGGTACAGATGAAAGTCGTAGAGCATAAAATTCTGCGTCGAATGAATACCAACACTATACATTTTGTTGCAGTAGTACAATTACAAACTCTTATCAGAGTTGCAATGATTTTTCAATTTTCAAAAAAAAATCATTATTCTTACAAAAGACGACGCATACAATCAAATATTCTATCTAAATAAAGTTTGTATGTATAAGTATTCACTTTTGTAAGCACATGCATATGTCAGAGCACCAATACCAGAGCGCTAGTGTGGTGTGGAAGTTAGGAGAGAGAGTACAAATAGTCCATTGCAATGAGACCGAAAAATGACAGGAGAATTTTATAAAGTTTTGAAACTTTGCTGAAATATTCTTCTGACATCAAGGAAATGGAAACCGTAAAGCTTCCATTCCTGAGGGGGGAACCCCCCTCGAACTTCCAAAACCGTCAAAGCACAAAATGATCGTACCCAGCTTATAAAACAATTAACATTGCTTATTTTTTTAACTGCAATAAATTATTTTCATAAATATTCTAATTATATGTAGCCTCTTGCTGGCCATGTTTTATAATATCTTTGTTACAGTTCCAGAGCGACCAGTTGGTAACACTGACAAACTTTACTTCGTTCTGAATGGAGGCTCTCTTATTCATCGTGTAGTATGGCCAAAGCAAGAGACTTTCGGTGATGTTTACACCACATATATACCTTATACCAAGAGGCATTACGGCGATGAAGTAACAGTTGTTTTTGACGAATATACCTAAAGCATTATTAACACAAAGGTTATTAAACGCCAAAGGCGAAGGATGAAGCGTACCTCAAGAGAAATAATTTTTAATGAAAGCACAGTCGGGGACAGTTTCTAAGCAATCTTTCAAATAAGGAGCGTTTAATTTCGCAAACTCGCTAGCCACTTGGAGAACGTATGCATATGCACGTTTGTAGCAACAGATGATGCTGATGTACATATTGTGAAGACCGGTATAGAGACATATGAGAAGATTAAGAAACAAGTTGTTGTAATTGGCCAAGATGTTGATATTCTTGTTTTACTTACTGCTCTTACTCCAGACTATATATATATTCTCATGTTGAAAGAAGGTAAGGGTAAAGTCAAAGATAGGTTCTATAGCTCTAAAGATCTGCAGAAAAATGTTATAATTGCTAAAAAAATTCCTATAAAATGAAATGTAGGAGAACCAACGAATTCAGTTTTTGAGAAATTATTATGTATACTATATCCCCAAATATCGGTCAGTATTTCCCTACAAAGCCATCTGGAGCAAAGATGTAGGCATACAGCTACAGCTCATCCCGAAAGATAACGATTGCGAGGTAATTCAGTTCAAGATAAGCTTCCAGATTTATTTTACCAGTAATAATTATTCGTTAACCCTGTCAGTATCGTTACATTTCTTCTCTTTCAGGAAGTACCGACCTGTAGAGAAAAATCTTGGAATACCGTGCTTACCAAAAGGATGCATTTGTATGTAGGTAGAGCTGGCCGTAACTTTGAGGAAGAGTTGAATTTTTGATACGCAAACGTAAGCCTTCACACCATTTGGTGAGCACGGTCTTCTTAAATTCTTCTGTGTAGTCCGGTACTTTGATACGGAGCAAAATTATATTGACAACAATCGAGAAAAATTGTCTGGTGATCTGAAAAAAATCTGGAATGTGAAATTTCTTTTTTCTTCACACTTCTCTTTATCTGAACTATCTCGCAGTCCACTCTTTTGTTAGCTAATGCATGGAACTACATGCTTGCATCTTTTATGGGACACCAGATAACATTTCTGGGAAATGCAAGCACCACCGGCAGTTACTTTGGGACAGCCTACGTATATCGTTGAGAAGTATTTTAATCAGAGGTGAAAAGATTTTTTTTAATAGATCGAATTTTAGTTGCTGTTTCCCGAGTTCAGATATCGGTTTATTTGTTGTGTTAACAGAGGAATTAAATAGTTTACAAATTAATATCAATCTCTAGATGCCGTCCTTACTTAGTCTTTTCTTTTATTCTCTAAGATTCACAACGCTTCTAAATTTCATGTACAATCATCCCTCTTGTGGTTTTTCCAATTCATACAATATAATTCAATAATATTCATACAATATAATGTAAGCATAATATCATAGCGAACAACAGTATCAACCATTTCTGGGAATCTCTTTTCTCTTTCAAAAAGAGAACTTTCATTCATTAATTTAAAGCTGGGTATCGGCGCCGCAACTTACTGCTGTAATGTAATTGCAGTTCCCTGCTTTGCCATTGTTGTCGGAAGCCATTGAATCTCCTCCATCGCTCTGTAAATCTGGTGATCTTGCTTACCTCATCCCCCTTTCTGCTAATTTCATGGTGATTCACTGGCGATAGAAGGCGGGTAAAAAATGTGTGTATAAATGCTCTTTTCATGGGATCTGGTCATATCACTTAGCATGGAAGTTAGCGTAATAACATTCATGACAATATTTTCTGGTAGCCGACAGTTTCCTGTCT
Source organism: Araneus ventricosus (assembly GCA_013235015.1). NCBI lineage: Eukaryota > Metazoa > Arthropoda > Arachnida > Araneae > Araneidae > Araneus > Araneus ventricosus. Next base: position 583,450 of record BGPR01000063.1, read on the forward strand.
GCGATTGCTTTTTTTGGGGGATGGGTAAAACTGATTGTAGTTCTCGGCTGTTTTTGTCATTTTTAAAAATACCAGTGGGGAAAGTTGGATATTATAAAATCGAAATAATTTCTCCAGAGTGTTGTCCAAAAAGGGAAAATGTATTGAAGCGCGATGTGAAGAAAATGGAAATTACGATTTCTGCGTATTTATCCGGTTAATTTATTAATGGGCGGGTGGGTCTTCTATACAATCGTTATCAACAGAAATGACTAATTATGCCTGAAAGTGTGAATCTGGTACATATATCGAGTATTAATTTTTCTCTATAAAATCGCATCGAAATTAAAGACATTTCAATATTTTATTTACATGTATTTGTACTTTTGTTTTGTAAAAATAATTCATTAACTATTTCTTTGGATTGTTTTGTGTTTCTCCAACCCGGAGATGCATGCTGAGTCAAGTTCATGCTAGTATAAAATTTTCATCATAGATTTTTTTTTCTCCCGTGACTGTTCATGTTGAGATAAATCTTGTGCTGGGTACTGGCTCGGAGAAACAATTAAACAGCGAATGAAATTTCTAACTAAATTCTTCCAATAAATAATTATCTTATTGACGAATACTGAAAGATTCTTAAACGGCGTTGCTTTTATTGCATCTCTTATTATTTTTAAGAAATAGCAATACTTCATCTCGTCTGAGATTAGAATCTTCAAAATAACAATAATGAAGTGACTTTTATTATTTCTTTTCCCTTTTTAAAAGGCTTTTCTCAAATCGTTTCGCGTTATGACCCTGATAAAATTCCATGTATTGGACAATCCACGGATCATTGAGTGCAAACGAAATAAATCACACCAGCGAAAGGATAAGTTTCCTGCTGAACAAAGTATCTCGTTATTCATAATAATGTTAGACATTTGTAAAGGTTTTCTTGCTCTTAAGGCAATGTCGCTGCTTCTTATTTTGCCTATTTGACAGCAACTAAATGCGTCTCCAAATAGATGTGTAGGGATTTGTTCGGCGACTGCTGTCCTTTTTCTCAAAAAATAAAGGATACTTAATTAGAGGAATTTAGTTTCGATACATTTCTCTGCGGCGTTCTTTTCTTTGTCCGAAAGATGAACTTGAGAAAATAGGCTTTGAAGAAGGGATTTATTCGAGTAGTTAAAGGGAAGATTTAAAGTAGTAAAATAGTTGCTTGTTTTAGATACTGAAGGGCGATCCTAATTTATTGCCAAACGAGCTAGAAGAGTTTTTTAAACTAAGAATCGCGCAAATTTTGATAATATTGTCTGAGTTAGCATTACAGATAAGGAAAAATAGTTAGAAAAACCTTAGTTTAAAAACCGTATTAAAATCCAATAAATAACTGCATATAATTAAAGTTACTTGTTAATGTATGTAAAATGTTAATGTATAGTTTATTACCCCTTATGCGGTGGTAATCAAATATTTCGGTATTTTGAACATAGATGGATATACGGAAATCTCTTCAGCCAAGGGATTTCCCATTTTTTAGCTCAATAGCAGATAATGCAATTCACAAAAATTATTTTTGGAAGCTATTTAAGTCTTAATTAATGGGTACTGGATCTTTTCATGCGTAATACGTTCTTTTGTTGATTGCCATTCATACTGTTATTTTAAATTTATGCGAGGGGAAAAAAATCTTTGAAAACAAACCTGGAGACTTTGAATATTGCTACTAAAATCTGTTTATCATAATACCATAGTTTCATGGAAAGTTTGTTGAAACTATGGAAGATCAGAAGCCGTTTTTATGTCTAAACTGTTCCTGATCGATACCCTAAGTGAATTAGATTCTGCTGATGTATTTTTCAATAAAAGTTAGCTATTTCACTCAGTTTTAATCATTTCGTAGGAATGAGTCTTTTTTTATATATCTTAAAGTTGATTGTAAATATTTTTAGTAAATTTTTATCGAGATCTGCCACAAAATCTTCACTGGTTGTGACTTGTGAGAAAAATGGCTGGGATGCTGCTTGAAATTTCTCCTGATGATAATAGTAACCCTTCTTGAAGAAATTATTCTTATGTAAATGGGCGGTATTAAAAACCAAATCTTTCATTCTTATGGTTCCTTATTTCATAAAATACGATACAATTTCTTCTTGATAACAGCCCTGGCAATTTGTCAATTGAAGAAATAATTTAAAGGAACTTCTTGTTAAAGTAGTATAACACTTTTATTCCTGAATATTTTTAGGATTCCATTGATTTGAATTTGAAAATTTTGTTCTTGGAAGTCTCGCCGGGTTTTGAAGTGTTAATAATTTAGCAAGAATGTTAATCATAATTTTCTTCTATTCGCGATCCAATTAAGTGAACACACCAGCTGGGAAATTATACAGTGTAGCGAGATAAAATATTATTTGAGATAGCCTCACGTCCATTTTATTTAGTTATCATTGAAATTGTTGAATGTTGAACTAAATCTGAGCAGTCAGCATAGGAGTTTCGGCTTTATGTGTTGACTTTATTAAATCAACTTCTTTCTTGAATAGGAAATCTCGCTTAGTTTTCTTTTGTGACCTTTCCCGACAATATATCGTCGCTTAACAAGCAACAACACCTATCTCAATTTTTTGAAATTTCAAAGAAGAAAATATTCAATTTTTCGCAACCAAAAATGACTATTTCTGAATTTTTTAAACATCTGATATAAACACGAGACAGCATGTTCCTATCGGATGTGAAAAAATTCAGAAATATTTCGTTATTTTTTTGCAAAAAATTGAGATGGGTGGTGTTGCTTATTAAGCCATGATATTATGATATTCACACGAAAGAAGTGTTCCCAATATCGTATTTTTTATTTTTTTACTGTTTCACAGGAAATAGTTCAAGCGTTGTCTTTGCACAGCAGTTAATAAAATTCTGTAGATTTATATGATGTAAAGCAAGTTTAATATCCCTATTGAACAGTTTTTTCACCCAGTAACCAAATGGCGAAGTAAAAACAGTAGAAAGAGAAGCTCTCGAACAACTCATTTAAACAGGTTACGGACCTTTTAAGCTCTAATATTTGCTGAAGAGACAGTGCGCAAACATGACGTTTCTACCTTTGCGCATAAAAACGCTTTCTTCTGTTCAAACAAAGAATGTATGTCTAGTGCCAAACAACAATTTAATAGGTCTATTATTACTGTTTAAAATCACAGGTGAATGTACCCTGTGTTACTCACTCTATTTACATACGAACTGTGTAGACTCTGCGAAAGAGCTAGCATATTTCCTTGGCGGATGGAATTTATAAAACAAAGGGCAGTGTTCTTTGTATCCCCGGAACCTTGAATTGACGACTCGGAAAAAACAGCTTCAGACATTTATCGAAATGGATCCACTTTTATTTTTGGTAATACAAAAGTACTTTGCTGATTTTCTCAATAAAATGGTATCGACAGCTAGAAACAAATTTTACTCATCCAACGTTCTTCGAATATGAACTCTCATCTGCTAAAAAACGTTACTCTAACTAGTTAATCTAAACGTTATTCTAGCTAGTTAATATTTATTGTTTCTGTTCAGGCGCTGTTTTCATTGTGCCTTGAGAACTCGGGATAGTTTAGAGTAAAAATAATTAGATTCCCATTTCTTTAATTTTAGGCAAAAAATCATTCCCTTTTTCGTTCGCTTTCCTTTTTCACTCTCTCCCCATCTAAAATGATCAGATTGCACAGAGCATTTCAACAGCTACTCGGAAAATGCTTAGTAGTTTGGTCTCCTCTCTAAGTTGAATCTGTGATTTAACAAATAATTCAATGAAATGAAGGTATATCGGTAATACATTATCTGTTATTTCAACTCTCCTGGGTAATTTCATGTTTGGATTTTTTTCATAAATGCTTCAATTTCATTTTCTTAGCTCTTCCCTGCTGCTTTAGTCTCAAATTATTTCGCTCCCTTTTCTCAATTGGGTTTCTTTTAACACTTATGTCTACACTATAGCATACCGTCGTCGTTCAGGCAAAAGTCCCAAATTATAGTTTCGAGATATAATCAGTTTAAACTTGATTAATTTTGAGTCGTTATAATAAATAGTAAAATTTATTTCGTAGATTACGAGTATTAACGGTTGATTTACTGAAGTTTAGATAACGGGTTCCTATCGCGAAATAATTAATTGCAAATTCTAATTGACTGCAGTAGTCCGTCAAAAAGTGTTTGTGGACTTGGTGACTTCTGCCAGAACAACGACACGATGTATTTGCCATGAAAATGAAGCATTTTCCTCCATGGCATAGCCAGTTACAAACAATCTGAACATTTTGCAATCTTCTGCTAGAACATTACTATTTATCGAATAATTTCTTTTGTTATAAGTATGTGGCTTTATAAATTGAATATTCAATGTTTCAGCTATTCATTTGGTATCAACTTTATAATTCTAACTTGTCTGGAAATTTCAAGCTCGTATTTAAATGAGTTGGAGATTAAGGGAATTTGTAGGCAATATATTGAAGTCCTTAGTGTATTCTTAAAATAACGGTTATAAATATAATTTAGACTGTCGGGAAATTAAAAAAAATAATTGTAAAAAGCTTCAGTGAAAAACTGCTGAAAAACGAACTTTGCAAGGTTAACTTAACACATCGCACTAGTCTATATATATATAATTCTATTGCGTGGCGACAAAAAAGGTCGAATTTCTTAATCGCCGTTTGGCAACATCTCGCAAGTTTTTTACATTCGAATCGACGAATTTAGTTTGATTTGATCTGGGACAACAAAATTTTTCAAAATGAGTTTAAGATGGGCAGTTTCGATTATAAATCGAAATCGTCGAAAATGAGAAGATGGGTCTAATGAAGCTGTTGAGGTATCTTTCCCAAGATGATCCAATTAGAATGAACAAAATAAAATCGAGCGTTTTTGTATACGGAACGAAGTTGCCGAGCTACAGGAACATATGTGTTATAATTTTTAATATATGCTGAGCAGTTTTAAAGCCATTTATCACTTTAAACTGTCCTTTTTAAGCTAAAAGTTTGTGAAATGGGATGAATCGTCTTTCGAAAACTCAAATTTTCTGAGGTTTTAACACATAAATAGCTACCCAGAGAGAAAAATTATAACTTTCATGGCTAAATTATTACAGTGAGTGTATATATGTGAAGCTTTTTTGAGCAACAAAAAAGCTTCACCAAAAAGCGCGTGTGTTATTTAAAATTTTGTTTATACTCCTCAGAAGCTTCTAGAGGCATATAATAATTCAAATCGTAAAAATAATCAAGACTATTGAATTGGTATGCGTTAAGTTATATACTTTCTCGTTTCTAATCTTGAAAGAGTTTGGAGATAAGAGTTTTGACCTTTTTATTTTTCCAACAATTGACTTTCGCAAAGGGTTGGCGTCACAAATCTAGATTAATGCGACAAATATCGGTTCCCAAGACCGACTGGCGTTTGATTGTTGGAATTCAAATTCTGGATTGTTTTTTCCATAGTACTAATGGTATATAATTAAACTTTCTTTTGTATTTCATATGTATGATTATTAATAAGGCAACTTTATTTTAATTTTTAGATTAATATGTATATATTGAAAATATAACGCATGTTTTGTTTGAAATATTTAACTAATATATATATATATATATATATAATCTGCTACCAGAAAAATTTAATTTTAGAAATTAATGATTTAGTTTTTTAATAATTGATAAAAAATGTTAGATGTTTATGCTATTTCAAATTTAAATTTAGTAATTAATGTATTTATAATTTCCTATTACTAGCAGTAGCAGCTAACTGAAATTTGAGAAATGTTCTATTAAAAAAATAAAAACTCGTCAATTTTCGAAATGGGAAAATTAAAGGTGTTCTTGCTTTAGTCAAAGACGTCTAATTCTCGGCTGTGTATTGCAAGCTTCTCCAGGTCAGATCAGTGTTGCGTTGAGCAACATTTAACTGCTACTTTATCAAAAAATCCTTTTCTATTGCTCATTTTTAACATTACTTCTTGTTTTGACTTCCATTATCTATGAAATTATACGCCTGCTATCAAGCAAGAGGGATCTGTTCAATTGGTCGTGCGGCGCAAAACGGAGAGATCACCATTATTGATCGAGAATGTGTAAAGCATTGAAAATACAAGCGAATTCCAGGCAAGACGAAACTTAAGGACGGCGAAAAACTTTCGCCCTCTTTTGTTCGATTCAATCGAAACTTCCTTTTATAAGTAAAATGTAGACCGAGATGTTACATTCCGAAGAAGCAGAAGTGGCGAAATCTTATTAATAATTACGAAGATTGATTATCTGTCCCAGCATGCATATACGTGAAAATTATAACTATTAAGATTTTCCAATTGCCGGTATTTAATTCTTGTCTATTTTTGTAAGGATTTCCTGAGTGCATTGTTTTAGATCAAAGACATTTGGGCACCGTAACCATTTCATTATTTAATTCTCGTAGCAGAGCATGCAAGTCATCTTGTATCCTAGAATCTGTAATTGTTCTTTAATTTATTTAATCCAATCTTTATGCAGGTAACACAAAATTTGGATATTCGTTTGTACGTTGGCTGCTAGTAGAAAATTAAAAAATAGTACGTATTTTATTTGTGTATCATGCAAGCTGCTCTTTGGTATAATATTCCTCGTTCATTAGATGTGTAGTCTTTGTACTCCAAATATTAGACTAATATTGGCCAATTGATGGATGCCTAAGTAAATTTCTATAAACAATGGATAAATCTCGGTGGTTAATTCTACTCCTTTGCATTGATTTCCTGCTTCTTACCTCATTTATAAGTTTGAAACAATCAAAACCATAAAGAATATCAAATTGCACCATCGTGTATAAGAATGAAGTTCGAAGGTTTGCAACACAATTTTGATCTTAAGTTACTCGACATGTTTGCCGCATATAAAATAAGCAGCTGTCATTTATAAAAACTGTCTTCCAGAAGGAATGCATGTTCGAAGCACTTCCAACATTTTACTTTCCACGAATCTTTCTTTAACCTTCGGATTGTCTCCTTTTCCTCCCATTAATAGAAAGCGCAGTTAAAGAAAGAGGATTGACCTAGCCCACCATCCTCACTTTCTGTAGACTTGTATTTATTTTAACAGGTCGAATGAAATTACACGGCGTTATCGCCTCGAGTCTCGATGGAGGTCTCAACCTTCTGCCTGTCTTCTTAATGAGATGATGTCAGGGGGGTAGAACTTGTCGATGTGTGAAATGAGACACAAGATTTACTATGTTTGATAAGCAGGAGGAACAAATGGTAAGAGAAAAAATAGATAACGACAGAGTTAAGTCTGGAGGGTTTGTCTGCTGTATAACTGGCAAATAAACTAGCAGACTAGGAATTGACCAAATTGCATAAGAGAACTTTCTTGCTGCGAGGATCCAATTATTAACATTAGAAATCAAGGACGTTTTGGGGAAAGTGTCGGTGTATTTTATTCTACTCCATGATTTGTGGACATTTCGGTTGCGCTATCGTGTTTTTTTCTTTTAAAATGTATATAAGCTGCAGTTATTTTTGCTTCGATTCCTCAGTTTTTTACGTTTTCCGAAGGATGTAAAATGTTGCCAGGAAAGAGACGAACTTTCGGCTTTTAATTTGTTTAGAAATTGTTGAATTGCTTCAAGATTTTAATGCAAATAAGTATTTTTTTATGATAATTAGATAAAGTTCGTCGCGATTTGCGTTATGAAGTGATTTATAAATATTCTTTACGTTACAAGTAATTATACAAAAGAACAAATATTAAAAGAGAACTGTTTTGGTAAAGATTTATTCTTAACAATGTATTTTTATTTTTAAGGCACGAGTCAAAAGAATGAGAAATCTGAGTTTGAAGGCACGGAAAGATTTTTTTAGAAGTAAAGATGCACTCTGATGTGCAAAAATACACCAACATGCAGAGTTTTCATTCCTATTATACGAAACACTCAAAATGTATTACAGAAGAATTGCATTAAAGCTTGAAGTAAAATACATCGAACATTAGAGGACATATGAGTACTTGCACTAAATTTTTTACTGTGCATGTGCGAGACATAGCGTAATTTTTCTTTCATCGCTTCAATTTCTCGCACATGTGCAGTAAAAAATTTAGTACAAATACTCATTTTCTCTAAAATTCAACGTATTTACTTAAAATTTCAATACAATACTTTATAGTCCAGTCAACCAAGGAAAAATAGAAAAAGAAAATGGTGAGGTTCTGAAATTTGGCACAGTTTTTGGTGGTAGTGTCCTAAACGACATACTAAAAGTCCACGCCGGTGGGGGTGCGCGGGGGTACAGGGGGTTTAAAGGGGGCCTTTTCAGATTTTCTTAAATATCTCGAAAATTATGGATTCTATCGAAAAACACTCAAACACAAAATTAAACTACATGGAATTTCCTACAAAAAAGTCCTAATTTTTTTCTGTAGCATGAAATTTTAGAAGATACAGGGGGATTTAAAAGTGAATATTTCTAAAATTCCTTGTTGCAATGGTAAAATCGATCAAAAGTGCTGAATCAACAATCCTCATAAAAACCTCATGCCTATATGATAATTATACAAGGGTAGTATTGCATGTGCCGGAGAGAGGGTAATAAAACAATTATGCTCTCTTCCTCCCTTACATCCGTTCCCCTTCACAAGTTTCTTTCTACTCGTAGTCCAGTCAACGAATTGCAAATTTAAAAAATAGTGTAGTTTTTAATTTCGGCACAGTTGTTGGGAGAGTACCCTAAACGACGCATCTTCCCACTGGTGGGGGTGCTCAGGGGGTACTTGGGTGAAAGGGGGGAATCCTCAGTTTTTCTTAAATATCTCGAAAACTATAGGTCCTAGCGAAAAAAACTTAAATATAAATCTAAACTAAACTAAATTTCCTACAAAAATAGTCCTAAATTTTTTTGTAGAATGAAATTTTAGAAGATACAGGAGGATTTAAAAGTGAATATTTCTAAAATTCCTTATTTTAATGGTAAAATCAATTAAAAGGGCTGAAGCAACAACCCTCGGAAAGATCTCATGCCTATACAATAATTGTATAAGAATGGTATGTGTCGAGAGTAGTAGTGGTGGTGTCAGGGCGAGAGGGGGCGACAAACCTATTTGTTGAACGGTCCTGTTCCCTTCCTCCCTCACGTGCGTTCCCCTCCTCTAGATCCCTTCTACTCAGTCTTTTGTTTTGTTTTCGCTCCAAATGAGTGTATTTAGACAGTATAATCTAAATCTACATATCTATGCCGAGTTTCACTTAAAAGCTCGCAACCAGTCTGTCACAGTTCGACAGAAACATATTCTTGCCATTGAAGAAATAAGACCAGGCATGTTCAATTACTAACACAGAAAATGGCTGCTAAAGGAACTGAAACGAATCTCTACAGGGGATGCTGATACTTATATTGTGAGATCTGGGTTAGAGAAAGTAACTTCTCTTCCCAAGGGAAAGACGTAAACCTAGTCATGTTACTGATTGTTTTGGCACAACTAGAAAGTAACATTTATTTGATGAAGCCTGCAAGGGAAAAGTTGAAGCTAAATTATTTTTACAAGAAAGCTGCAGAAGGAACCTTCTTTTGCCCAAACCATCCTCCTTCTCCATGCATTCAGTGGCTGTTACATAACAAAAGCTATTTATAGGAAAAGCACTATAGTTACATTGTTCAAAAATCAATCGACCAGGTGAAAAACATTGCTGACATCTTTTATAATCCTTAATCAACACCAGATACCATCTCACAAGCAGGTGAGATGTTCCTAGCCATATACAAAGCGTCTGCTGATGAATATAATTTGAATAAACGTAGATATGCAGCATTTCTCAAATCAGCTATGATCAAAGCTGATCTTTCCTCAATTCCTCCAACCAAAGGAGCGGTAGAGAAACAAACGTTTAACGATGTGTTTCTGTTCTGGCATCTTTAATGGTATATGTACCAATGGTGCACCTCTAGAAGAAGTTCGAACTTGATCAAATACTAGAAAAACATGGTGAAATTTAATTACGAGCAAGTGTAAAAATGGGTTATACATATTTTTATGTGGGTATGTGTGTATAACTATATATATTCCAACTTCTACAATATTCTGGACTATTTTTGTAGGAAACTTAAAGTAGTTTAATTTTATATTTAAGTTTTTTTTTCGCTAGGGCTCAGTTTTCGAGATATTTAAGAAACTGAAAAATCTCCCCTTTCACCCCGTACCTTCTGAGCACCCCACCCCACCATCCAGGACATCAGGTATGTCGTTTAGGGTACTCACCCCAACAACTGTGCCGAAATTCAAAACTACATCATTTTTTAAATTTCCAATTCGCTGACTGGACTACGAGTAGAAGGAAACTTGTGAAGGGAGGAAGGGAGCATAACTGTTCATCAAATGGGTTTGTCACCCCCACCGCTCCGACACATACAATACTACTCTTGTATAATTATTATATAGGCATGAGGTTATTATAAGGGTTGCTGTTTCAGCACTTCTAATCGATTTTACCATTACAATAAGGAATTTTAGAAATATTAACTTTTAAACCCCCCTGTATCTTCTAAACTATTAATTCTACATTAAAAACGCAGGTCTTTTCTTGTAGGAAATTGCATGTAGTTTAATTTTGTCACCGAGTGTTTTTCGATAGAATCCATAGTTCTCGAGATATTTAAGAAAAACAGAAAATGCCTACCTTTAAATCCCCCTGTACCCCCGCGCACTCCCCAGCATAGATATATAGATAACTCAGCATAGATATGTAGATTGAAATTATACTGTCTAAATACACTCATTTGGAACGTTAACAGAACCAAAAGACTGAGTAAAGGGATCTAGTAGAGGGGAACACGACTGTTCATGAAATAGGTTTGTCGACCCTCCCCCCTTTCTGATACCGCCAGTACTCTCGACACATATAATACTACCCTCGTATAATTATTGTATAGGCATGAGGTCTTTCTGAGGGTTGTTGCTTCAGCACTATAGAATAAGAACAAACTTTTAAATAAGAGAAATAATCGAATCTTTTAAGCACGTCTGTTTGAGATATATGATATTCATTATTCCTAATGCATAATTATAAAACAAGTTAAATTACATATAAATACCGACTTGTAAAGAGAACCATCAAAAACTTGATTTCGCAAAATTGAGAGGGGTTGACAAGGGTTTTCATGTATAAAAATTAACAAGGAATTAAATCAAAAGAATATGGTACTAAATATTAATGATTTCTTCTAATCACCGTGGCATAGATATCTGGTTGTATCAGCAGAAATTTTCTCTTCTTTAAGCGATACATTTTTTAATGATCTTTATTCGAGATCTGATGTTTTTTCAAGTTGAGGCCAGTTGTAACATTAAAGTCAGGAGAATGAGGAGGGTGTTTTAAACTGATTTCGTCAATGATGCAGCAGCCACTATTTTCTTTCGAATGTGGTACGTTTCGGGTCATAATCTTGCTGAAATGAGAAATTGAATACTAGTCCTAATGGTATACCTTAAATACAAGCTGCACCACCCCCGATGCTGCCATATAACTCTAAACCATTGCTAATCCTCTTCCAAGCGTCACAGTTTGAATTGTGTATTTGTATCTCGTTTGCCCAAACTTCTGGAAGTATTTGAAGTAATTTTTGGAGCACGTATTTTGTGATCAACCTTTACTGGATGTATAATTCTCCGCTCTACTACAAGATTCAGAATTTTTTTCTTCCAGCTTTATTTCCCAATGTTGCATCTTTAAATCTGTTAATGTTTTTTGAAAGCAATTCACACTTCGCCCAACTCTATTTGTTATTTTTTTGCAACGGTTCTTCATTTTGTAGTTTAATGAAAAGTTTTCTTTCCTCGATTGTTTCCTTCTGTTCGATTTTTTTTCAATTAAAAAATACCTATCTTTGCAGTGATGGAATCTTTTATGTTGCATTTCTTCTTTAGATATTAAGTATAAAATATTTTTATAAATTTGAAGGAAGTTATATAAATTTAGAAAATGTATTCTCGATTTTGTAATTCTACTTCTAAAGTTTTTTTTCACATCAATTATTGGTTTCTACCAATTTTTATTAATTTTTTTTATCAAGTTAAGGCATCAAGTGACGCATCAAATAGGGAAAATATACATCTTCATTTCTATTCTTAATGAACCAAAATTTAAATTGGAATCTAGTGTTTTCTCAATTTTGGGAGTATTTAAAAGAGATTAAGATGAAAATCGAAATAAAAAGAAGTTCAACAGTAGAAAATGTTGTAACTGTAGTTTGTTGACTAATTTTGTATTTGCCTTTCAGGCTATATAAATTTCTTTAGTTAAAATTACACATAGTAACAACTTTCATATACAAGTTCATTTTTTTCTAGTCTTTTTCATCGGTTTTTAAAGAATCCTCGATGAGAAATGAAATGGTTTGGTTCCTTATAAGTAGTTACATTGGGTAAAATTCTTCGCCAGCTTGTAATTTTTTTCAAATGGCAAACATGGAAGCTAAGTAGCCCTGACAATCATGGACAGATTCCTTCTATTTTTCTCAATGAAACTTTCAGTTACTCGTGTCCTCAAATGAGATTTTCCTGATCAAGTTTCTGAAGTTAAGTTCGTTCAACTAAGTGTCCAATAACCGCCTTTTCAACTACAGATTACTGATTCCAAAGTTCTTGCTCGGCCTTCTGCTTTCTAACCACTCGCTAGTGTTACAATTTAACTTTTGCTCTCCAATGCATGATATATAGATTTTATGTATTTTTCTTATACATAACTGCAGCAAAATTATGTCAGGCCAATTAACATTCTGTCAGCAGAGTGAGACAAGTTAAATCATTCGTAGAAACAGCTTCAGAAAACCGCACCTTCTAGTAAATATACTTCTTCGCGTAGGTAGTGGAAAGAAGAAAAAATTCTTATAGTAACTTTTTCTTGGTACAGTAGAGAGATGGGATTCCTTAATTGAATGTTAGAGCAAATATTCCCTTTTAATTAAGATTTAGGGAATTCGTGTAGCTGAATAGGGGGAAAATAGACCGAAAACTGAGCCTTCAGACGGAAAAGAAACGTCCAAAATCAATTTAACTCCGTAAGGATGCATCCTGAAACCTTAAATTACTTTGCATTTGTTTGACTGAAACGATCTATTCTAGATTCTGAATTTATTTTCTTGTTAATATTAATTCAGTACTAGAGCTGTAGTATTTTTTCTTTGACTGAACATCATTTTGCATTTGACTCTTTTGGATTGAAAATCTAATTGTGGGCATCCATATCTCGAATATTTGTTAGTATATTCAGTGGCTCATTTTTACATTCATCCAGCAATTGATTTTTGTCTGAAATCTTTTAGCTTCTAAAAATTAAATTGGCGAAAATTAAGTTTCTTTTTCATTTCTTGCTGATATAAAGTTTCTGGAAATCTTTCTATTATGGAACTGTTTAAATTATGATGCTGCAGTAAAGTAACTTAGAATGAAACTATTAGAAACAAAAATGTGGGCTAAAATTTTGAATTTACTTGCGATAATCTCTTTTGAAGTTGGTGTATTTTCAAGACGTGATATTTACAAGCGATAGCTTTTTAGTAGAAATTTTTTTTCATATAAAAATGTAAAATTTTCCTTTAAATATTGAACAGTCGTTATTTATTTTTCTCGCGTTTCTAAGAAAATGCTCCTTAAAATATTCTCATTATAGTAGTTAGATTCCGAGTCCCGAAAATTATTCCATTTTTCATTTTTACCAATAATTTTTCTTTTGATTGTAACTAGGACTAATTGTATTTTCCCTTACTATCCATTTCCAAAGTGCCATATATGCTGAAATTTTTATTTTCGAAGTCGCCTGCGATTTAAATCATTCTTTGTCATTTATTAACCTTATATTTATCCCCTTCAACTATTATAATGCATTATTGAATTTCGGCATTAATATGTGCCCTGGAATTCATTTCAACAACTGAAATTATAGTTTTCTTAAAATATCAGATTTACTATCTAAAATTCCTAAAATAACTGAATCATTTAAAGGAATTTTGTTACCTTGAGCATTCAAAGTATACTTTGCCAAATTTGGTGCGTCTTGTAGAGCATCCAAAAACAGATCGACTTTTACTGTTAACAATCGATCTGATAACAAAATCGATGGTATCAAAAATACAAATGTTTTTCACTTTTTTTGTTTAAAACTCAGGTAAAATTTTTGTTTGTATACAGTTTGTAGAGAAAAAAATTCCGAACAAAACCTTGTGCTCAATTGATATTTGTAACCCGTTGAAGCAAAGTTAGAAATGGGATGAAGAATCGATACTCACACTACGGCTTGGAGGCGCTTCTTTTAAAGTGAATTATTTATATTAAGCAAAATTTTCACATTTTGAAATTTAAAAATTTTTCTTTAACAATTTTTGATTAACCTTAAGCAGATGCTTAATTTCTTTTCAAATTTTATACCGAATCAAACTTCAGAAATCTTGGAATTCCCTACTGTTGATTTCTCATTTTGGTTGTAATTTCGTTTGATATTTGTCGAATACACTAGAATATTTGAAATCATTTTAAAATGTGCGTGATCATCTTACTAAGCTTACGGTTGTCTATCTCCGGTTTTATTATTTGTTAATTTTAAATGACAGTTTATTTGGTGGAATAAATCCATTTGGCATTTTTGGATAGTTTTAATTAATAAATAAGCCAATGAATATATTCTTTCTACTGTCAAATTTTAAAGATGACCGATTTAATTGAATTGATGATGTGATATATATACTAACGTGATATTTTTGTTCGCTAAACAGCGTGTCGCTGAAACCGGCTATTGGTTAATAAACTAAGCCCAAAGATTTAAGCATCTAAAAAACCTCGAAAATTTGTAGGCATGTCTAAATATAAATTTAGTGTGTATTTATTTAAAGCTCCTCCAACTAACAATACTTTGGGCCTAGGTATTGACAAATTCAGAATTAATGCTTTTTTATCAAACGTGTGAATGCGCAGAAACCCCGTGCAAACACCGAGAGCTAAAATCTCCATTTTCAAGACTTGAACAAACTAGATCCTTTAACCTCCGAGCAGATTGTAGAGATATTATATATAGCCTTGAGCTTCTTATGCGCTTTTCGAAATATTCTTTACATACAGTGGGTGACCGAAAAATGTAAAAACTTAAGGATTTGCACATTTTTTTGAATATCTCCCGAAAGGATGGATGGATTTTCTTTGACCGTGTAAAGATGTACTAACTCGCATTTTACAGTGAAGTTTCGGTCACGAGGATATTTAGGGGACCGACAAGAAATTAATGAAGAAAAAAAGATTTATGTTCGCCCCGTTTCACAGAAAGCTGATAATGATTTGCAGCTTTCACAGTGGTGTTTGATGTGTGCAATATTTACATGCGTTTTGGTAAAAGGTCAAATATTCGGAAGATAAAGGTTTTCTTAAATCTCAAATTTTCCAGCATGCTTTTTACTTGTGGAACTTTCAACCAAATTATACGAAACGTACAGAATATTTGACAATATGTTACAGGCGCATTATTTAAATTTAAAGTAAATACTTTGAATATTAGAGGGAATATGAGAAACTTACGGAGTAAAAAATTTACTACATGTGCGAAACGTAGCATAATTTCAAAGCGTGATACATAGAGCAACTTATATAAAAATTCTAGTTAAATACCATTAAGATTCAGAAAAATATCGGCATTGCAGCGGAGTGAATTTCAGTTGCACTCTAAAAGAATCTAAATGGTGAAGGTTCTTGCACAAATTGAAATATTTTAACTTGAATCTTCGAACAGTATATCGCATTTTATGAAAGTTGAATATACCGAGTACTCATGCATATTTATAAATTAAATGCATTATTTAAATTAGAAATCGAAGATAACGAATAGAAGATTCATGTTTAAAAAATATCAGTTTGTGCAAGAACCTTCATCATTTAGCTTATCTTAGATCGCAGCCGGAATTCACCTCGCTGCGATGCCAGTATCTTTCTGAATCTTAACGGTATTTGAATGGAATTTTTAATGTGTTGCCTTTTATGTCTGACTTTGAAGTTATGAAAGAAAATCTGAGTTTACGTTCCTCACATGCACAGTAAAAAAATTGCTACAAATACTCATATTTCCTCTAATTCAAATTATTTACCTCAAATTTCTAACATCTTGTCAAGTATTCTGTAAGTTCCGTCCAATTTGGTTAGAAACACTGCATGTTAAACACTGCAAATTTTGGATTTTTAAAGAACCTTTATCTTCCAGAATATTCGCGCTATTTTTTATGGAAATGCTTGTAAATATTGCTCACATCATACAAACCCACTGATGAAAGTTGCAAATAGTAATCAGCTTTCTGTGAAACGGGATGAGCCTAAATCATTTTTTGTCTTCATCCATTTATGTCAACCCCCTAAATGCCCTCATGACAGGATCTTCACTGTAAAATGCGAGTTCAAGCATCTTCTTTACTAGGTCGAAGTTCATCCAGCCTTTCAGAAGATATTCGAAAAAATGTGCCTAAAGTGTTCACATTTTTCTGTCGCTTACCTGTATGTCTAATATGATGCTCTCCCTCTGTTAAGTAAAGCCTGATCGTCACAGGAAGCAACAAATGGAGAAAATGGAACTGTTCAAAGTTTTTTCATTTGAATATGATGCTTCTTGCAGTGTCGGAGAAATCGGCAACGTGTCAGTTTTGTTTTTCTTCGTAGTTTTGCATCATGTGTATGTGTTCGATAGTTAACTTTTAGTACTTTGTTTCATTAATTTTTGCACATCACTGTAGTTATAAAGACCATTTCGTAAAATGCGAGAAATTTGCAATTAATACGAAAACTATGGTTCGAAATCAGCTCTGGAGAACCGTGTGACATTCAATCGAGTATCATACACATTTTACAGTGAAGATTCGGTCACGGGGGCAATTAGGGGGCCACCAGAAAGGGATAAAGGTGAAAATGGAGCTTGACCCATATTGTTTCACAGAAAGCTTTTGACGAGATGCAAGTTTCGTCAATGGTTATGTTTGATGTGCGTAGTATTGACATGATTTTTCGCAAATACAGCACGAATATTCGGGAAGATATAAAGGTTTCTTTAAAAAATCCCAAATTTTTCCGCATGTGTTTTGCTTTGATTCAAATTATATATAACAATTATCAATTGTTTTCATTCAAATTATACGAAATTTGCAGAACACTCGACAATATGTTGCAAAAGTATTGTATTAAAATTTGAAGTAAAAATATGGAATATTGGAGGAAATACGAGTGCTTGTACTAAATAAATTTTTTACTGTGCATGTGCCAGACGCAGCGGAATATTTATTTTATAACTTCAAAGCCAGATATATGGAGCAACTTATAAAAAAATTCCAGATGAATCCCATAAATATTCAGGCGGATAACGGTATTTCAGTGAGCTGAATTTAAATTTCTCCTTGAGAGCAGTTATGTGATGAGGGTTCTTGCACAAACTGATATTTTTTAAAATTTGAATCTTCGAATGGTATTCGAAGAAATGAAATTTAAATAATGTATTTAATATATAAGTGTACATGGGTATTCAGGATATTCAACTTTCCTAAAATTCAATGTTACTGTTCGAAGATTCAAGTTTCAAAAGTATCAATTTGTTCAAGAACCCTCATCACTTAGATTCTCTTAAAGAGAAATTTAAATTCACCTCACTGAAATGCCGGTGTCCACCTGAATATTTACGGGATTCATCTGGGATTTTTTTTTTTGTAAGTTGCTCCATATATCTGGCTTTGAAGTTATAAAATAAATATTCCGCTGTGCGTCTGGCACATGCACAGTAAAAATTTATTTAGTACAAGCACTCATATTTCCTCTAATATTCAACGTTTTTACTTCAAACTTTAATACAATACTTTTGCAACATATTGTCGAGTGTTCTGCAAATTTCGTATAATTTGAATGATTATACGAAAAATTTGGGTTTTTTTTAAAGAAACCTTTATATCGTCCCGAATATTTCTACTGTATTTACGAAAATTCATCTCGCTATTATGCGCATCAAACATAACCATTGATGAAAGTTGCATCTCATCAACTTTCTGTGAAACAATGTGGGTCAAACTCCATTATCGCCTTCATCCCTTTCTGGTGTCCCCTCCCAATTTCCCTCGTGACCGAATCTTCACTGTAAAATGTGTATGTTACTCGACTGAATGTCACACGATTCTCCAGAACTGATTTCGAACCATAGTTTTCGTATTAATTGCAAATATCTCGCATTTTACGAAAT
Source organism: Araneus ventricosus (assembly GCA_013235015.1). Lineage (NCBI taxonomy): Eukaryota > Metazoa > Arthropoda > Arachnida > Araneae > Araneidae > Araneus > Araneus ventricosus. The sequence goes on from BGPR01000063.1 coordinate 601,669, forward strand.
GGCCCTTAATTTTTGCACACCAGTGAATATATTTGAAAATCGCAACCTATGACATTTTTACGAATTTTTCACTCTCGCACGTCCGAAAATAAGCATAGCTGCTTTTTCTCCTCAATTTCTCTAGTTTCTATTTTTTTAAATTTGACTTTTTCTAAAACAAGAACAAGAGTGTAGTGCAAAAGATTAAAATGAGTATTAGACTATTAGTATTGAATGCGCTGTGTTTGGACTTGATTCTTTTAGCGGTATGTTTTTAAAATATTCTTCCTTTGATTGTTTCTAGAATAACTGCATTAATTGGAAAATGAAAAGTTCAGATTAGAAGATCTCTCATCAAACATTATCTCAAGATACTTCAGCATGAAAGTCAATTTAATTATATAATTGTGTGGTTGTTTGTAGAGCGAGATACATTCTGAAGCAGGAATCTTCAAATGTTTTTACAACCCAACGGTCTATACCAATCGCGAATTCTTCGCAAATCCACTGAAACAGAAATGTATCTTCCCATAATTAATTATTTAAATGCATTACACGACGATGAATTCATTAAGCGACAAATTTGAACGTGAACAAACAACTTGAATGTTATTACGAGTATCTTTCGTTGGTGATATCGTTTGGTGCTCTAGTACATTCGACTGGCTTTTTTGTCTCGATTGTTTTCCTCCCCGGACGAATTGCCTTAAAAATATCGATGGAACAAAGCAAACATAGAAAAGCTAATTACAGAGGTTTCGCGTGGATGTTGGGCATCTTTTTGTTGAAGGAAACTCTTGACTGCTGCTGCCAAACTAAAGGAGGGGAAAAAAAACGATGTATTTGCCGTAGATTTATTCGCTTTGTCGAACATGAGCGGAAGAGCTTTCAAGGTTTTATATTTATTACTCGTGAAGGTGGTTTTAAGACTTCATTAAATGATAGAGAAAAAGATAGTGTAATGATACTTTTAAAAATGTAACTTCGACTTCCGATACAAAATGTGCACGAGGCCGATGTGTGTCAGTTCTAATCTAACAAAAGCGTTTCGAAAGCGCGTTATGCACTATGGATATCTTGATTACACTAAAGAAGTGAATATTAAATTTCTTCAAATTTTTAAATTTTATAGTCTCTTTTCTTTATTGAAAACAGAAGATATGTGAATCCAGGCAATTGAAAAGTTTAATTTTATGTTGATCTTCCTTTTCTTAAACTTAATACAACCTACAAGAATCTGTTTCAGAACATGGCTCTGTTTAAACTTTCCTCGGGTTGGTGTAACAGTTAGTAGATTGGTGTTATTGGATCCTCGTTAGAAATTTCCAAGTCTATTCTTAGCAGACTTCCAAACCGTTTTCTGATCTAATTCACTCTATGAAAATTCAACTTTCTTTCGAATAACAAATTTTTTTCTTAATTATCAGAATTCGTTGTCACTTTTTACTTCAAATGATGCAAATTTGAGTCTTACTTGCCATCATTATTCAGTTACCGGAAATTCGGAAAATCCTTAAAATGTCTTTGGAAATCTCGTAGAAAGTAGGAAGTTCGTAGTAGAAGAATGAAGCAAGAATAAACTTAAACACAATTCAGCTTCCAAAATAATCCGACTCTACTTTATCCTTATATTTGTTTGCAAGTTAGGATCTGCTAAAATGAATGCATTTTGAAACACAATCGGTCTTTTTTATTATCAAATCCGATTTCCGGTAGGGGCACATAAGGAATATGTATTGAAAGATGCCAAAATAGCGACCCCTAGTCATGTTACTTTATAGCATGCGTATCAACTAAAGAAACTGCTTAAGCGACTGTTTTTATGGCCATTTATCGAGAATAAATCTGACAAAACTTGTCATATGTTGTCCCCACCCGAAAAAAATACTTGAGATACGAAATAAAAACCCCATTAATAAACTCATTTCAGTATAGAAGTGGCATTGAGTTTTAATTTCCAACGGTACTTACTTGCCAGGTAATTATAGATAGAAAAATGTCATGATGAATATGTTCATAAATGAATAATAGTCTAGTTCGTTTGAGCATTGTTACGTCACCAGATCATTTCATATCAATGGTGACACTTGCAAACACCGTTGTAGCAGATGATAGCACATGCAAATAACCAAAATGAAAATTGTTTTAATTATTGGACACATTCTGAAAATAATTCGACTTGCTAATGAATACAAATCAGTTACAACACTTTGACTTTCCATTAACTGTTTGAACTCAACATAATCTGTGACCGACCTTCACGACATTTCACGGGATTAATTATTTAATTTTCTTTTGAGCACACGTCTTCTGAGAGTAAGCAAAGAATTTCTCGTAACTTCTGCCTAACAGTTCTGTTTTTGTATTACTTTTCTTTCTATTTTATATCTACAAGGCTTTTTCTTTCTGGATTCCAAGGCTCTCATGAATGAATTTTTCTTCATTAAGGAGGGCAAATTATAGACCTATATAAAAATTCTTTGCTGTGTCAATAGCAATATCTAGGAGTTCGCCTTGAGCATTAATCGACATAGCAATAATGCCAGCAACGGTCGATAAATTGATATACTCGAAGCAATTACCTTTTACTAACATAAGAATCCAGTCTTTTATAACCGCGGTCAAGAAAAACAGCAAATGTTGATCCGAGTATACAGCAAGGAATTATTTTCCTTCTTGGCAAAAAAAGGCTTCATAAAATTTCCTATCTTCTTCCCCGTAGGAGTTCTTTTAAGCCTAAAATGACTGCGAAATCATTGTATTTTTTGAAACCTTAGAGCAAATTCAGAAATCCAAGAATGCGACGAGAATTCCAAGTAGAATAAAAAAGAATCACTGCACTACTCGTTAATATAACGGGCGTTTCTTGGGATTAAAATATTTTCATCTTTTAGGTTTGAACTCGTCTGTCATGAAACTTCCATTAAAACCTTGCTTATGCTTTAGTATGTAAGCAGGATTTCAAGTACTTGTAACAAAGGCTACAGTTGTCGCATCAAATGAATTGTCTGCTATGTGGCATGTATGAACGTCAGATAAAAAGTAAAAATATATTTAATAATAGAACTCGTCGAAATGCCAACGTGCTCGCAAACAAGCGCATTTTTAAACATGTATAATATTTTGTATGTAAAAATATATAAAATTTGTTATAAAATAATAAGTATGGAACATAAAATTCTCTTCAACTTTAATTCAAATGGGATTATCATTTACATCAATTTTTGAAACCTCGTAGCTTTTCGAAAAAAAAAAAAAAGACAGTAGCAAACGATTTTGAAACGCTGCTGAAAGCTAATATTTTCCTGCAAGTTACAGGGCGCTACTAAATAGAATTCAGCATTGGAAGTTGCGGTGACAAATAATCTCATTCAATAGGAATGAAAACACTTAAGATAATATTTTTCATTTATGGAAACATAGTTTTTAATTAATGCGAAGCACAATTCAAGTCGCTCAAATTAAATTATATATTTAATTATACGATGAATATATACAGTGCCTAGGGTTACAAAGAATATTATCGTAATTTTCTTCCGACATCACATACAGGGAGATGGAGGAGCCTTCTGCTCCAAAAAAGATTTTCTAAGTTCAGAGCCCTCGCGCTTCTATCGGTGTTCGATCGCCAATCGAATAAATGTCCGTTCTTGTTTTCCTCAGCAGAGGGCACTACTCTCGCTCAGAGTCGGGCGGTGTCACAGTAAAAAAACCTTCTCGTATCCACCCTAACGCGGGTGGGGAAAAAATACACAGAGCGGCAGTAACATGGACGATTCCCTACACGGGAGGGAAAAAGCGCGTGCACCGTCTTTGCGTCGTACAATGGCGAAGAAACCGGATATGCAATTTGAAAGCCTTTTTTTCAACCGATTGAAACGAAAATTGGGCACGGATCTACAATTAATGTTAACAGACCTCATACCAATTTTTATTTATCTAAGTCGTAGGGTTTAGAAGTTAAGTATGCGATTATACAGACCGATACAGTCAACCCTTTGACGGATTTGGTCCAAAATTTGATACGGACATGCATTTCTGATAAAACTGTGTACCAAATTTTATCTTTCTAAGTTTTTGAGTTGTCCATGTTCATGCGAACACGATAACTTCCCATGGACGGGTTTTTATCCAAAATTTGATAGAAACCTACAAAATATGTGTAGAGATCACATACCAAATTTCATCCATGTAGCTCAAGCCATTTTTGAGGTACCGTGTTCACAGACAGACATAATTCCAAAAATGTGTTTTTCAGACTCGAGGTCTAAAAACAATGGAGATTCATCAAAATCTCAAGTTCGAATTTTTTGACGATTACACTACTTTCCCTTTGTATACTTCGTATACGAGAAAGTAAAATTTGACTATTTAACACGTTGATCGCCGTATGAATCAAATACGATTCGTACCTAAAAGGACTACCCGTTCTCTACTGTAGTTAAGAATGCAGAAAAGGAGTCAACTAATTAGATGGTTCGAATCTCGGGCGTGAATCATAGCAGCGAATGTGTTAGGCGAATCTTCCTTATGTTTCATAGTTTTTAGCAAAATTTAAAGGTAATCTATTGAGTTTTTCTTACTTGGAAACTATTTACAGTGATGTGCAAAAAGATTGCATCGTCCTCATTTTCAATGTAAAAACCCGCAAAAACGTTTTAAGCACTCATTACCAGTGTTTACATTACCCGTGCAGCATATAAGTGCCGATTAGATAAATTAAATATTTTCTTGTGATTCCGACTGCACACATTCTATTATTTGCAGAAGTTCATGATGGTTTTATGGAGCGTACTTACTGTTTTCTTTGCCAAAAGCAGCGAGTGCAGAATGTGTTGCAATTTTTTTGCTGCCTCTGTATAACTTTCTTTCATTTATATAGATTAGCGTAAGATATTTCGTGAAATCGAGAACATCTATGCACATCTCCAATTTGCAAATAAACTACATCTGTATGGCGCACTCTGCATTACTACTACTTTGTTGTACAATGACTACTTATTTACTTTGAGTCATTTTGTTAATAAAATTTTCGGTAAAGAGGAGCAAAACTCCTCTATAAGCATCTTTCATTTCAAGATTTCTCTACCTATTTTGCTTACTTTTTGCCCATGAATTTACTTTTGAGTATGTGGCTGTCATACTAAAAAATAGTTTGATAAGTATGATTCTAAGTATAAGCATAACTTTCTGAAAAGTCCGAGATTTGTTGTTATGCTACAATAAGTTTTCTCTGTCCATAAGAAGAAACATGGTCGTACCACCATGTTTCGAACCATTCTTCCCACTGAAAGAAGTGTTTCTTCGCTGGCACCTGGAATTCACAAGGCCTTCATGCATCTTAGAAATCTCGTCTCAATTCTGGCAGGTGACTCTATTGGAGCATTTCAATAGGAAATCGCTTCCCTGCGAATATATTTGCGTTGAATATCAATTAAAAATAGTGCTCGATTTGACTGAGAATTCGTCCAAAGTTGGAGCTTCCATAGTCTAGTTGAAACAAATCATTGAAATTCACCTTGCATAAGCAGAAACTGTGCAAGATAGTAAGAATTCGATACGATTGGATTCTTTTATTCAGTAAATTCCTGTCTGAAAATATTTAAAACGTTAATCGCCATATGAATCAAATACGATTCACACGGCGATCAAATACGATTATTACCTACGATCTAATCAGATGACCCCTTCTCTATTAGACGATTCCAATCTCGGACATGAATCGTGGAAACTAACGTCTAAATAAAGCTCTCAAGCAACATTTCTTTCGAAGTCATTCTTTCAGTTTCTAATGTCTTTATATCGCTGATCTTGTTATAAATAAATTCACTTTAGAAGTTCCAAATGTTTGGCATCTCTCACAGTTTTTTCCCCCACGTTTTTAACACAAATGTGTACGGAAAAAAATATTTGAATCAACTTGACGAAAACGAAATCAAAATAAACACTCGCTCCCCAAACTAGTAATTTGGGCACCTTTTGTAGGTTAAGTAAACAAACTGGTAAATTATCTTCGGTTGTATCCTATCGTATATTTTTCTATCTAAATGTACTTTTAACGGCGTTCTACTTGGCGTTTCTCGACTTAATGATAGCTTTAACGACGGGAACCTAACATAGAAGCAGTTATATTATCATTCTTTCGATTGACTGTCTTTACTGTCTGCATTGTTGTTCAATATGCCGTTTGACGGAAATCTTTGTCTTTATTATTTCGGGAGCCAAGTGTAAGTTGTGTAGCAAGAATATAACAAGACCTTTTCAAAGATTTAATTTGCTGTATTTTCTTACGAATGCAGCAGTGGGAGACCTTTCGGAAATTTCATTTCGCGCTTTTTGAAAATAATGATCATGTTCGTGGCGAATTTTGTTGTAAATGACGAATATCCGAATTTTGTCCGCATATCGTTGTTTAGAATCCGATAAAGGTTCTTGTTTGAATACAAATTAGCGAAGGATTATGAAAAATTATGAATATTTATCGGTTCGTATTTGCTTTAATGCATTCGCGAGAATTATTTTATTTTGTGACATTTGTATTAAACTAGATGAACAAGAACCAACTTTTAATGTACAATAGTGTCTTTAAAATAACATATTCTGAATAAGGCATTTTTGTTCAAAATGGGTTTTAAAGCCCTATCTTCATGTATTGGATCTATTTCTAAGGAAATGATAATTTGTCAGCTAAGAAAAATCTTTTTTCTCTATATTTGTATGCTAGTGCGCGCACGCATATACTTAATGTATACACGAGTAATTTATAAACTGTGCCTTATTTTAGATTGTTTAAATTAAGAAACGTGAGTAACTGAAATTGCCACTGGAGCTTAATTCTCATGCTTTTACCCTTCCGCATTAATTTATATATTTTTTAAATAACAGGAACTTTGTGGGGAAACTCGTTCTTATTTTTTAATCTTCATCTTCGTTTTGATTTGATACTCCACATGTAGGTCTGAATGTTTTTGCATCATCCGTTCTAATTTTTCAGGAAAACACGATAACGAACCTGAGGCTTAAAAATCTTTATCCATTACAAATTTGGCGATTTGCTTTTTTAATACGCTTAACATCATTTTTCTATCAAATTTACCTTAACTGAACCTTTAACCAAAAAATACTAAAACATTACCAACATAAACAATCACTAGTATCAAAATTAATCTTGGTATACTGAATATAACAATTTCTTGCAGAAAAAGGTGAAACTTTAAGTGTACAAATGCGAAAATGATGAAATATGAAGAAAAATACAAATGCTCCTAAACTACTGATTAGGATAACATTACTTATGAAAAATTTGGGTAAACACACTGATATAATAGTTACACAATAAACATCAAAGCATGAACTAAATCCAATAAATATTACTCGTAAACACTAGATTCGACACTAGACGCAGTTCGATAATTTAACCCTTTGCACTGTTATTCGAGTCAGACTCGACATTGTGAATGATGCATCTTTTACACATTCTTGTTGTATAGCGCTGGTTATAAAAAGCACCGTGCATAATTATGCATCTTATTATCTCTGGGAAAATAAAGGGAGTTCATGTAGTTTGAAAACTATAATTTATATCACTTTCAACAACAGCACTTTTACGCATGCATTACATTTTTTTCTGTTGGGGAGAAATCGTAAATTAAAACAAAGCACTAGCCAGCTTGTCGACGTCACAAATCGAAAGGGACTTTGATTGTTGGAGCTCAATATGGATGTATATCAAGATAAAAGTCGACAAGTACAGCCAATATGGGCAGTTTCTTCTCAAAATTCTTGCACAAAACTTTTCTTTGTATGCTCGATTCTATTCCTTGGCACAGCCTTTATGGATTATTTCACTGAAATGACACTTTATCAAAAAGTATTAATATTTAAGTAAAAGTATTTATAGTTAATTGCTATACGACCACATTTCTGTAATTGGTAGAGGTTGCCAACAAAGGGCATCGGTGTTGCTTCGCGTATAAATAGTTGCATTTAAGAATAATGGTGTTTCTGAATGCATATCATCGCTCGCTTAGTAATAAGAACGAATTCGATCATGTATAAGCATAGATGCAAGAAAAATGTCCACGATATTTTGGCAGGTAAATTAATGCGTTTGCAATAATGGTTGCTTTTGTTGTGAATTTTCCAACGCCTGTCGATCAGAAAAAACAAATCGTAATATTCCGTTCCTTATTGGAGTAGAAATACAAAAGCGTAATTTTAATAATCTTTACCACCCTGTGAAAAGCTTTTTCTATCGTAATCCCGTGTATTATTTTGTTAAGCATCTTGCTTTGCGGAGTGTTTATTCCCGGCACCAAACAGGACTGACTGATCGCGATCCTGATATGGTTAACAACATCGTTTCCATTTTCTCGGCTGAAACCGACTTCCTTTATAGCCTGCCTCTTATCTCTCGACTGTAACAGAGTCCCTCGCTTATCACTCTTCGCTCTGAACTGTGCCCCAAGCTACTGAAGGATTTAGGTTTCCTCTATACCTCTTTCGGAATACTTTCTAAAATAATTTCAATGGGGATTTTTTTTTCTAAACTTGTTATGCAGCAAATTGGGCAGGCTTACCAGTAAACATAGGTGCAGTAGTGAATTTTATTATGAATATTCAACAAAGATTGTTTTGACAAGGTTTGTCGAATATTTACAAGCTCCTGTTTATTAAAGGAAAAGCATGGACATATGGTTGATGAAAGAAATATTAGGAATTTGTATTTAAAAGATTATTATATTTAATCAACTGATTTTGAAAATCCACTATTTCTTGCACGGCATATTTTAAGCAGTTTGATGCTTTTAAGTTTGGAATTGAATGTATTGTAGCGCAATGACTAACCTCGTGATTTAGGAAGGCTAATTCGAGTGTTGATTCTTATTATGATCTCCCGTTTGCAGGAAAAACATTGCATGTGAATTAAGCAGAAACTCCAACTTCCAAACTTGATATGAAAATTTGTCTTGTGAAAGAGGTAAAACTACAATAATATTAACAAACAACGAATGAAAAAGAACGAGGAGGAATAAGAATCTGGTGGATGTCATCATAGGCCTTCATCCATACAGATTCAAAAATAGAATGGGTTTTCTGTCGAGGAAAAACGACTTTAAGGTCTAAATTTGAATTTTCCTCTAAGGCCTGAACCTATTTCGGAACGAACTGGAAAGAAAAACATTTATCCACGAAGAAGAAATTCAAAACAATCTTACTTTGTATTTATATCTTTGTACTCCGCAATTTTTTCCTAGATGATGCTGTATTTGCGCGCACCAAATAAATTGCTTCTATTATTGTTTTGTCTTTTTTAGATATTCAATCCTATATTTTTTACCTATTTGGAATAACTTATTATTTGATCGAACCAATTTTAAATCTAGAAATGGGATTGCGTTCTGTCGCGTCAGTCAAGTTCACTGTTTTATGTCAAATTAACAACTGACATTTTAAAACAATTTACTATTTGATCAACAAGCATATTACTTCATACGTATTAAAGTTATTTGTTAATAATATGAAGCCTTTTGACTTTAAGTATGAAAGAAAACAAACTGTTGACGAGAATGTAGAAAACGTGATACTAATCGAGGAATCTGAAAATGAGTTTTGGTTCTTTTCAACAAAAAATGGAGGCTGCGAAGATGGAAGAAATAATTTTTTTGGAATCGCCCATGGTTGATTTTTCAACAAACCTGTTTGTTTTGAAGGATAACGTTGGAGGTGCCAGAATGAAGGCACATTATTCATATTTCTGCGGGTTTCAAGAAGTTGACGGTGGTGAATATGATATATGATAGGTTTCAAGACCACCAATTTGACTAAATCAATGTTTTTTTTCGTTGGTGAATGACCAGTTTGCCATTTCCGAGATTCAGTTAAAAGCTACACTTTCAGATCGTATTTTTGAAGTCGGTTGTAGGATAGAATTAGTTGGTTTTCAGGTTATGTAAATGTCGAAGACAAATTAGTAGAATAGTGAATAGAACGTTCGATTTCAAATGGAAAATCTGCTTTCTACTAACAAATTGTACTAATTGTTTCCACTAATTTATATGTGAGATTTTTAAGTCTTGCCTATTTCTTTCTAGTGTCTCAATATTCAGTTATTTCAGTTTCTGTAAAGATTCATTTCCCAACTTTTCCCGACAACATTTCAGTAAGAAGGATTATAAATTTCATCAAATTGAAGTTAGTAAATAGTTTATATGCGATATTCCATGAAATAGAACATATATTTACAGAAAAGCATTCAAAAAACAGTTTTTTGTGATAACTGGGAAAAGGCAGATGCATTTTTAGTATACCGTAGTACATTAGCAATTTACAGTAGTTTCTAATCATTTCAAGTATATTCTCTTCAAATCAATTCGTTACTGTGACCAGAAACTTAAATACCTGTTTCCAATTACCCCGTAATATATGGGGTAATTACGAACACTTCGAGGTAAAATAAGAGAAGTGGGGTTGATTAATTATTTTTGAAAGGAGGCATTGTTGAATGACTCCTGAAGAATATGTTTATGCACTCGCAAAAAATATAGACCTATTCTCCATCGCATATTATCCTTTTAAAGAGAAAAAATGACGGTGTCTGCAAAATTCGTCCCCAATTACTCCAACTGACCCTGCCTATAGTAGTGTAGACAGTTTTTCCTATTCCTGTTCTAGGAACTAGAAATATAGCATGAATTCTAAAGAATTTACATTTGTTTCATTATTGGCACGTTTCATTGAAATTCAAATCTTTATCGCTCCCATGTTGTTCTTATGGATCCTTGAAAACTCTTTATATGAAAACGTCGGTTTCATTTTAGCCCAATACCTTTTTAAATATTCTATCTAAATTTTACCACAAGGTCAGTTGACAAAAACTTTAAATTTGAACTATTATATGTTTGAGAACTGTGTATTTCTTAGAACTTATTAAAAGAATTTTTGACTACAAAAATATAAATTCAAAATTCATTGCAAATTGGCAAAAATAGATAAGATGGAAGAATTTTATGAGAATGCATGCTACTACGTTTACTTAAGAAATCACCGAATTCGGGAAATTTCCATCTTTAGGCGTATGCATATATAAAAGCATGCCACGACTTAACTATTTATATCTCGCTTAGAAAAATAATTTATTCTCCAAATAAAATTTGTCTGAGTAGGCGTCGTAAATATTCGTGAAATGTTTCTTGCTTTTTGACTGTAACGTGAAATTTAAATCTTCATTCAATTTTATACAAATTGCCTAAAAATATTTAAAAAATGGCGCGACAAATGATTTAAACAATGCTGTTTAGAATATTATATTTAAATGTGGATACAGTTTTACAAATTTTAATTCATTATCTTCAGTTAATTTTATTTACGTTTCGTCTAATTCTTAGTACTTTCTTGCGTTCATCTTTTTATAACTAAACGTAAAACGCACAGTCCAAAAAATATATACAATCTTTGAATACTTATTACATACACAAATGATAACAAATATCAAACTTCCTTATCTGAAATCAATAAATGCAATTGTAGCATCGTGTCAGCTATTGGAAGCTCGTAATTCTAATTAATGCAGTAATTTTTATAATCATAAATACTTTTTGATGAACTTGACTTTAATTTTTTATAAAACGATACTAGAGAAATGGCTCAATCGTTATAATTAGGGGAAACTAGGGATACTTGACCCTACATGATTATCTCAGCTTGTGAGAATTTTTGTGTGCCATTTTTATTTAACCTTTGGTCATATGGTCTATTGGAGGGAGTTTTCATTCCAAGCCGAAAAGAAATCGCAATGGTGTGTAGGTAAATATATTTTGGAGGTACAAAAGTAAATTTTCACTTTTTTATTCCTCAGTGGATAGGAAGTTTACTATTGAATATATGACGAATTTAAATATTTATGAGTTTTAAGCATATTTCTAGCTTTAATTTGATATATGGCATTATGCGGTATTTTAATTCTAAATGGTTTAATTTTTAGATTATTTAGAAAAAGTCAAGTTAGGGTTACTTAACCCTATCAAAAGCTATTGCAGCTCTGATGTCGCAGCCAACCAAAGCACATTTTGTGGTTGGGATCGGTTTTCTGGTGCGTGGAGTTCGTTGGAAAATGGCAACTCAACAAATATAGATAATTACTAGCAAACAATTCTTAATTATTATTTACTGAATAAAATTTATTTTTACTATAATTTAAAATAACGCTAATAATTATTTTAGTAAGAATTTTAAAAAGAATTGAAATTTAATCAATCTATTTTTTCCTATCCTGAAAGAAAGTTTTATTTATTTATTATTTGAATAAAAATCTTTTGCTCGAACTATTTTTCATCGTTTTGTTTTATTTAACGTTTCGCCATTTCTATTGAGTTTGCCTTTTTTTTCTTGATTTTAATTTTCTCCTAAATTATATTTTTATTCTTTCGTTTTTATTTTTCTATAAATATTAGAAGAATCGAGTAAGTCTACTAAGCTTCTCTATTTTTAGCTGTGCACACCATTTTTTAGATACTTTTTTCATTTTGATTCTATTCTTTTTTTCTAATTTCCCAAAACCGGCATTTCTTCAACGCGCTAATGACGAATAATAATGAAATCAATATTTTATATCTTTATTAAATTTTGAACTAATTTAACTTAATAACTGGTTTTAATTTAATGACTAGACTAATTTAATTTATTAACTAGATTTTATTACTAACAACCGAGTTTTATAGATTCCATATTTTTATTAGTTTCATTAACAGTTATCGATAATAATCGCCTTTTGTAATTCAGTAGTATTAACCTAATATCATATGAATTTCGCGTACATACAAATTATCAAAAGAATTTAAATACTCTTTGCTTGTAGGGTCAAGTATCCCTAAGGTTAGGGATACTTGACCCTAGGCGATTTCCTGAAATATATTTTATGATTAAATGAGATCAGTTTAGCATAACTACACTTACCCTTCTTAAAAACAAATCTTTTTATGATGATAAAAATTCAAATATTCGAGAAATATAAGGAAAAGTAAAAGTAGGGTCAAGTATCCCTAGTTTCCCCTACAGCTATTCTGTAACTGAGAATTCTCTTTGACGTGTCTCTCTCTCTCTCTCTCTGATGCTATATGTTAAAAACTTAGAAACGCCGTTGTAGAAATTCGGTATACTATTTTGGAAATTTTATTTGTTCCTAATATTCCTGTATTCCATCGGCTGTTCTTTCAGATTGGCAGTTTGTTTTTAAATTATAGCATTAATTGTGATTTTTGTTACAATACGGATGTAGTACGAAATTTGGCTTTTGGTAGTAGAGGATTTTGATATTAGTTTATCATTATTTTAGTATTGCACTTAAAGTATACACAGTATATCACTTCTGAAAATAGTTCTAGATCCAACAACTTTTCAAACTTTCTGTTCTGTTTTAGTTGGAATAAAACTTCTAACCGATCCGATTTGAGTTGCGCGGAATCAATTATTATCTTGAAATCCATTTTTTGAATTCTCCATGTTTCTAGCTTTTTTTTAATTGGTGTATTTCCCAGTATTTTCTTTTTGTCCTTTCTGGCATGAAGAGTCGGTCAAACTAGAAAAGTGACGCTTCCGAAAATTCCACTTGATTTACACTTTTTGTTTCATTATGTGACCATTTTGGCAAAGAGCGGAAGAGTTGGAAAGTTTGGCGTTCAGAATGAGAATAAATGAGATGAGAAGATCTCAACTGGAATGAACGAAACTCTCTAAACTACAAAGACGAGTTGTTTCTATATTCTGGTTTCTGAATAGAACCTAAATGAATGCTTCGAATAGAGTTTAACCTTTCATCACTCATTCGTCGCCTACTGTAATTTCTTTAACTTCTATTTCGAATATCGACTAAACTGGTATTCTGTGGGGCCGAAATTTTAATGTCCATTCAAATTACCAGTGATATTTACATTTTTTATCTGGCATGAAAATTCTGCTATCCGTTTTAACTGTTGATATTTTTTAAAATCATTTTATGGAATGTAGCTAGCCAATGTTCCTTAAAAGTACGGTTGTTGTTATAGGTCATTTTCCTTGAATTCTACTATCATTTCTTTAGCTTGCACATAAGTAGATGACAAGCTCTGTTGTATTGAAGTTTAATCATTCGAGGTGCCCCAATAGTCCTTCTAAATAGTCCTTCTACAAACTTAAAAAATCTATTACTGGGCCTCAGATAAGCAATGGCTGTATATCAACAAGGTTTAATGGAAAAGATGCTATCTTATTATTCGCATATAGCTTACTGCGTTTCTCTTAATCTCTGGAGTACTCTTTACAAACCCTCGCCTATCACTCTTTGCACTGATGTCAAAAGGATATTATTATCCACCGTACTCGCATAGAAATGCATCCTAACAGCTGAGCAACACCCGATTCAGATTTGACACTATTTTGGATGTAGCCAATTATTTATCTAAGGGTCCAGAAGTTTCTGCAGCAGTTGCAACCACCTGCCTTTTCTACATCTAGATGTAAACTCTCCGCGTTGATTTTGGGAAGATTATCTTCATCAATCACTCATGCTGAGGTGCTTTAGTTCCATAAGCCAATTATGATCTTTTCTAATGTCGATCGTCTAATTAGTAACTAGTTATTGAACCTCTGAAAAGCTCGTAACATGTATTCAATTTTCTTTTCCTCATTTGTCTTTACTTTTAAAATTAATTGAAAATCTCTTCAGCATATATTCAGATACGCTAAATATAATGAATAGAAAAACATAGCTGTTTTATTATAAAATAGTAAGACTTTCGCCATGGTATTCAATGAGGCTAGATTTGCATATACTTGTGTATTGGAAACATGACGGCTAGAAATTTAAAGGATCCACTGGAAGCTAGATAGTCTGTAGCCAGTCTAAGGGCTTGATGACTCTTTTATAGTGTTCTTTGTATTATTCTAAAGGATAGTGGACAGAAGATCCAGTTCTGCCAATTACATTGATATCGCATGAATGAATCGAAAACTAATGTTTGAATTCAAACTTTCCTGTTCCTTTATAGCACAATGAGTCTTTTCAATACAGCAGATTCGTTAACCGTAAATATTATGGAAGAGGGATTTGTCAACCCTGTAATTTGAGTTGCATTCACGTAGTTCATTCTTGTCTCTTTTCTAAAGTTTTAAATAATCCAGTTTAGACATCTTGAATGACATCTGCAAGACAATTAAGATGTGTTATTAAGTTGACATCTTTTTTGCTTCTAATTGGAAATCACGCTCTCATCCGTAATATCTGGTACTAAGCAGTAAATTGACAATGAGTATTCAGTGAAATTAAAATGTTGTTACAGGAGACAAGTGGGAGGTAGGACAGCTAGGTTGAAACTCGACTGCAAACTATTCAAGTTTTAAAACACAATTCAAGTAGATTCGTTAAAGATTTTCTGCAAGTTTTGAAAATTGAGGATAATTATCTGTATTATTTGTAGAAGAAATTTAGTATGAAATATTTCTCTTTACGTTTGAAAGGTTTATTTCATTGCTGAAAATTAATATTGTTTTTTCTTTCAGGAACCAAATTTTTCTGCGTGAATCCCAAGGCACTGGTAAAAAAAAGTAAGTTTTAATTATAAATTCAATGAAATTTTTGGATGGAATGGCTTTACATTTACCGTTTAAAAGTAAAAATTAATCGCATAAACATTATAAAAATATGAAGCATTTATCCATACTGTTAAATTTAATCTACAATTTATGAATAAAAATGCAGAGAAATTATCCTTACCATATTTCCTTTTCTTACTATTTATTGAGTTGTGTAAGTAGAAATTGTTTTTGATGTGGAATTATGAAAATATCTCCATTTATCGAAATTGTTATAGGTAATTAAGCTTACGAACATGATTAATTAATCCAGATAAATGCGTTGGATTTATTTACCACTATATTCAAGTTGGCCATTTTTGTTTCAAAACAAAAGAAAAGAGAAAGAACAATATTAGTACTGTCGATCGTATAATAGAGATCAAAAGTGTCTTGAGGTACATCGAAACATTTAATTTAACTCATCGAAAACTTAACATTTTCTTTTGTAAAAGATATCAAACTGACAACTCGCATCGCTTATCCTCCTTCCAAGTGCAAGTTGCGGTGCATCAGAAGATACAACGCTGATGTTGGTTCCCTCCTGCATAACTTTCTCTACTTCTTCGGCATCACAACAATGGCCTCTAGAACAAACCATATGTAAAATGGCACCAACCGCATAGTAACTTGTGTCGCTGAAAATTTGCAAAACGTATGCCGACGCGAAGACTAATTGGGCAGTCCCCCAACGATTGTTCTGAAAGTCTTCCTAACAATAAGTTAACTCGCTTTACTGTTTTGTGCCTGTTGATTAATGAACACGAATATGGCAGGGAGGGTGCTTTTCACTTTGCTGCTCCTATTAATTTTGATGCGAATGTATTATGAATAGGAAGCCATTACAGAAGAAATCAACAGCTTTGTAGCATGTTTGTTGAGGGTATTGTTGCTTTCTTGGTCTTGATTGCATTGATTTTGTGAATTAATTTGAAGTGTGGAAGTCTGAAGCGAAAGTTTGAAATTCTTCAAGAAAAGCCATGATTATTTACTTTCAATGACAGTATTCTTTCTTAGCTCCCTACGCTGGAAATTCTCGAATTTGCTCTGGAGCGCGTGTAATTGACTTCTTGGGTGCCAGTCTTTTCTGTTGTGCGTTTAGTAAGTGCCATTATATCGAAATGCTACAGGTAGTACTAAGTGACTGCTATTTATACTTTTGAAGCTTATAGGTTGATTTGACAGTTTTACGCGAAATCTTGCTGATGAGTGAAATCTTCCTATTTGATGACAATTAGTTTAGTTATGGGAATCTGAGCTGTAAGACATTAGAAAATCTATTCAATGATTCAAATGCTTCCTCGAGTCGAAAGTTTAACCTCGGTAATTATTTCGTTTTCGAAAGTAAGCAATGTTTATTCTATGCTTGTATGACTCTCATTGTATTAAGAAATTCTTTATAGTTTCTGAGTTTTATTAATTTTAAGTCTCTCTCTCTGTGTTAATGTTTTAGACCCAGTTTTTTTTCTCAATACGAATTTTTATAAAATTTAATTTGTTTCAGTATAATTTCTTGAAATGTCTGCTCAAAATATGCGAGGGACAAAAAGCGTATTTCGAGATTCTTTGAGTTTCCTATGTCATAAATTCGTAAAGGAAGGACAATTCACGTTCTTTTCCTCAGTGGGAAATTAAGAAAAAAATCCCTCGCACCAAGACTGAAAAAAATCAACATGTGTAAAAGAATGGTACTTGATGTGTAAAATCTTCCTATTTATGCTCAGGTAACAAAATCTTTCATTTCGACCGCTGAAACCCAAAACAGATGAAAAACTTACGGATTACTGAAAACTTCCAACTCTAAACAAAAGTGTTTTAAACAGTCTTGTGCCACAGATTCAGTTGAGTCACACTATTCATCAGAATTTACAACTATTAAAAGGAATAAAGGTAAAAAACAATCCTTGCCTGTAATAAATTTAAAAAAAAAAGTAACAAACTCCGCTGCAGCCTCCAAATTTTGGGGAACCACTCAAAGCCCTACCTCCATGCACGTAGGGGAAGGTCGGGTAGTATCGGACACCTAAGTTTCCCCTATATTATAAAATATTTTTACAGCTTAGTTGGACCATATTATATTCCAAACAAAATTTTAATGTTCTATGAAAGTATATTTGAACACACGTTTTTCTAAGATAAAAATATCCATTTTTTCACAATTTTTATAGTCATTGCATTTTTATTAATTTTACTTGTGGCGGGTTGTATCAGACATGGGAAATATATGCAAGAAGATAATTACTTTTGGTTTCACAGACAAGTTTTTATTTTTAGGCACAGTTATTTTTGAGAAATTTTTAAAAGTACAAATTGCAGATCTTAAAACTAGGTTAATATATGATAAGAAAGAGGTATATATCAGAAAAATTATAGTTTTCAGTCTGAAAAAATTTCGTTTTCAAGACGAATGCATTCTGTGTATTAATTTTTTTCGTAAAATAAACATCACATTCATAAAACATGTTGTTTTCTTCAAGATATTCGCAATTTTTGTGAGCCCAGCCTTCACAAATCCGAATCCAGTTTTCTTCAAAGGTTTCAGCACAGATGATGCAGTGAGTATCTTCGCTTCCTTCTCTCTTTTCTTAAGATTTTAGCTTTCATTTTCAAGTCTTCTTTGGATGTTCAAGGTATAATTAGTTTTGATCTTTTTACTTGAACTAGTTTTTCCTTTTTATCTTTATTGGAATCGCTAGAAAGTGGCGATATCTCCTCTCAAATATCTTAAGATGCAGTTGTTTTGGGAAAATCCTCAATAACAGTTGTACTGCTGTCATTTTCCAAGACTGCTCCAAATTCCTCCATCTGTTCGTCTGCTACTGGTTTTGAAGGACCGGGCAAGCTCAAAATTGTGGTAGATGTGGCAGCACCATTGTGTCCGATACAACCCGAAACTTCATGGAACAGAACATCAGTTACAACATGCGTATTAGTAGGCCTAAGGAGGTTTTACGGCCTACAACTTTCAAGACAATAAATGTTTTCAACAATAAACAAAAAACAAACTTTCAGGCAAGCTATGACAACCTGAAGTAATTTTCATTCACTGAAAAAACTGTTTAAACTAAATTTTCTGCCACGTGTCAACAATGCCGTTCGACTAAATATGGCGAACATGTGAGCTTTCAACCTTCACTCAACACCCTAGTGTCTTGACAGGTCCCGCCTCTTACAGCAGATGTGAGAAATAGTGCATGTCCGATACTACCCGACCTTCTCCTAAGTAATTCATCTAAATCAATAGAAAAACTTATGACCACGGATAATGATCCCATTCATAGCCTTGACAGTGAAATAGAATCGAATACTGCCATTGAATATAACCCTCATGAAACTATTGATGAAACACCATCTGTTCTCGAAAAACAACCCTCGACTATTTCCACCACAACGGATAAAACTACCGTCAAACAGACTAAAAGAAAGCCCATTTCGATGGGTAGATTTTAAAACATTTTATAAAAAGCCAGTTAGTACTCCTGTCTATAACAAATACTTAAATTACTTGTTTTCAGATTTTTCTACTACCGGATCTCTAGTTTTTCTTGACTTTTTGAAATTTCGCCGGTTTTATCCTTTTAACATTGTTGTCAAAGCATATTTATGATTTTGCGTTTCAAATATTAAAGTATTATCATAAGTATGCTTACTCGTTTTTAAATTATTTTCTTTTTATTCTAAGATTTTATTGTTCAAGATTTAACATTGAATTATTTACAAGATGGCTAGCTCTTTTATCACCATCTGTTTGGGGCTGTATGGCCAAATCGGGCTCTTTCACCGTAAAACCATACCAATCTTAACACTGACAGGAAGGTGGGCAACCATTGTTGCTTTCAACACATATAGGCACCTTATGAAGAGTGTACTTTGCGTAATAGTATTTGTAATAAACATTTATATGTGAAAAAAGTAGTTTCTGGGTATGCGATGAACTAATTCATTACTACAGGGTACTCCGAAAATATCTGACAAAAATTAAAGGGTAGGTCAGTCATGCATCCAAAATCGCATAGGAACATGGGTGCGCAAACGCCATCTGGAAGCAGCAGATGGCATTTAAAATAATACAGCGCTGACCACAATTGCAAACACTTTTTGAAATTTGCACATTTTTTCAAATATCTCCTCGAACTTTGTCCATATAAAAAATAGGTTTTAACTCACAAGATGACATTGAAGATTTAATCAAGAGGGCATTTTGGGGACCGACAAGAAATTGATGAAATCGAAAAGGGATTTTGCCTCGCCCCATTTCACAGAAAGCTGATAATGTTTTGTAATTTTCGTCAATTATTTTGCGTGTTGTGCATAATATTTACATGCATTTTCATAAAAATAGCTGGAATTTCGGAAAGATATAAAGGTTTCTTTACAAAATCCCAAATTTTTTTCGCAGATCCCAGATTTTTCTGCTTATAACTTGCAACGTTTTCATTTAAATTGTATGAAACTTACAGAATATGTGATAATATGTTAGAGAAGCATCGTCTTAAAATTTGAAGTAAATACTTTGAATTAGATAAGGTATGAGCATTTGTAGTGAATAATTTCTTACTGCGCATGTGCGAAAGGTAGCCTAATTTTTCTTTCCCAACTTCAGAGCCAGATATATAAAGCAACTTACATTCAAAATTTCAGTCAAATACCTTTAAGATTCAGAAAGATATCGAGGCTGCGGTGGCCTGGTGGTAAGTTCTCGACTTCGTGGACGGAGGGTTCCAGGTTCGAAACCCGATTCCACCGAAGAACCGCCGTGTAAGTGGGTCTGGTGCACGTTAAATCCGTCAGGGCCAAATTTCCTCGTCTGGTGTGGTGCGGAAGTTAGGAGAGGGGGTGCCAGCTCAAGTGTCGTCCTCGTCATCTGACCGCCGTTCAAAATGACGAGGTCCGTCCCAAAATGGCCCTCGTGTTGCTTCAAAATGGGCACTTAAATATAACTAAACTAACTTTCAGAAAGATATCATCATTTGTGCCAGCTCTGTTTTAGTTAAAATACCATCTACTGCCTCTAGATGGCGTTTGCGAACCCATGTTCCTACGTGATTTTGGATGCTTATCGTATGCCTCAACTACCCTTTCATTTTAGCCAGATATTTTCGGAGCACCCTGTTTAAGTTTCGTATTCGTGATAACCTAGAAACCCTTTCCAAAATATACATGAGGGCAACTGCAGCATTTCTTGTCGAGTCGTGATTACAGAAAAGGAGCTGCAACACTTTCTTTATGCTTGAATTATCTCTTATAAATGAAGTTATCACGATTCGAGAACCTTAATGTACTATGCCATAATTCAAGCGTGGCTCAGAATTTTAAGTTCCTGAACATCATGGCCATCGAATCGGCATTTGTACATTATACCATTTTCTAACACTCCAAGATTGTATCTTCGTACGATTTTAACTTTTGAATTATTTTTAATATATGCTATGGGTTTTTTCGCACATTGCAGCCTCTAGTGTTTCGGATTTGATTTGTGAATTTAGTCTAGCACATTTTTGTACAGTTTCGACTAAGTAATGCATCTGTTTATAAGCCTTAGTTTGTCACAATCGTTTCAAATGGCTTACCAGTATAATTTTTAAAAAAACGGTACATATTTTATCGGGAGGTAAACGTTTTAAAATTCAGATAATGGATCCTTTGCTTCGCCTTTTTTCTGTTAAGATGCTTTTCCCGAAGTTGCATCAACAAGGATAACTATCAGGGTGTAATAACTTCCCAAAACATAATTTTCTGTTGAAGAACCTTAGAACAGGAATTTCTTAGACGTTCATACGAATCTGGATTACAATTAGTGATAGTGGGAGGAATTTGAAGCGATAAAAAGGTCTTAAAAGTTTAAAATATTTTTGGAAACGGGTGAATAATATTTTTTTGCAAAGTAAATCTCTCCTCATACACTTTCGTGATTTTATTGCTTTTAGTTTTTCTTCCCGCAAAACTGACATTTGTAGGATGGCGTATTATCGAGTTATTTCGACAGTATTTCGCCATTCGTATAGCTTTAAAATGTAATGCGAGTTTAACAGATCAAATAAAATCGATGAAGTTATGCAATTGAAATATATATTTTTATTATTATTTCGGGTATGTATTTATTTTATCAGTTTTTTTTTTATTAAAAATCGTACTTTGAGCAGTTGGTGTAAACATGGACATAGTTAAAATGAAAACCATAATTTAAAATGAATTAATATAAGATTTTAGTTTACTTTCAATCGGTTTTTGGTTAATCATTTTTTTTACATTCTTTTTAGTGAAGTGATGACTATACAAGTATACCCCACGTTATAGAAGTATTGCATTTCATATATTTTAGCACATGTTCACTTCATCTGGTGCTTAAATATTTACTCGGATATTTTCGGAAAGTCTCTCTGAAAATATCTTTTGTTTAATCTATATCCTTTCATGAAATCCAATTTTGAGATTATTTATATACTTGTTTTTGTTGCTGATATTTTTTATGCATAATACTAGATGTCTGAATGTAGAAATTGATGTATTTTGGTACATCAATGGTAAAGCTTAGAATGTTTTTACAATAGTAATATTAACGCTTCTGCAGCTGGTCTCCATGGGCTTAAGTTGTATTACTAGCCTTCTAAACAGAGGTTGTGAGTTCAAATCCAGTTAGAACTTTTTAGGTCATTCTGATAGAGATTAAAAGTTCAGTTTTCCTAAGTATAGACTGCTTACTACTCTATAATTAATTTTGCGGTTTGCCAAATGTTTCCTTCTACCATCTTTATTTGTAATGATTGCATGTTTATGAATTAATCACTTCTGGTAAAGAATATTAAGTATATTTTGGCCTTTCAACTATGTTCCCGTGAAAACCGAACTAAAACTTGCTACGTTAAAATTTGAAGCTCGGTCGAAATTTGGGATTTCAAGTATCTTAAAAATGAGAACATGTAATGTTTCATCTGCATCAAAATCTTTTAATTTATTACTTTTGTATTGACACATAAAATTACAGAAAATATGCCGCTACATATCATTTAAAATTATCTAATAATCATTTCAAAATATTTATTCAAAAAAATCCCCAATATAACTATCGGTGCGATGATGATAGTCAAAATATTTTAATTTTCGGATGTCATCGCATAGCAAGATCTCCCTTTGATTTCGAAACACGATTGCGAGTTGGAAAACTGAAAACGACAGAATTCGTCGCTTAAATGAGCAATCTAATTAGTCAATAATTCGGTCTACTTTATTTTAATCTCTAGAAAGCATGTGTCATATAACCTGTCTTTCACGGATTTTACATTTTTATTCTCAAGAAGAATTATGAATGTTGCTTAATCTTTTACCTTCAAGTAACAATTAAAGCGATTATCTCGGCTACGTGTGCTAATCAGAAAAGTATTTCAATTAATATAATTGTATTTCTTGTTTCGTCGTCTTGACATCATACAGGCATTGGCGGAGGATCTTGAAGGAAATAATAAGATAATTTTCATACATTAATGAATTCATTTTCTTATCTTGTAGAGCAGAAATGTTTCTCCTCGATGTTTTGCTATTTAAACGTCATAAGAAATCTTTCCTAAACTTCTGAAACTAAAGGAATATATATGAATCTTATACTTTAAAATTCTCAATTTGTAAAAGTTTCTTCAACAATTGGAAAATTGTTTTCGAAGTTTCTTCACGTCGCTAAATATGTCCCGTGCTCTTAATTATTTTATATTACTTCATTTATATAAGAATAAATTCCCTCCTCCCCCCCTCTTTTTTTGTCTGGAGAGAAAAATCCGGATTTTGAAACGTGTTTTCTTCAGTTATTTTTAATTTCAGGGCATAAACTTTTTATAATGATTTATGAAATGCATTTTAAGTTATCATCTAAGTAAGCCGCATATACAGGGTGTTCCCAAAAAATGGAACAAGCGTTTATTTCTTTAAATATTGATCCTAGACCTATACTTTCAATTACAAAGTTTCGTCAAATAAGGTGAAAATTTGTATGAAAATACTTTGGCTTCCATGGGGATTAATAATAAAAATTAATTTACACATGGCTCCTCCCATAGTGCGAAAACGTCAGTTAGTAAAATATTTCTTGCGTTCATCTATTCGCATAGAAAGTTTTACGCTTCTATCTGCAAATTTACAGAGATATAAGAAGATAAATTTATTGGCTTAGACCAGTTTTCCATACCTCTGACTGCTGTTTGATCTAGTCTTTCGATTTACATTTCAAGGATAATATACACATTTCAATAAGTTAATAAAAGGTCGGAATTGGGAAATAACAATGTATTTGTTAACTCTTGTTAAATCTAAAAATTAGTCAAATAATACATTAAATGAAGTATTTATAAAAATTGTTCATCTTTTTAACTTTCAAAAAATATCCGAAGCAGTTAATGCTCATCTGCTCAAAAACAAGCAGTGATGTCAAAATAACACAACTGAAACACAATTTTTCAAAAATAGCTTTATCTTTCAATAGCCTCAAACTTAGTTTTTATTATTTTATTGCACACATTCGTGGTTTGAGGAGGAGGCATGATGGGGTCCCAAAACGTTCTTAATCTTTTGGCATTGAGCTTTAGATGGTACAAAGGTGTACTCGATATTTATTTTTATTTAAAGAATTCTCCATTTACAAATCGAACGATTTTTATCATATTTAGGTAAAGTTGGCTGAATGCGGGTATCTGAAACTTTCAATGATCTGCTAAAATCGTTTGTTATTTTTTGCATGCATTGTGGGATTTGGATAGATGCTAAATAAACTGCAGAAACTTCTTTTTCATTTAAGGTGCCTCTCTTGGGTAATCCTCGCTCTTCAAATGTTGACGGTTCTATTTTCAAGAACTGGAATAATCGCGAATAAAAATTGTTCTCAATATTGCGAATCATGGACAAATGATATCCTATTCGTTCGAATGAAGCATTTGTTATCACTGCAATATAATAAATTCTTTTCTTGCATATAACGTGTGTGTGTGTGTGTGTGTGTGTGTGTTAGTTATAGGAAGACTTTTATTGCATGAATTCCACGATAAGGGTTTTTGCTACTTTATTTAATTGTCTCTTAGTAATGTAGATTATAATTTGAACGGAAATTACAATGTTTGCAAAATTGTCACTACCTTTTTTTAACATAGGATTTGGATGACAAATTTCCCGGTTCGTGCGTGACAATCGGAATTTTTCTTCTTCGGAATTGAATAAATCTTCCCCCTAAATAGGGAAAACAGGCATCGAAGAATGAGTGCCCTTGATCTTGCCATTTCCAAGGATCTCTGTCTTAAATGTCTTCCAAAGGTGTATTTGTTGAAAGCCTGGGTTTTAAAACCTTTGTGTAAGCGTTTTCCCGTTAAAGTATTGACATAAGAACCCGTTTCGTTAAAAATTCAACCTTGTCTAAAGTTTCATTCGCAGCGAGTCTGTGATTTTTGTAAGTCACGTCAATGAAAGAATGATACAAAGTTCTTGGAAAGCTTTACTAAGCAATACTTCCGAATTGAGTAATCAAAAACTTTTACGAAAGCGAACTCGCTGTTGGATTGTCGTAGCTGGAAGTTTTCATTTTGTCGGGATGAAACATGGGGAAGATGGCTTTTCGAACATGCCGTTTAATTTTCTCTTCGATTTTAATTTGACGATGAGTAACCTTTCATTTCACAAGTTTTCCTTTCGTTTTTGGATTTCACTACGGCTTTCTTGATGTCAGTATGGTGATTTGGCAATGCTCAACAAACTGGAGTGAAGTGTTATGACAACTCGTCGGACATTTAATACATTCTTATCAATTATTTATCGAAACCTTGCTTTAAAAGTTGCAAGTTCCGTAATATATAATACCTAAATTTCTCAAAAATTTAAATGTTTAGCTTTATTTATGATTTTAAGATTTGGAATATCGAAATAAAATGCACTGATTTTTATTATAAAAATATATCTGATTTTTGGAACTGTCGGAACTGTATACATGATAAATGTTAACGCTTATGTTATTCTGTGGTATCAAGAACCCCAAACTAATGTAACTTGATGTTAAACGGCTGTGGCCAGACGAAGGTATTTCTTTTATCGATATGAGAATCTAAGTATCTGTGTGTGTAACATATATCACGCGTGAAACGAGTGCTGTAAAAACCGCAGCTCGATTGCATCCAAATTTAATGGGAGAAAGGTTGCTTTTTAGTTCCAGTTCAACGCTCAGCGTCGCTCAGAGCGCGAATTTTGATCCTTAGGAGGGGTAAATCTCGTTGCAACTCTGGTCTGTCTCTTCGTACACGATTGATTTTCCGTCTTCCTTTTACTTTTTTATTACTTTTTTGCCATTTTCATTGAACTCTCAAAGTGAAAAAGTAAGCCAATAAGAGTAATAAAAGCTTGTATTTTCGTTCTAAAATTTCAGGGTGGCTCTGCGGCCCTAATGGACAAGCCGCTACTGGACGTGAAATCAACTGGTAAATTACTAAAAAATATCCTGCCTGAAAAATGTGTTTTAATGCCTTCTTTAATTTTGTAAAACTATTTCCGAGTCTGACTTCAAAATGAAAAGATTACATTATCAACCGAACACTTGATACATGCTGTATTCGATTGAAAATAAAATAAGCTAATACTTATGCATACTTTTTGAAAAATTTATGTTGAAAAATAATTCCTGTGAATTTATGATGCATTTTGGAAGCGTCCCTAAAAATGGACGCTAGGTATTAATGGATTAAAATGATGCATACATTTTCAGCATTTTAAAAGAAAATATAGTATTTCCGTACAACAATTGCACAAATATAGAGTAAAATATATTACAATATCCAATATTTCTCAATAAATTTCTTTTTACCAGTTGCCCCAATTAATAGACAATACAGCCTTTAATACAAACTTCTGCATCTCCATTTTCGTACGAAACTGTTTACCAATGTAAAATTGCGCCGAGGTACGAGAGAAAGAAAATGCACATCCTCTGATAAAGTAAAATCTAGCAAAGCAAATAATTCGTTTTTTCATCGCATTTTCTGGGGGGCAGGATTTAGTCTATTTAAAGCTATATGCTGAACAAAACGGAACGTATGGTATTTGTGAGTATTTTTCTCAAAGCTTTTCCTGTGTCCCTCCACCCTCCCGGCTTATCCTAATCACTGTTTTATGCAAAATACACGCCAAGCGATTTGCTTTGGCGAAAGCGTGACTGGAATATTTCTCGCCAATCGATTTTTCTCGGCCAAGTGGTAGTCAAAACGAATATTCACAACTGTCACGACCTAAAGATCCATGGTTTTCGAGTGTGAAATGTTAATGCATTTCCGGCACTGATGAAATTTAAATCTACTTTTAATTTGAGGCGCAACGGAAAAATTCCCCCCTCTCCGCTAAATGCCGGTCAAATGGGGTCAGAGATACGAGTCTGAAATTGAAACTTTCAGTGTGTTGGAATGAGACTATTATCAAGAATTTAGAGAACGGTTTCCGAATTTTCGATTTGAAATGTATTTTTCAAAATGGTAAAGTTATTTTTTGATAAAATAAGTTTGGGGGCCACTGTTGTGTATTTTAAAACGAATTCAAATAATAGCGGTTCAGGTATAAAATCTTTCAAATATTTGCTAGAGAAGAATATTTTTTTAAAAATATTTTACTGTATATAGTTTATTCTATCAGTTGAGATGTTCCTAAAAAAATAAACACTTCCTGTGTATTTTTGAACTTGAAACGACACTTTTCGGCATTTGAATACTTTTTATTCAATCAATATAGACAGTGACCAGCTGAATTTAATTTAGAATAAAAGTATATAGCTCGGTACTTGAATTCAGCTCTCCTCTCTCTGTCAGTTTCCAATAGATATAAGAATAAACATGCCTGAGACTCGCTGATTTTTTTATACAATATTTAAGTTTGAATTCCAATTTTTAGTTCGCGAAGGAAAACTATACAGTGGAGTCTCCCTATAACGGAATATCTTGGTGCCAGTTGAAAAATTCGCTATAGAGAAAATTTCGTTATACGGAGATTAGAGATTTTCGCAGTTATTTAAGTAAATGTTACAAACCTTTTATTAGGTGCGATAAGTTCAAAAGTATTTAATTATGACTTT
This sequence comes from Araneus ventricosus, assembly GCA_013235015.1. NCBI lineage: Eukaryota > Metazoa > Arthropoda > Arachnida > Araneae > Araneidae > Araneus > Araneus ventricosus. The sequence goes on from BGPR01000063.1 coordinate 629,333, forward strand.
CAATTAAAAATGAAGTAATATATATTATAAATTTGTTAAAATTATACTAATTTTTATTGTATAAATAAAATGCTCAAAAGTGAAGACAATTCACCAATTTAGAGAATAATATGTACTAGTATGTATTTACGTTTATTTTACTTGAAAAATCCCGTTATTTTACATTGCTTTGCGTTTCGTTATGTTAAATTTTCATAAAAATTTTCTCATTTTATGAGTGAGCTAAAAATAGAGTCGGGCACATTTTCTTCCATTTGGAAACCTCTTTTAATGGTTTCGAATGATTGTAGCATTTCAGTCCTATATGGTTTTGGCTGTATCACGTCTTCATTTTCGGAATAACTGTCATTTTCCTGGCCTTTATTGTTGTCCATTAAACTTTTCAAAATCTCTTCATCTGTAGGATATGAAGCAGTTAACAGTTCTGCGTCCACTTCTAAAATGTCGGAGAGAGTTGCATCATCTGTTCATTCCCTTCTACTGTTTCCCATTTTTCTTTCAAGTCGGCCAAGATCGCATCTTCATCGTCGGAATCACTGTCAACTGTCTGATTACTGAAGCCTCCTCTTTTAAAGCAATTACGAATTGTTTTAGCAGTTCCATCAAATTTCCATACTTTATAAAGTTCTGCAATTGCTTTTCGAAGATCGATGTTTTCTTGAACTGCTTCATTTTTCTCAATTGCACTGATCATTTCTTTCAAGATTCTTTTCCTACAGTGCATTTTTAAATTTTTAATTATTCCGAGATCCAGGGGCTGCAACTTTTTGTGCAGTTAGGAGGAAAGAAAATGACACTAACATTTTTTAGCTTTTCTCCACAATTTTTTGAATGAATTGGATAATTCTCGATTAATTAAGCAATTTTACGGTGTCGTTGTCCCATTTGCTTGTCCAATGCTTTCAACCATCTGTCAAAAATTTCAGACGTCATTCATGATTTTTTGATGAATTCGTATTTAACTTCTAAAGATTTTATTCCCTTGAAGCACCTTGGAGATTTACTTTTTCCAAAAACAAGCATCTTTAACTATTCCTCGCCAGTCATGTTGGCACATAACAAAATTGGGAATCTTTGTTTGCTTTTATTTCCTCCAAATCATTTGTCTCGTTTAAAATCTAGCGTTTCTGGAGGGGAGGCGTTATCGCTGGAATGAGCAATGCGAGTGGTTGCACGTGTGAGCGATTTGTTTGCACAGAAATTAGCAACTTTCTTCAAAAACGACAGAAATCGAAAAGATAAACGTGTGAAAATATTCGTTATAGGGAGACAACCACTTCGTTATATGGAGAATATTTGGAATGTTTTTTAACATTTCGATTAAAAATTTCGTTATGGGGGAAATTCGCTGTAGGGAGACTTCATTGTAGGGAGATTCTCCTGTATTTTCATTAATATTTCGACTTTAATCTTTATTCAGGCAAGTATGTTTGATGCTGATAAGTGCTCGCAAATTTCTTTTTTAGAAATTAATGCATTACCTCTATTTACTCCGGATATTTCAGAATGAGTTTAATATAATTTAACTGAAAGTGTTTAAAATGTTTTCTTTTAATATTCAAAAAAGAAAAAGTCTGGCGGAATGTAGCGAGCTTCTGACATTTCTGCTTAATTTATTACTTCGTATTTTACAAGGATTGCTGATTAATTGAAACAGCATTTTTATGTAAGATCTTTAACAATTGTCATTTCCTTAAGCCAATTTTTCATATACTTTTTAGAATAAATAAGAGAAATATTTTTTTATTTTAAAAAGGAAGACGTGAAATGCATTGCTTCGGTTTGGTTTTTCTAATTGGTAAAGCAAGATTCAAATTTCATACGTTTAAAAGTTTTGATATTTTGCCTTAAACAAAACTTGATTCTTTTCCATGTTTTTATTTGCCTTTGGCATGAAAAACAGCTTTTTGCTTTCTTTTTAAATGACAGAAGATTTGATTTCATCTACTGCCATTGTTTAATAGTTATAAGACATTAACGTGCCATATAACCGGTTTTATTTTTGTAGAATCTGAAAATTGAACTCGTTTATTGTTATTTTTAGTTCTTGATAGTATATAAAAATTTCAAGATTCCGCACTGTTTATTGAAAAACAATTACATACCAGAACTAGATTATTTTATTAAGTAGAAAATTAAATCAAATTTCATACAATTTAATGATGCAAAAACGAAGAGTTCTTAAGAACTTTAACTTTCTCGAAAACAAGCAAGAAAAAGGCAATGATATAAACACGATTCGCTTGAATTTCAATAACTGTATTTAACAAAATAGTTGGAAACATAATACTATTGTTGATTTGGGGGAATTATAATAAAATACTTTCACGTAATTGTAGTATTCTATGCAAGAGTTTCGTGATCTTGACGCTGTAGATTTATTGGTGAATAATTCACTTGCACGAGTAGCATGTTTGTTTCTCGTCCCCCCCCCCTTTAGCACTGTTTCTCATTTTTTATTCTTTAGTATTTTGTCCCATTCATGCTGGATTTCATTCTCCATTGACTGTATGCAATATGTTTACTTTCCATGATCTACTGACAATCGTTCCCGTCATCCGAATCGGCCCCAAGCGCATGAAAGGTGAATTTATTTTAGGCTTCAGTTCAACGAGACTTTAAGAAGTTGTACTTAATACTTAAGAAATTTCAATTTCTTAGGAATCACGAGCATCTCAAATATGCTTAATATATCTCGAAAAAGTTGAACATTATATATTTTATTACATAAGGGCGAAAAATCTAAGACCAAATCTGAGAGAGAACTTCTTTAAGTGAGTTTATTTCTTTCGGAGAATTTTTTCCAAATGACAGACTTGGTATATATTTTGCAGGATTTGATTGAAAAATGCCTTTTTTTTTAATTTTTGGGTAGTCAAATGTTTATTCCTGGCTGTGAACCTGGCGTTCCGAATATAGTTTTTGACAGCCTACTTTGTTAGAGGTGGACGAAAGACCTTCGTTGTTTTAGAACTTTCATACTATATCGTTTCTTTCGTATGTTTTAGAACTTTCATATTAAACATTTACAGAAATTATTAAATATCGCTTTTCTCCAATGGAGTAGTGAATTACATTTTAATTCGAAATGCTATAAATCCATAAAACTACATTTCTAGCAAAATCCAAAAGGGTATTGAAAGGTAAAATAATCATTCTAGGTTAAAGATCTTAGGCACTTAACTTTATTTTTATGAATCGGACAAATCATATTTCTCATTTTTGTCTTGGTTGTCATAAGTTAAAACTGGAAAATATGTGCTTTTTGTGCTATGAAAGGTTGAAAGCACGAGGAAATACAAGTTATGCATTTTTTATCTAATTAAACTGATTGACAGGTTTTGAAAATGTAGTTACATAACTAAAAATCCTGAATCGAGACCCTGAAATGAATGCAGAGAGAAAAAGTATTTTGGTCGGTAAAAACTGCTGCTGCGTCGCGAGCAGCTGAATTCCTTTTTTTCCCTTGCTATTATCAAACGGGCGGAAATTAAAGAATAATCAATTATTTAAAAAGATGTGAGCCTAATTATTAGCAGCAACATACACCAATCGAATCAAAACATAGGCAACTGAAATTAAATACAAAAAATGACGACGTTCTTTTTGATTAGTTGAATGGTTTTTCTTTAACGCATTAATTTCACTGTGAATTAGGAAAAATTCTATTTTTCCTTGGACATTAATAAAGCGTGTATTTCTAATTTAATGCCATTTGGGTGGTCATTATCAATTTACTGACGTAAGCAATCGTCTAATCTCATTTCAGATTCATAAAAACAGCGGATTCTAGCATTATTTTAAAGGTTTTTTTTATTTCATGTGTCGCATTTTGTAATATTATAATGAATATTGCCATTATGCTCTGAAATATGGGTAACAAAGATTAAAGGAACCATACTTGGCTCTTTCGATGAGATTTCAATAAACCCTTTCGTATAAACCTGTCTGCGTTTTGTTTCTGAGATTTCATTGAAGATTAGACGAAAACTCGAATAGCCAATAGAAAATGATCATGCTATTCATCAAATGAATGTAGGGACTCTGGTCACGCTGTCTGTTGGTGACATCCATCTTGCAAAATCTTGGTTATCTCATTATTCCAATTGAAAGAACATAGCCTACTTATATTCATTCAACCAATCACTCCGACTCTCTCTGGATCTCTTTGAAGGTTTGTTTATTAGAAATAGATCACAGTAAACCTGAATATTGTAATTTCTCACAAGTCTATAACAGTAATTTTGCCTTTTTTTCACTTAAGGTATAATTTTTTTATTTCGGACCGAAAATTCAAATATATCAACCTTTAAAATTGCTACTCATTTTGACAATGGTTTATCGAAACGTGTGATGTAATGTTTTTTCATTCACGAACCCGCGGAAATATGGTTGGAGCGCTTTACTTGATGTGACACGATCTTCCATGTTTTGTTTTCATCAGTGGTTCCCAACCTTTTTCTACCCTTTGATTAGTCTTTTTATTTTCAAAATACTGTCGTATCCTCCCAACCATTCCTCTACGCAACGAACTTTTTGTAACTAATAATGTTAAGGGCTTGGGTTTGGATAGCAGTCAATGGCGATTCGAATTACCTTAGTTGCATTGGTAGATTCCATTTTTTGATTTTGCATTTTATTGCATTTTTTATAATAGTTTCACATCAGAGTAAATTAAGTTGACATTGAAATAATTTCTCATTAACTTATGAATAAAGCTAATAATTGATAATCAAATATGCGAATTCTGAGCGCGTTTCATTGAGCTGAGTTTTATAAAATTCGGTTTAAATGAAGTTGGATATAATGTCGCATCGGGAGCTGACTGCGATATTTGCTATTAATATACGCAGAAGACTAGTTTGTTCCCAAGTTCTGTGTTCTTGAAAGATATTATTTTACTTTCACACTGAGTTCTTCGTACTCTTATTTCACTGTTGCCCAGTAGGCTTTCGGATTCGCATAACCTTCATTTTTCACCCACATTTGGCGAACCAAAATTCAATAACTTTGTTTTTCCCGCCATTGCCCCCATATGATCAAGAGGGGAAGTCTAGGTACAGAAAAAATGATTTACTAATTTCGCAAATATCTATTAGTTGAATGACTGTGATAGGAAAAGGATTGTTCCACGTCGCATGTATCAATGCTTAGTTCACTTTATAATTGATTGTATTTTTTATTTCAAAAATGTCTTTTTATAAAGTGTTTGCGTAATAGCTTACGATTTTCTTGTTTATTGGTGTGGGTTCTGGCTTTCAATAGTTGTCGGCATCCATTTATACCCTGGGCATATTTTTTATTCAGAGAAAACGCTCTTTTGTGCTTCTGCAGGCAATGGGTCAGAAAAAATTGTCTGGATTGGAAGACTGACGTGAAGTATTTATCTGAAATGAGATTATTTCATATATTCTGGAAATGTCTATTAATTCATTTATTTTCAGTTAATGGTTTGGATTGATTTACAACCTATTTCGTAGAATAAATATGTACATTAATGATAATCAATAAGCAGCTTAATAAATGCAGCAATAAACAAACTTGGATTTTATTGCAACAGAAACGCTTACCTTTTAAAGGGTTTTATTTAAAAAAAACAAAAACAGAATTTACTTGCAGTTTGAATTGCCTAAAACACCCTCATAAGCAATTATTTAATATAAAAAATTAGCTCCAAAATACTGTTCGAAATTTATAATTTTCTAAGAGGACATTAAAACGGTTTTCAAAAAGGGCGAAAAAAAATCTCCTTCCCTTAGCAATAAAAAAAAAAAGTACTCTTTCGAAATCAACAATTCTTTTTTTTCACCTCGTCCTTCGTATACGAAAATATCATCTTCCTTTTTGAGGTAAATGGGGCGAAAAGCGTAAGGAGTTAACCCGAGTTTTAATTATGCTTGAAAAGAGTGCTTTTTTTCAACACTGAAAAAGTGCAGTGCTACTTAAGAACACCTTCATAAAGGCGTTTTTTCGCCCCCGAAGCATATTAGGATTGAGCAAATAAAAACTTTGCAGCGAAAAGACCAAATAAAGGGCAAAGAAAAAGTCCTATGGATAGCACAAATAAAGCTTAGAGCAATTAGGTTCGCATTTTTAGTGCATTTCAAAACTTGATTGGTACACACTTCTTTATGTTCTAACTGAAAAATTCAATTTCATCAATTTATCCCTTTGAAGTTTTAATGAAAGAATTTGATTGTAATTAATGTTTTTCAATAGCTTTCTGATTTCTATTTAAATGTGTGTTTTCTTTGCTCACAAATGAAAACCATGAATAATGAGACCACTGTAATATAGCTCGTCTTCGAATGCTTACGAGAATCTTTATACTATTTCAGCTGGGTATCACATAGACATTCCAGTGAATCTTTCTGAAGAATTCGATCGAAATAAATGGTATTGCTTAATAAACACACAATTCCCGACCTCAATTCTAATACAGTTTCAACCCGGTACCTTAGGAGTGTTGCCCTCCTCACAATTATTCCTAATAGGGTCAATTCAGTCGCTTGACAAACTTTAACTTGCGTTGTGCCTCCTGTAACCTAGACTCCGTTAAATTCAGTACATTTCTTAATTAGAAATCCTTTACCATGTGAGAAAATTCATCCTCATTTTGTGAACCGAGTATAAGAGATTATTTAAAAACATCGTTCATTATCTATAAATACCGCGCCATATATAGATGTTCTATTTGAAGCACATTTCTGTTCAATATTAGGAATACACTTAGAGTTTTTGTTTCTTGAAAAGACCAAATGTGATTATTCTAACCCAATAGAGATTATTATTAACTTTGATGACCGTTTTCATCCTCCATTCCAGATGGAAGATAACATTGTCCACAGTTATTCCTGAAGAAACAAGTGAAAACTGATTGAAACTTGGCTTTATTCATTCATTACGTTTTCTTCTGGAAAAAAATTTGAAAAGTAGGCGAAAATATCTTCCTATATTACCTGTTAATTTATAATACTTAAAATCTTTCTGTTCAGTTTATTAATTTTTTTGTTGGATGCGAAACTCCATTACTACACTTCAACTTTTGCTAATTATGTTGTAAATGGGTATAGTTTTCCTTGAATTGGGGTCATTTAATTTAAAAATGAAGTTTAATACATTTTCGGCTGAATGTGATGTAATTAAAACCTCCCTTTTCTTCAAACATTCACTGGAAACGTGTTTGGGATTGCGTGCTCTTTTCCACTTTCATTTTCTGTTATCTACTCTAAAATAAGCTTTTTAACGGCTGGGTTGCAACTCCAAATTTGAAAGAGAAAAAATGTTGAATATCGGCAATCGCTAATGAAGGGAAAAATTTAAAATGGAAGTAATTAACATAGTGTCTTAAAATTTGTCTTGACAAAGGTATCGCATTATTCGTTTCATTTTGAATACTAAAATTATACTGCTATTTTTTCTTCCGTTAGGTTGCTGTTTTTCCTTCCTTTATTCAATTTCTGTTTCTTTCGGAAGTGCCGTTAATTTTCTCATGAGCGTCAAAAGTGAACTGAAGCCTTTGTTGATACTTTTTTCCCCTTTAAATGACAAAACCAGAGAGAAAATACATTTAACCTGCATTAAGATAATTATAGTTTCGACCCGCTTTCTTCATAAAGCATAATTTTTGCATTCTTTACATTATTGTTTTTATGAATGGTTTGACTTTTAGTAATCCAAGCTGCATTATTTAAAGGCAGCGATAAACAAAGTGCTCGCGTCATTAAGAATGTTTCTGACTCTGCTAGGTTTTTGTAGTTTGAATATCTGTAATTTAGTTAAAGTGAATTTTCTGTTTTGCTGTTGATAGAATTTGTTTCTTTGTATATTTCTTTTTCAAATAATCATTTGTAGTTCTGTCTTTTTTAACAGCTTATGCAAAGATTTTACAATCTTTTGTATACGAATATTCATTTACTTATTGCAAGTTGTTAATGAAATTTCTTCCTCTACGCATGATTTTATTCCCGATTTCCTGTGAAAATTTTTCTGAGGTAAATATGTATCGCCTCCTCTCATTTTACTTGATCAAATATCTTACAATTAAAAAGGTGACTAGATTTTTCTAAAGCTCTTAAAACAGCTTATAAAAATTTTTATTGGGGCTTCTCTTGATAGAAAACTCCGTAGTGCTAACATATCCAAATCAGATAAAACTTCTTTAAATTAAAAATGCATAGGTTGTGTAAATATAACACAATTTTTTTATTTAAAAAAATGGGAGTTTAATTATGCTTATTTATTTAACTTTTAAAATGATTTCTTTCAGTTTTCTCAGTCTCTAAATGTAATAATGAATTATGAAAGTGGTGTAATTTTCAACTGTAGCCATGCATTAAGCAGCACATACTTTAGTAACTATTCAGATATTTTAGTGGAGATTAAAATTGTCTGGTTAAAGCATGCTTTCGTGATTTTCCCCCCTTGAAAAACTAATATACAAATTCGCCCCACCCCTATTTTTTGTATATATACTCGACTTTCTTAAGACACTGAAGATTGAGTACCATTGAAGTATAATTTTTTATGCGTTTCTGGTAATGAAACTTGAGAACATTATTAGTTAGAATCTTTTACTAGATTATCTCCGTCTGAGGGAAACAGGGTTTAAGATGCATGGCTTTGTATCGAATAATTATCCTCGTAATTTGCGACGCTTTTAGTTCCTTATTTCTCTTCCCGTCTTTTTATCTTCCATCTTTTAAAATACGAGGATCTCTACGTAGCTCTTATCGGAAACGTTTCTTCTCGAGTTTGTTGCCCAATTCGGACTAACAATTAATCGGATAGTATTCTTTACTTTATACCAGCCCTGATAACAAACGTCAGGCTTCATCATTGGTTATAAACACAATCAGTCGGGATTGCTTCTATTCAATCTGAGTATGGCATCTATAGAAGAGTGCTTTTTTTTAATTCTTAAGACCTTGCTCAAACAGAGGTCCTTTTTTTATTGATCACGGATAGTGACAGTCATAAAGCTGTTCGCAAATCCTATAAGGAATGTAGGTAAGAATTTTTGTTAAATTGGAATTGCGATTCGGTTTAGGTAAAAATGTTAGCAATTTAGGCTGGTTAGGACAGCGGAACTTAGTGGAGGTTTGTGTTGACAGAAGCGTGTGAAATTGGTTTCAAAAGTATTTGATAAAAAATGAGTCCCGCATAATGTCTGTAGGTAGACTAAAGACGTTCTGGTGGTAGCTGAATACATATACTACAAATTTCATATCCATATATAGCTGAAAAATCTTAATTGTTCCAGTAGCAACTTAATTTGTTCTTTAGTTTTGGTTACAATTCGTGTCTAATGACAGAAAGCTTCTTTATATTACAAATATAAAAATAACATTTATTTGAATATATGTTACAAAATCTCCTGATCCAGGCTAATGCTATACCGTTAATGAAATCGGTTAAAGAAACAACAAAAAAATAACCATTTTCAATGTAGAAGACAATGAATGCACTGACTTTATTTCGATAAAGCTTCCATTTCAGATATTTTTACACAGTCATGATCATTGCAGTGAATAAAATATTTATATTTCAGTGATTTTTATAGCTCTCGATATCATAACTTCAGATAAATTTAATAATTTATTTAAAATATGGTATTTATTTTATTTATTAAAATCCCTGAACTTACCATTATATGATTAAATTAATGAGCTTCTCACTGATATTTAGTAACTGAATTTTTTAATGACAATGAAATAGGTTTTTTTTACAAAGCCTTTAAATAAATCATTTGTGATAGTTTTTAAGAACCAGTGCTTAAAACAAAGCATTTGAAGTGAGTTAGTGAACTGTCTGTGATGTTGAGAAAGATATATCGTTTTATGCATTTATAAAGAAGTTGTACACTATAAGTTTCGACTCTGGTGAAAACTTCCAAACCATCTCCAATAATGCATTATATTCCTTTTTGGAGGTATTCATCTGAAAAATTCAAGTAATCCTGACATTATACATAACTTTTTTCCGAATCTACTAATCTTTCCTGAAGAAAGCTATTGCAATACAAGTTCTCGTCATTCCATTTGTTATTCCTACTTTTACAAAAATCCACGCGAGAGGTTCTTTTAACTCACTTCAATGAAACAATCTGATTATTCAGTACACCTTTTACATTGCAGTTGTCAAATTCAAAGATCCTTAAGTCTTCCTTAAAAAGCTGCAAACTCGAATCTGCTCTCGTATTTCATCTTCCGTTCTGCCCAAATCTGGACTGACACAAAACATGTGTTCGAAAATTCATTTTCTGATCGCACCTTCCGAGCTCATGCACTGGCACTTACTTAGATGGGAATCAGAACCGGGGGGAACGGCAGCCGATCGACGTGTCATCACGGCAGGATGAAAAATGTCGTTTGGTAGGGCCCCGCCAGAAAGAACCTTTTTCATTCCCAAAGTATTCCTTGTTATTTTATTACATTATTTACTTGTTCAAGTGACCCTCGGGCTAGTTTTGACAGTGCAGTAAAAGTGAGAATTATTGAGCCGAATCATTTATCCATCGGGGGACCCTGTTAGACTTAGGGTCCTAACTTCTGACTCCTTCGGACATTATTAGTTTGCGCTTTATTCGATGCCTCTTGCAGTTTTAAGGATAATACATGAACTTAGTCGTTAATCTGTAACCGGTTTTATAGTCTGCGTTCATAAATTATTAGTACTCCCAGTCCACATGATGCGATTGCAGCACAGCGATGCGATTGGTCATAGTGCAATGAGTTTCCAACTATGAATTGAACAATGCAAGTTCCTAATGAGAAGGTTGAATTGGCAAGATCGCTTTGAAGTGCTTCTGCAAATTACTCAATGGTAGTTATCTCAACCACAACTGAAACATCTTGCTTGGGCATACATTGATTTTGCTTCACTTGTTTCGTAAGGTTTTAGAGATGAGACTCCTCGAATGCTGTTTGAAATCGATTTATCTTTAATTTGTGTTTATACCTTTGATTCCCGTCGGTTTGGTTGTGGCTTATGGCAATAGGAAAGAAATTGTCAATAGAAAAGACTAATGCCGAATTGTATATAAATTGAAATATTTCTGATCATTAAGATTTTGATCAGTTAAAGAGGTATATTCAAAGCCGAAGCTTTTATTATTATTCTGTTAAATTCGACTATGTGTTTTGAATTTGCTGTATAAAGACGTATTTTTTGAATTTGCTGTATAAGAGGTCATTCGAAATAACATCATGGAAAGCGTCAAGTGGTAGTGATAGAATAGTCTAATAAGAGCTATTGAAAATAAGGAGTGCTTTGAAATAATTTGCGTCATTTTCACCATTGTCTTTTACTCGACAAGTCTGGTGTCAAATATTCCGTCTTTAAAGAAGTTAATACATTTTTAGAAGTAAGCATAATAATATATTCTTAAGACTAATAATGAATATCACTCCAAAAAGCCTTTAAGAGAGATTTTTCGAAAAAGTGTACCACTCTGCACGTGACCTTTGAATATGACATCTAGTACATTTATAAAATGTTCGATTCATAAGTGTACACATGCTGATGCTTTCTAAAATTCGACTATAACGATATCTTATTTCGCCTTTCCATTGAAGTACCTTTAATACTTTACCATCCTCTCAAAAGCTTTGGTGTATTTTATTAATTATCAACACATACTGGTATATATTTTAATTAAAACACTCAACTGTTGCAAAATAAAGTATCTTTTTTCTTGAAGGGTGTTTTCTTTCTCTGAGGGCAGGGCCAGGGAACTTGAAGTCCGCTTATCTTTTACCTGGATCTCCATCGTTTGTTTGAGGATGGGGAGGAGGAGGAGGAGGAAAGTCGTTTGCTTTAAAAATATTCTTGTGTGAAGTATCGATGATAAGTAGATATTAAGCAAAAGCTCAACCAACGCGATAGCTCCATTTCCGGCAATGAAAACCCAAGCAGGTAGTCGTAAATTCCCTCCTAATGACCGTTGTCGGCACTTTCCAAAGTTATTAGCTTAAAGTTTATGATTTCAGAGCTGTAATTTTCCTTTGACTTTGCCAAAAATGGGAAAATATTGAAAATAAAAGTGCTATTTTTTTCGGTTTTCCGACTAACAAGGAAATTCATTCTTTTCGTTAGGTTTTTCTAATCGTTTGTTTGGAGGGGAGAAATAACCAATGAGGCGAGTGAAAAAAAACTGCGGTCCTTCCACCAATTGATAAGGTGAAAATGATCTGGTTTTGCTTGCCGTCATCCCGCCAAAAACGAAACAAATGAGAAATTTGAATAATGGAATAATTTCTTTTTTTCGTTATTAAGAGCAAATACATTACTCGAGTGTTAACGAAGGTAATATTGTTTTGAAAAAAGCAAAATTTCGCAATAAGTCAATTGGTTTCATTAATGTCCTGTACGTGCTGTATTGGGAACCTGAGAAAACATTAAAATATACGGCATTACCGTTCGTATTTTAAATGCCAGGAGTGATAATTTTATTTGACATAACTTGTAATAGAGGAGAAACTAAGTTATTTCTTCTGTAGCTCGAATCCGTGATTTATTTTGACTTGAAAATTCCTGTACAGCTCCGCCCAAGGATTTCCCCAATAATGCTTCCAGTGAACTACTGGAACCAATATAAAATTTGATTTTGATGCAAAATTAATTGGAAGAATGAGTTTCGGCGCAGCATATTCTATTTAAGGATCTTGCGCCAGAAAATCCAAATTACAGAAGAATGAAGGTACTTATGGGGATGTTTTGGATAATCTTTTTGTCATTTTTTTGTTTCAATCTCAACAATAATTTTATTATTTTTGTGATAAATAGCTTAGTTATTTTCAAAGTTGCAATGAATTTTAATTGTAGTGTTCGGTGTATGTAGATAACACTGCCGTTTTGCTTCGCTTCATAGTTTTCATGCCTTTGATACATAAATTGTGAAAAAAATGAATTACAAAGAGAAATAAAACATACAGTACAAACTGAAAATTCACAACATAATCGTTACAGTCAAATCATTGAAACTGCTGAACTGATTGTTGATTTGCATTTACAGACGATTTAAATATTGCCTATACTTTTTCAATTCGTGTAAGAATTTCTGTTTATATAATGTTAATAATTTCACTTTATAACATTTAGCCACTTTAGTATACTCCTCATATTGTCGATTTAATAACTTGAATAAAGTTCTAACACTAAGTAACAGCGCGTTACAGCACTTTTAAGTATTCTTTCAACCTCCAACTCATCGTATACCTCTGTATATCCTACATCTTGTAATTTGGAATCAAATCAGATTTTAACGATCAAAACTGATCAAGTTACTTAATCAAAGATTTAACTTTGAAGATCTTATTTAACTATCGACACAGCATCCGGGTAATCGCGTGCCCTTTGTATTTTTATTGGGCCCTTATCTTCGCGGGGTCGTTTTGACTTGCTGCTCTTTCGAGTGTTTTTATGGAGTCCCCTGCTTTATAGGTTGTCGTAAATCTGAGAGATTTAAACCATATCGGATCGGTTGGCTTGGATATGTTTCTTTTTACTTAAGTACTGCTTTTCTTTAGAATCAATTAAAAAGAGATTTATTGTTACACGAAGACAAAAACTGATTAACAATTGCAGTGGATCGATAAAAATGCTATTAAATGAATGTGGATAAGCAACAGTTGAGGTGTGCTTTCTCTCTGGGGTCAAACTTTTCTTCTTAAAGGCTGTTTTTGTATGCTCTATATACAAATATGAAATAAATTCTATGTACTATTATTCGGTATATTCACATATTTAAAAATGACAAGAATTTATTAAAGCAACATAAGTTTTTCATGCTAACAAAGGTATATTTCTACTCTAAAAAAACGATTGAAAATTCGGCATCGCAAGAGAACTTCCTCATTTTAAAATTTACTCATCTGATGTTGCAGATTGTTGCCATACTCCATATAACACGTATGATTTTCATTATCTTTTCCATTCCACTATATTGATTCTAATTAATGGGTTTAAATAAAAAATAAAAAAACGTTTGGATTCTGTTTTTTCTAACAATTAGCTATTCTCTGTAACAGATCAAGAAGTGTAATTATAGTACTGGCAATTACTAAGAGCGCTACTCAATGTAAAACAAGAAAATGCTGGCATTTTATTCTGACGTTCTGTTTTGATTTGTATTGCTTATCGCGGAAGAAGAGTGCTAAGAACTCGGTAAGCTGCTCAATATTTGAAATAGACGTTTCTTCTAATTGGTGGCCTGTTGGAAGAGTCGCGACCCAAGGGATATAGATTCGAGACCTGATTCTACTAACGAATTGTCATGACTTGGTGCACTACCTCGGTGCCAAACGTCTTCCCATTGGTGTGGTGTGTAAATGTGGAGGGAGGTTACCTTCTCGGGTGTCTCTAATCATTTGATTATGGCCCAAAATAACAAAGTTATGAAATCCGTCCATAAATAGGAATAAAAATTGAATTCATGAAGCTTTAAATTAGGGCGTTAATCTAACAAATCATCATCCTTTATTTTTGTTGTGTTGTGTATAAATTTTTTAAATTTTTCTTGGAAATTTGTTTTCTATACTCTACAAACACGAAACAAATTATATATTAAAGTGGAACTTTACAATCGATTTTCCACTCGCTTTCTGATACACTATTGTGATTGAATAGTAACGAGAATATCTGCTAAAAATCATTTAAATTCATTGAAAGTGGATTCTTTTTATTTGAATAAAAGTTATACATTTAAAAATTCGAAATTTTTTATTTTTCATTTACAGCTCAAACATCCTTCTATTCAAGCCAAATTTTGCATTAATTTTTTATCATAAATTTGTTATATAAAATTGAAATTCTCTGTAATATATTAAATTTAATAAAAATATTAATGAAGTTGTGTAATCGCACTTGTATGTAAAATTTAAAAATATTGAAGCCTTTGTTTTTCCGAAATTGCAGTTTGCTTCTTAAGGTATTCCTTGTGATTTTTAAGCCCAAATCCGTGAGTGATCTTAAAGAAATGTCTAATGGATCCTCCTTATTCTCTTAACCCTGAATCAGTTTATTTCATCTTGAAATCTTTTAAAGAAGAATAATCTGTGGAAAACGGAATCAAAATATTTTAATACGAAAAGTTTTAAACAACAATGTACAATGAAAAGGTCTCGGAAGTTCGAAATCGTGAAATATTAGAAACGCGTATCTTTTAGATTTTCCAATATTACTTTCGCTAAATCCATCTGGGAACCATGTTATTGAATCAGCGGGAGTGATCTCCCCCTATACTTTCTCGTATACTCCCAAATAATGGTATCATCCCCGACTCCCCCCCCACAAGAATTCCGGAGCGCCTCGAGTACTCGGATTATTTATATCGTCCTTGTCGACCGCGGCAACACGAGGGCAACAATATAAAATGGATTAAAATACGCCAAGTGGCAGTAAAATGCGCAAACTGCCATGGTTTTTTTGCGTCATACTGTGATGAAGAAAACAGAATATGCAATTTGAACGCCTTTTTTTCAACTGATTAAAACCAAATTGGGCAGATCTACAATGGAGGTTATAAGACCACATACTAATTTTTATTTTTCTAAGTCATTGCGTTTAGGAGTTATCGTGTTCACATTCATGCGAATATACAGAACGATACACAGTCAACGCGTTGACGAATTTGGTCCAAAATCTGATACAGATCTACAAATATGGTGATAAAACTGTGTGTCAAATTTTATATAGTTTTTTAGGGTTTTGAGTTATCGTGTAAACGGACAGACAGACAACTTCCCGTGGATGGATTTTGTCCAAAATTTAGAGAAATCCACAAATTTGGTGTAAAGGTCGCATACCAAATTTCATCCGGCTAGCTCAAGCCGTTTTTGAGTTTTCGTGTTCACAGACAGACAGAGATAATTCCAAAATTGTGTTTTTCGGATTCGGGTAGGTCTAAAACGTGGAGATTCATCAAAATCTCACGTTCGAATTTTTTGATGATTGCAATGCTTTCTTTTTGTATACGAGAAAGTAGAAACGGGCATTTCATTTAATTTTTTTTCTTCCCATGTTTTGTGATGAAATAATTTTGAGTTGAAAGCAGGAAAGTTCCTTCTTCGTGGTTGGTTTCATATATTGTGCGCTACAAAACACCTCGAAATGAATACTTATTAGGAAAGTGTTCCACTGAATGCACGTATCCATATCACACATTACCGAACAGCAAGGTGCGTATTATGTTTGTTTCTGTGGCTGTCCATTTGGCCGAAAGTGGTTCATTAGTCTTGTTTGAATGGAAGCTCATCCTTGACCTTTTTAGGTCAATTGGCTGCTCAGGTTTAAATTATTGAGCTATCCCTGAATTTGGAGTCGAAGGGCGGGTGTATTTATCAACTAAAAGTGTAAAATAAGTTATTTTACACCGTTAGTTGTTTGAAATGAGATTGAGCATTAAATACTTCAGTAGGATTGACTGTATTTTATTTAACCGATATTTTAATTTGATGAGAAAATGTATACAATATTGATGGCTATTAAAGATTTCGATTTCTGGGAAAATAAAATGAATTGGTCTTAAATTTTATTAGTTAAAAGTGTCGCCATTTTTAATACTTGCTTACACTGGCCCCGTTACCCGAGTGAGACTTTGACTGAGTTTTTCTCTTATTGTTTACTGTAGTCCATATTGCCGATTGAATACCTAGCATGGCTAAGTCTGTGAAATGCTATTCTAGCTTTAAATTATCATTAAGCTGTGTAATCCAGCAGCCTTTTGGTTAAATAAGTTTATAGCTGAATCATTATCTGTTCAGTTAATTTTTTTCATTGGTTTAAATAATTTACAGTGAGGAACAGTATTGAAATTTCTACATGATCTTGCATCTCTGAATATAAAGTTTTAGTTTTCGTGTTCATTATAAAATTTATAAACAATCGGCTTTTGTACGTTTACAAGTACAGTAAAAATATAAAATTTACCTTGTGCTTAAAAAATATCAGAATTCGAACGTAATTTTTTAAAAAAGAATTACGTTTTCGTAGGTAGGAAGTATATAAGGTGCGTATTTTGGCATTCAAAAAAGAACCGAAGCAAGGGAACAGTGTCTACAACTACCCTTTCCTCTCCGTGTGAAGAAGTTGCAAATAAGTTTGAAGAGACCTGGAAACGAGCTTCAATTCCAATAATAGAGTACTACAACATTTTGAGAAAAATACGTTCATACCATGACAAATATCGCGGTCTACTTAAATCTTCCAAAGCAAGAAAGGACGTTGAAAATTATCGCAAGCAGGTTGAAACTTTCCTAAAGAAAGCAAATTCTCCATTTGATATATCGACATGTATTTGTAAATCATTTGAAAGTTGCTGCTGTAAGAAAGAACATCAAGTACCAATGAACGAGCGAGAATTTCTATTAGACCAAAGAACTGAAAGAAAAATGGTAATCGGGTCACTGGATTGGAAAGTCACTTTACAAAAAACTAAGGCCGCGAAACGAAAATTAAAGCAGGAGCGATACGAGGAGAGAAACAAAATACTGACTGGTGTTTCTTCCAGTTCAATGGACTTGAGTAATGAATGTAAACTGAAGGAGCGTATGTGCGAGCATCTTGACCTATCTGCACCATCAGCTATCATTGAAAGCGGAGCCCAAAACACTGACGACGTCACAGTCAAGCCAGTAGCGACAAAACTTTCAGCTGTAGCTAGAACACTAGACCGATTTAGTATTTCCGACCGAGCAGGCGCTGCCATCGTGTCAGCCGCGCTTCAATATGTGGGCATTATCTCAGAAAGCAATGTTTCGAACGTTGTTGACAGAAATAAAATTCGGCTTGAGAGAACAAAGGCAAGAACCACTTTATCTTCTCAGTCAGTTATAAAAGATTATGACCATGAGCAGTTTGGTTTATACTTCGATAGGCGAAAAGACGGGACTCTATCAATGGACGACAGCAGAAAAAAGGTCATAATAGAAGAACACATAAGCTTGGTAAAAGAACCTGGCTCTGAATACATCGGTCACTTGTCTATAAATTTCGGGAGACAGAAAATTATTGGAAATAACATATATAGTTTTTTGTCATGCGTTGACAATGACATAGATGTAACAAAGTTGGTTGCGACGGAACATCTGTCAACACGGGTGTCAAAGGAGGTATTATACGTAACAAGGAACTGATCCTGAATCGCCCACTACAATGGTTTGTGTGCCAGTTACACGCCAACGAGCTTCCACTATGTCATCTTTTCGCGCACGTGGATGGAACCACAACTGGGCCCAGAAGCTTCATTGGCGAAATAGGAAAATCGTTGGCTGGATGCGAGAAGCTACCTATAATTTCATTCGCGCCAATGGAATACACGCTATGTGAAGTGACTAACAAGAAAGACTAAGTACTGATCAACTGTACTCGATGGAAATTTGTGAAGCCATCAACTGCGGACATTGCAGAGAAAGTCGGTCGAAGAGAAATCCTGGAAAAGTTTGCCACTCAAGGTGGCTTAGAATCGCGAACAGAATTCTCAGGCTCTATGTAGCTGACGAAAATCCATCCGAGGCTTTATTGACATTAACGACGTTAATCGTAAAAGTCTATGCGCCTATGTGGTTCATGATCAGAACGAAACTATCAGTAATCTATGGTGCACAGCATTTGCATTAATCAATCGTTCTATCGCGTTATTTGTAGGGCGATTTGAAGGATGTCATAGACCCTGTTATTAAAAGAAACGAATTTTTTGGCCCTCCTGAAAATGTCCTGATATCAATGCTAGCTGACGACAGAAACCGCATAAGGGAATTTGCCCTTCGAAGAATTCTGAAAGCACGCAAAGTCAAACGGTCTGCAGCTACCACAACCATTGGAACGAATAATATTCGTATCTTCAATTTACCAGCTTTTGATCTTTGTGCGATGGATTATGTGGACTTGATTAAGTGGGAAAATGTGTCGGAACCTCCACTTACTGAAAGATTCAGTGGTGACATGATTGCAGAAACAATAGTTAAACCCAGCAATCATTCAGGAGGCAATACTACCAACTATCAAAGGGCTTCCTTATCATACTGAAGCAATACAACGAATAGTCAAAGTAGTCACGGAAGCAGCTGCTGCAGTCTGCAGACCATCTAGAAGGGACGGGTTTATAAGAAATCGTCTGAAATCACGAAACCTCATTCCAGTTTTTCAACACCAAACGTAATTACCGTCCACTGTAATTTTGACGTTTTTTTACGTTTTTTCTTGATTTAATACTAAAGAAGCTATTAAATGTATCTGTAGTTCTTTTCTTGCAACCATTTAGTATATGCATTCTTATTGCAATAAACATTAAAAAATACTAAAATGTCTGCTTCACTTTAACAAAAATCACTTTGAATTTTTGCCATAAAAAGGCTCAAATACCTAAACTTCCCCCCCCCCCCCTTCCCCTTGCGGCAGTGCTTAACCTAAAAGTTAATTTTTTAATTTTTCCATTTATCTATAAACCATAGAACATCTTTTCCGTATAGGTAGGATTTGAAATTCTGAAAAAAAATTTTCGATCCACCTTATTGAGTATACACTTCATAGAAATTTCATTTTGGACCAGAATTTTTCCTAAAATGACTCGGTATAATAGATTTGATGTTTCAATGCACCAGTATTTGATATCCTTGGAAAATTGGTTTTTTTAATTCTCAAAATGAGCTCTAGATTTAAAGCAAGTGTTAATATTCGTTAACTTGTAATTCGAATGTCTGAAGAAGGCATATCTCTACGTGAAATTACCAAGATTGCTCGGCGTAGTCATGAATTCATACAAAACTATCATCCAAAAGTATAAAATGTCTGGATTAATAACAAATAAGCTGGTAAAGGGACAAAACGAATTATCAGCGCAACGACTAAGATAAACTTTATTAGACAAACACGAAAAATCCTAAAATGAGTGATGTAGGAATTACAACATCGATATCTACAGCAATAGGAAGGAGTGTTTCAGCAGAAACAATTGGAAAGGGTGCTCAGGAAAGCCAATTATAATAGTAGCGTAGCCAATAAAAAAACTTCATTTCCAAAGTCAATAGAGATAAAGGAATTGATTCTGATAAAATGCGTGGTTCAGAGCCTGAAGAATTTTGGAATAATGTCATATTAAGTGGCAAAATAAATTTAACGTTTTTGGAAGTGATGGTCGAAGCTATGTATGACGGAAGCCTAATTCTGAACTACTTCCCCAAAACACCATTTCTGCAGCCAAACATGGTGCAAATGGAGTGAAGAATTTAGTTTTATCGACGGCATAATGGATAAAATGAAGTACCTGGATAAACTAAAGAAAAATTTAAAACAGTGGGCACAGAAACTGAGTTTAGGATCAAATTTTATCTTTCAGCAAGACAACTACCCCAAACATACACCCAAAATTGTGAAGTTATGATTATTATACAACTGTAAAAAGCAATTGCATATTCCACCTCAGTCTTCAGACTTCAATATTATTGCAAATTTGCGGTCTATATTGGAAAAATCTGTTAAGAAACGCAACATTTCGAATAAAGAACACTTAAAAAAAACTGTGTTACAAAAAGAATGAGCAGAAATAATCCCTCGGGTACCACAAACTCTTATCAACTCAATGATCCGCCGTTTAGAAGCTGTTTTGAAAGCAAAAGGTTATGCAACAAAATATTATTTCATACTATTTTTCTTTTCATTAACGAGTTAGTCACAAAATTGAGTATACCGTTAGTCTAAGAAATTTGTAACTTTATGTCAAAGTTTATGTTAATAAAAAAATTATCAATCCCTCGTTCTTGTTTATAAGTTATATATGTTTATTAATGTGTCTTATTTTTCTTTTAGCTCTTAAGCTTAAACGTGAATTTAATGTAACATTTCTATGCCTTTTATTGAAGGGAGAGAGTGTTGTATGCACAATTTTGAGAATCACTGTATATTTTCTTAAACAATCGAGGATAAAGTATTCTTAAGATTTCAGAGATATAATAAAATACAAGAAAGACCGGTTCATTCACTTTAAAAGCTAAGTTTTCTAACCTGACAGCTAAAAGATCAGAATAATTGGGCACTCTGAGGGTTAAGTTTTAAGTTTTTTCTGTAGAAATCCACTGTAGCGTGTTGAAGAAACTGTATCGGGTTATAAAAAATGAGTACTTCTCGACTCGCCTGAGGTGTGTGTAAGCATAAAATCTGCTGTCATGCAATGCTTTAGAAATTGGGCGTTAATTAATTAGAAAATGGATTTAAAATGACCTTCATATCTCCTATATCTGAAATGAATATCCGTTGCTTACTGTCCAGACTTTATGTGAATGATAAAGATTGAAATGTTTTTCGCAATAAGTTTGTTATGAGCGCCATTAGACATTTCAGAACAGTGGAATCGTATTTGGAAGCTTAAATTTGAAGCATTTGTGGCAGGGAAGCATAGATGTATTTTGAGACCGCTTTTCAACATATTTCCATTCCACAAAAAAAAAAATAGAATTCGACATGAGTTTCCTGATTTTTCTCCGATGTTAATCATCCAGTTTCAGTAAATCCACCGATCTTGTGAATTTATCCTGACTTCAGTATACTCTGTAGCTGAAATATATCGCACTAATTGATCTGCGCGCATTTGATGTAGTTGTTGCCATATCTAAAAAGAAAATGTATCGGACATTATAACCAAGATGACTATTTTATATTACTGAATGTACAACTGAGACTGTTTCAAACAAATTTTGCGCTATTAGTTCCTCAAAAAGTTCTCAGAGAATTCTCATAATATTGATAATAAGTACACTACAAGGCGAATTTTTTTCAGTAAAATACAGTGCCGATCACATGAATAGCCTCACCAGTATAAAGCGTAAAATATGCTTAATTACAACTATATTTCCAGAAAACAAATTTCAGCAATAGTAATAATGCTTTTATAATTCATTTAATTAAAAAAATGAATACAAGTCTCGTACCATAATCAAATTTTCCAGTTTCGTGAAAAATTGCAGTAACTACCACGTTACATGAATAGCCTCATCAGTTTTAATTTCGTAAATCTAGAATTATAAGGTAGAAACTTCCTGTCAAATTGCTTGTGGTTATTGCTGAGTAAACTAAAATCTGTTTCTCTTTTGTAAAATGGGCCGAGTGTTTCACCTTAGTGAAGAAGAAATTGAGAAGTTTAAAATCTTGAAATCTGAAAGTTTCTCGTACCGGAAAACTGCAAAAAAAAAAATCTTTGTCCTAAAGTTATCAACTACATTTCGTAGGATGTGCACCAATACGATAAAATAAAGAAAGGGCTGCTTAAGACAAAAAAAATGCCATTTGAGTCTTCGGCATCTAATTCGTGTTTACCAGCCACAATAATTGCTGAAGAAATTTTATTAAAGTTTCAATTTCATGCGTCAGAAGGTTAAGTAAGCATTTAAAATGAATAAGCGATTGATATTAAGACATAAACAGCAGTCACGCCCCGTCATTTGATGCATCTGCTCTTTTGCCAAGAGAAAATGTATTAACTTCTGAGTGGTGAAACATAATTTTCACCGGTGAAAAAAAGTTGAATATGGATGGACAGGACTAGTTCTATCATTACCATGATTTAAGAAAGAACGCATTCAATCAGGTTCCCAATCGTGCCTTGCTTCTGTCATCCTATGGAGAGCAATTTCTCTCGATATTATCGTTTTAAAAGGTAGACAGACATTGCAACCTTATTTATCGATGTTACAAAACATGTACCCAAAAGCTTCCAGCTGTATTTCATCCAAATAATTTTATTTTTCAAGAGAATAATGCGGCAATACATACCGCAAATTGCATTAAGCAATGGTTTGCTCTTCAAAATATTCAAGTTTTTAAATGGCCTCCGATCTCCCCAGAATTAATTATGATAGAAAATGTGTGGGGCATCTTGTCTGATGGCGTTTACCGTGATGGTAAGCAATATGACAACAGCAATGATTTATTTCAAGCCGTACAAGCATCATGGAAAAATATTGCCCCTTAGAAAATGGCTTTATAAAATTATTTAGTATTTTCGACCCAATAAAGTTGAGGCTGAAAAAATATTTCAGTTTTTTAATTTTTTAAAAATAGCACTGAGGCTATTCAAGTGATTGGGTAATTTTACTATGAAATTAGTATTTTCTATTATAATATATAAGAAACTTTTTCATGATTTTTGTAACTGTAGATGAAACACTGTCTATAATTAACTTATTCTTGTAATGATAATAAATATTTGCCTTTTTTATTGAATATGGCGATGTTTTCTTAAGTGAGGCTATTCAAGTGATCGTGACTGTATATGCATTGACTCGTTCTGCAAATATAAATCTTGAAAAGGAAAAGGTTAAAATTTTGGTGTATTAAAAACGAAATAATAGAAAAATCGTAGGACTGAAATCTGAAGGAAGAAGCAGAGTTACCATTGATTGAAATTTCTCGGTTTAGAAAGTGCGTCTTTTCATACCTTGATTTGGAATTGAACCCCTTTGTTGTATAGAATTTTAAACTAAAGAAATTTTTTCAAAATTAATTAAATTCTAGATATTTTTTCCTCTCTCTCGGCTTGGTTTTACTAAATTGTAGTTTAAAAGTTATTAGTGTTTTTTTATTTAGCAAAAATCTAATAAGCCATTAATATTATTGTAAATTTTTATTTGTTTCGGGAATTATTAGTTGTGCAACAAAGTATTTTTTTTTAACTAAATCTCTCTTCAGTCGAGACTTGGGTTTTCCTGGTGGAAAATATCTTTCTTTTACGAACCAACGTTTCTATAAGTTATTGACCCTAGTGAGGGGGAAATTTCTTGGAAACACCAGACCCCTTTTGACTTTCTGTGAGGGCGCATTGCAAAAATTCCACTTTCCCACCCTCGAGCTGACCTTTGATATGAAAATTGTGGTGTTTTTCACCCGTTTGGGGTCGGTGTCTGGAATTTGGTTGTCGTCTATCTGGGAGGGAGAGAGTCTTTGAAGAAAGGAAGAGGGCCCTCTTGGCTCTCGGCCCGGACTCTGAGGCTTGGCTGCAAATAGAAGATCGGACCGGGCTGGAGATGCGGAATTCGGTGGGGCGAGGCCGTGGCGTCTGATACACCGGTGCTGCGACGCACTTTTAGGCGAAGGATGTGAAAAAGCGAAGAAAGGCCTAAAGAGCGCGAAATATCATCATCGGCGTTCTGAGACCATTGACTCTGCTGGGCTGGCTCTCTGTGCAGCTAAAATGGATGGAAAACGGTGAAGTCGGTCCTTGCTGGACTCTCTTTCGGACTGTCCGTAGTCGAGTCATTCATAGTGTTGCCTCTTCGGAAACATGGCATTCCCACGACCTTAGAACTGGCCCTCCGCCATGTACGTTTTGTCCTGAACTGAGGATTTCCTGCTGCGAAACTTTTTTTCGTTGTGTTCATATAGTACGTGAACTCCTAGTGCAAATTTTTGGCCAATAAAATAACTGCCAGATCCTGCGAAACCTTTCATTTTTTTTACATTAACCATCAGTGGAATCTGTGGAATTAGGGAATCCATTAACCCTATAGTCCATAAAATACCTGTCGGATCCTACGTGCTGGTACAGACAGACTGAACAATTTACATGAAGGTTTATGTGTTCCTGGTTTCTTCACGCGGTACTTCTATATATAGATAAGTCTTTAATTTACTATTTTGGATGTTTTGATTTAGGTTTTTATCAGATATAAAAGAATCTTATTTCAATGAGCAGGATTGTACTGCTGTGTTTCATGTACAGATAAATTAGCATTGATATGATTCTGCTAAAGGTTAATTAACATTAAATTACCAGTAAGAAGTCTGTCCCATTTATTTTAAATCGATATATGTGAATTCATGATGCAAAAAGGAAATTAAGCTGGGGATGTTGAAATGAAGTGTTTATTTTCAGATGTATTAAATTGAAATTTTAGTTTAAATAAGGTAAATAGGTTTCTATAACACGAGTTTTGATGAAGTTAGTTGGCAATGTAATGCATCATATATATCCTTACATTTAGCAACACTGTATAATTAAAAAATAATGGTAAATAAGGATTCATGTCAATTGAAATTAAGAAGTTAGTTTATTATTTGTACATGTTAACGACATCATTTGTAAAAGCAAGACATGATTTTATCGATATTTGTCAGAAAGTTTGGTTTTTATTTGTCAGTTTATGGATCAGTATAATATTTTTAAAAGTTTGTGTTTTAGTTGGAAGTACAATGTTCATACATGTAATCATGTTTGTTAATTAGTGAAAAGGAAAACTAGTATAATAATAGGGCGAGTTGGTAAAGTATTAACAAGAATATGAATCAAAATATAGTTTAAGTTGGGTAAAGATAAAAATTAATAATTAAACTGTTAGTGGCCACTATCTAAAAATTTCTCTTATATGAGCTTGGTATTAACGAGAAAATGAAATTGAATTAATGCTGAGGATGCAGTGAAGTTAATTAAATTTTGAATGTGGATGAGGTGGTGAATTAAAATTCTCGATTATAATCTGGGTCGACCCTAAATGTATTATTATGCTTGTGTGCTTGATTATATCTTGATTATATTTTCATTATGTTCCTTATCTTATGTGTTTTCTATTCTTTATTCATGTGCAGTAATAATTCTGATTTTCAATCAATAAGATTAGGATATGTGAATTGTGTTGTAAAATGGTGGAGTTATTTTTTTATATAAATAAATGTCATTAGTTTAAAGTATTTTCGTCTGATTTATTTGCCACCCCTATGTCAGTGATGGAGGTAACTATTTGGAATGTTCCTGGGTTTTAACTAAAAAAAAAAAAACATCTAATTTAATATGAATTACACAACGTAAATGATTCTTTTTATAGATTTACTTGGAAATTAATGTAGATATTGTGACTAGAGGTAAATTAGGTATTTATATGATCAAATGCTATTAAACTTGCCTTGCACATGCAAATATGATTTAAGATCTAAGATGCTGTAAATCTAAAGGTAAGTGTGATGAGTAAAAAGGAGTATTGTTTTTTGAGATATCGAGATACTGAGAATAAAAAGGTATAATCAGTGGAAAATTCGAAAGTTTATAATTAGTAGTTAATTTAAAAGTTTATAATTTTGTATTAATTTAAAAGTTCATAAATTTGCACTTTTTATATTATATATATTAATATTAGAATACCAAAAATCATAAATCATTACAACACCTTCGCTTACAGCAACATGCATCGAATGACGGAATTTTTGCTATTGAAATCCGTAATGAAATCAACAATTTAAAATACAAAAACCACTTGGACACGCTTAAATGTCTCGAGTATCTTTTACCATCTTGAATAAATTGAAATAATAAAAAATATCCCACATGGGGGGTGTCATCTAATTAGGAGTTTAAACAAATTTGTAGGTCAAGGGCTTATTCCATCTTTTGTTCCGGGCAATAAAGTTGGTTTTGATCGTAGACATGCCTTAGTTTTGCGGGAAAATAGAGCAGTCGCTGTTTAATTAATTTCTAGAAAATGAATTTAAGTCAAAGAGCTGTCTTAACATTCGATTACTCCCGAACTGTGTCACCTGCAAGGAAGTTCTTATTGATCTGGATAGATTTTTTTTTCTTCTCCGAAGTGCTTTTATTGAAGCACATTAAAGTGATCCTGCATTAAATTTGAGTCATTTGCATTTCAATCTTCATCGAGATGAACAGAAAAAAACTAAGTAAGCAAACAAAAAGACTTATTCTTAATCATGAAAAATGTATGCCCCCATTGCATCTTGCACACTTTTATAGCTCTGCTTAAATATTCAAAGCAGTGGGATGCAGCCCAGTTCGAATGAGAGAAACTGCCTTCTTTATAGTACTTGAGATTCCTTTGAGAATTTTCTCTTTCAAATCGTATAAAATTAATGCCGTATTCGTGGAGTCGCCACGTGTAAGTTTATTTGCATATTTATATATGCTCTGATGTTCAGCGTTTTGAAGGCCCAACAAGCCAATGGATGAAAGATTTCCTTTCGTCTGACGACTATTTTTATTGTGCTCTTCAGAATATGCTGATTTCAACAGAATTTCTATCAGGAATATAAATTTTATATCCTCGAAGTCAAAATATGAAAAATCATTTTTTTTTACTCATTAGCTGGATATAAATTCAAAAGTTTTAAAATTTATATTATGTATCTGCGCTTGAAATGAGAACCTGAGATTTCAATCGAAAACAACCATGTTTTTAGAATAAAATCCAACAGAATTACTCTTCTCAACGAATTGGGGAGTTTTATACGTGGATCAGCAGGTCACTTGTAAAACACGAGTTAGCAAAATAAATTTTTCATTTTTTTATTTTTATTTATTCTATATTGGTTAAATGTATAGTTTGATGGTTTGAATTGGCATTCTAACATGAAATATAAACTGACTGTTAGATACGGAATGCCAAATGAATAATGAGAGTTCATTTCAGCCACGTGACCTCTAGTTGAGCAAAAGAATAAGTTTCTTATTAAGAGATCCTGGTGATTAAAGGGCTTTGTGAATTAAATGAGTTACTAAAAAAGTCGGTGGAAGAATGACATTTTTCCGACGATCTCATCTCCTTTACTACACAGGTTTGATTTGTTTCAATGTTCTAAACAAAATATTTTCTGAGAATACTATTTGTTCATTTTCAAAGCATTTCAAATGACCTTGTAAATGTTTTCATTCCTTGAAATCCTCTTCAGCACATGATTCAAATTTCAACAAATGCACATTTTGTTTCTCAAAAGTTAAATATTTTTCTCGATTCTAAGGACCTCAAGCCGCTGTAGCTCAAGAATTTTGATACATAGCATATTCAATGCTCAAAAATCTAAATATTTTTCCGAATCGTGTATAGTGGATGCTTTGCCCACGTGAAGCATAATCGTTCATATTTTGTGAAAATTATATTGCATAGGCATTATGTCAGATTAACTTTAAAAAAATGTGAATTTTAATATGTAATTTAACTTAATACATGCATTTTAACTCAGAATGCTTATGAATTCTGTATATTTATCACTAGATAAGTACTGCAGTTTGAATTTTTAGTGCAGTTACATTAATGTCCTGTTTTGAACCTACAAGAGGGCTATTTTGGAACAGACCTCTTTCTGGATCACATGGCATCTGAATCAGCACACCCACAGTAAACTTCCATTTCCACACCAGCGGAGGACATCTATACTTATGAAAGGAAATGTGTGTGTGTCTGCTTGCGATGCTTACAGCTATGAAATTTAGCACACAGGTAGTCGTAATGGTGACTCAATGCACCTCGAAGCCCGAATTTTAAAATTTTACCAGGGAATTTTTTTATTTAATGTTTTGTTATTTTTGGTAGTTTTTCGCGCTAATTTCTAAATAAAATAGGTTTTGATAATCGTAGGAAGAAAAAAAAAATACACCATCGGAAAGAACATTTTTCTTTCTAATGAATTTCTAACGTAATTTACTGAATTTTGAGAAGTCCAAATAGTAGTCAGTTTTGCAAAACAAAATTCATATTTTAAACTAACTTTCCTGCATCCGGCGTTCTAATTTTGTCATCTTTTAAATATTTTTGTGGTAAAAATTAGAATATTTCTTTGATTTAGAACAAGAACGGTTAAAATATCTGCGTTCGTTCAGTTTTAATAATTTATTTCTTAACGGATGAAAAAAAAATCGAATGAAGAACCACTTCAAAACGGCCATTTTCTACTTGGCTACGTCCATAGCTTTTTGCGCAAGGTCACGTTCTAAAAATAGCATCAGGGGGATGGCGAAGGGGGTACTCTGATTTTACGATCCGGAGGAAAGTGTATTGCGTCATCCTAACTGAAACATAACTCATTTTAACGGACAGGCCTTGCCCGTGTCATGTCGGGTGGTGGTGGGACTCATTCTTAAAATTAATTTCCCTCTTTCATGTCTTCAGGTTCCGAGAACAGACATAATAATATTCATGTCACGGGCAACGCCGTGCGGGTACTGCTAGTATTGAATATGCATCAGTGGCTCTCTATCAAATTTTGAAATAAATAAGGACGTAAATGAGCAGCATGGGAATCAAGCAAACATACGAGTTCCAATCAAGAATAAAAAGAAACTACGATAAAAAATTTTGTCAATGAGATATACTAGGCATATGGAATTATTTACCAATTTCATCCCGATGCTCAAGCCAGTTTTTGAACAAGTGGATGTACTTGGATTGCTTTTTTCCTGCTGTAAACAATATCTCCACTTGTCAGATGGGTTGCAATTTCTTTCTTCGTTGATACAATAATTATTGCTGAAATAAATTAATAGCCACCTCTCTTCTCACTATCCGAAAAATTCGGTTCGGTTGTCAACAAGGAGTTCGACTATTATCAGTTGTCAACTAGGAATAGATAGTACTTAATCAACTAAGAGGCGTTGACATGTCAAACTTGTATGATTTGTAAGACCTTAGGAAGCTCAAAGGGATGTGCCCAACAGTCACAAAAATAATTATTTCGCCTTGTTGCTTTTAATTCTGTGGATTCTTTTCTTTTTATTTTGTTGAATAGAAGTGCATTTTCGCGTTTTCTTTTTAGTTCGTTTGTATTTGAAACTCTTTAAAATGCGATTGCTGCAATCGATTCCAAAATCTTGTAGATATTCAATGATTTAACTTATAGACTTAAGTATTTTTAATTATTTTTGAATTACAGGCAGTGATGCGATTCTATTGTTTCTGTTATGTTTGCGAATGAAAAATCTTTCTACATCAGACGCATATCATAGCTGAATAAATTGCCAATAGAAATGAGCATTTTGTTTGAAAGAGATTGTATCTAAGTAATTAATTCTATTCTTGTGTTTTAAAATATTGATAAAATTAAATTCCCTCAAAATGCATAATATTTTCTTCGATTCTTTTTCATAATGGTTCTTTGTAAGAGTTTATGCAGCTTGTATTTCTACACTGATTATCATTCTTAAGATTTTTAGATTGATGTAAATTTTTTTTCAGTCTAAAAATCAAATGGGATTTTTATGGATCTTAATTTTGGGATTGCCAGGATTCTATGTGGAATTTCATGTAGTAAATACAAGTAATTTTAATCGCATATATGTATAAACCCTTCTGGCATTTGTCGAAAAGTTCAGACCTGCGTTATGCATGTAATTACAATTCTCAACATAGATATGAACTTTTTACTGTGTGAAATGTGTGCTCATTCCAAATAAAAAAAATTCCGGAAATAACATTTCATAGAATTTTGAACTTGATTTCGTCAGGTTCGTTATATTAGCAATGAATATGAATTCTTCCCAGTTTTGATTTCTTTGATTTTGAATGATGAAATTGTAAAATTTCAATTGATTTGAATTCCTTTTTATGCTTAAATTTTTACTAAACTTATTTGTAACAACAAACTGAACTTTTGTGTTTCTGTATGTAATGAAACTACAAAATTTATATTTTGTATCATCTCTGTAATAATATAATTTTTAAGAGTGATTCTAATGTGATTGAAAAAATAGGAACTAAAAACTAATTTATGTTGGTAGTGGAGTAATATCGGCGTTTTTTAACCGATCTCGAAACATTTACGATATAAATTCATATTTTGTAAGCGCAACTGTTTTTTAACAAATGTGCAACTAAGAAACACAAAATCAAGTGGATTTTTTTTTCTTATTCAATCTTTCTCATTCAATCTCAAACAATCTTTTCTCATTTCAAAATGATGATAGTCTTTCAGTTAAAAAGAATGCATCATTCGATTCATGCCATTTTGAACAACTACAGTCATAGAATATGCATTCATGGTGGCATTTTTGCTGCCTTTCATTAACAAAATATGTAGCGGCATCGAAAATTGACAACCTTATTAAGTTCATTCATCTTGTAATAGAATATATTAAGCTCTTCGGGTTCATTTAACAGTGAAGCTTGTGACAAACTAAGAAATAAAAAAAAAAATTGAACGAGAAGAAGCGGCGACAATTAGGTACCGACTGTGACAAACTGTCACATGGAAAGAAATGTAGCTATCGCATTTAATTCGTGTATGTAAGTGATAGAAATCATTTGATAAAACGCAGCTGCCACCAACTGAATTTCGCAATGTTTCAGAAAAAGACTGCGAATGATATATCGCTGTTTAATGTGAACTGTTCTAATGAACGGAACTCTCTTCCGTTGTCATCATATGATCAAGATGTTTAAATATGTTAGGACACGGAATGCATATTTTGCTTCTTGCGATGGTATACTGAATTTGTTGTTACTCTATAGTATAAATTCAAATTGTTATGTTTTATAATTAGTTACCTTTCAGAGTCAGCTTCTCCGCTCAAGATATTTATTGCGTTGTATTTGAATTTCATCTTCCATTGTTGAAATTTGCTTTTACCACGTCGCTGAAGAAGGTAATTTTAAATTACTATCTGTTCACCGGCAACTGTAATGGTTGCAGGAACAGGGATAAGGACTGGCGTTCTGTCTCCATAATATCCTTGCTGCACCTGCCTGCCTTCGAACCTGTATCTCCGTAAAAATTGCCGCTTTACTTTAAAAGAAGTAATGATATCTAAAAAAAGTGTTAATCGAGCTGGGAAAAACTATTAAATGAAAATAAAAGCGTTACATGTCATAAGTTAGCATTGCCGATTCTGGATATGTTTCATCTTCGAGGCGATTTTATTTACGGAGTGAATCTGATCAATAACTTATTGATGTGTGATTAGTGTTTTTCAATCAATTTTTCTGTGTTCATTGCCCTCTCCTCCAATTTTGACAGCCAAAATACAATTGTATTTTGACATATACTAATTTTGGCATACGCATTTATGCCTTCAAGAAACTACAATAAAAACTAGACCTTTCTGCAAGATATTTTATTCTTGGCGGAATAATATTTGTCTGTTTATATCGCATGTCAAAATAAAGCGTTGTAATAACGGAGAAAGATTACAAAATAAATTAGCCATTGTGCTAAATTAAAACTGTGTCCTGAAATGTTATCAAAATATTTTGGATTGTTTCACTTATATAAGAGAAGAATAGTTTTATTCTACTAGTTAGTTCTGAAAAGAAATCTATAATTTTCAACATATCTTGGAAAACTATATTTATCCTTTAGAAACATCAAAGAGAAACAAATCCCTATGTTTGAAAACTGCCTAGATAAGGAATTACTTAAAAATATTTTGAAATTCTGACAACGAAACGGATAAAGGCATCCATTAAATAAACGGATATTTGGAGACTCAATTTTACGACTGAACACTTTTTCTTCGTCCATTTAATTCTGTAGCGTTTGAATGCATATTGTAAGGTAATTTGCCTTGCAATTGTCTTTTGGCATATTGTAAGGCCTTGCAATTTGTAGAAGTATCAGTTTCGTATATCACATTTTATGCTACATATTTCACCATGTTTTACTTATCATAAATATTGCTTTTGATCCAAAAGGCTTTTAAATTGACAAGTATGCTCTTTATATTTTAGAAAAACAAGAAAAGCGAGATTTATTCCCGTGAACTCTGCTACTTTTTATGACGCCTGGATTCCACATGTGAGAACTGCACGTGTATTTTGACATCAGGTAAAATTAAATAATATGCACTTGAAAATTCTGAAAATTGCTCTAGAAATTATGCAAATCATTGCTGACTATCTAAAGGACCTTGTTCCCTTTAAAATTTTGTATTATTTAAATCGTATCTTTTTATAACTTCAGTTCCTAATTCAATCATATTAAGAGCGTGCAGGATTTAAGTTTTATACGATTTGTTTCGAAATGTAAAGAACTTAAAACAAAGTTTAGTAGGGATCAGAAATGACATTGATATCCTTTTTTCTCTTTGCAAAAATATAGCTAGGATACACCTTTATATATGAAGTTCTTAATCCGCTTAAGGTACGCAACTGAAACTCTGCAAACATAGTAATTCTTTCTTCTCTGTTTTGTAGTAATTTTCTGTTCTCTCATTCATTCTTTTGTTCCTGCAAAATATTAAGCTATTCATGAACAACGTTCACAATATATAAAATTACAGTTTTATAAAAAGGCATCTGCAAGTGAAATGTCATTAAACTTGAAGAAATTTTCTGAATTTTTGAGTTGCATCTGAAAAAAAATGGCGTGAGTCATAAAACCATTGTTACGATGCTCGTTATTATTAACCATAAAACATAGGATGCAATGTTTGCTATCTCCTTTCAATGAAGAATGAAAGCAAGCTCGATTGTTTTGAATTGCGCATAGTGTCTTTACACGCTTTACAAAACTTTGAGGAAAATTAAAATAGATGCCCTGTTCATTACTGAGCTTTATCAAATTAAAAATTTAAGAATAAATCTCGGTTCTGAGTTCTAACAAGAAAGAACAGGCTTCCTTTTTTATTGAAAATTGATATTGCCGAGGTATGAAAGAGCGACTCGCCACTGATGGGACAGATATGTAAGCATACTTGAAAATGAGGACATATTTCATGTGTGACTGAAATGAAACTTTGTATTCATTTTTATCATTTTCATTAATACAAAAAAATTAAGTAAATGAAGCTTAAACTAATTTTTAATTAGAAATACGATAATGTATCTGTTATTCGAAAGTATTGTTTTCAAAGCAAATTTCGTTTTTCGAATTCTTTTAAAAACAGCATCTGCTAGATGCTGTTATCTGCAGAAACGGTTATCTGCAGAGATCGAGGACGTCAAACGACGCATTGCGTTATTTAAATAATTTTTTTGTCCCTGGAATATTTTTTTTTATTTTGAAGTTTAACTTGTAAAGGAAGGGCGGCAAAAGTTGTAGCAAGTTAGAGGAGACTTTTTCGAGTAGAAGAAACTAATATATACCCCTGTGTGTTATTCGAATAAGGCCTTAACAGCCGCTTGTTCAGTCTGTTTTTGTAAAGCAAGTGAAAGAATGTCTTTTAATGATGTACTTTCGCTTTTTTTTACACTATTTTCCTTTAACTTTTCTTTTGGATAATAGTCCTTACGGGGAAGTGAATAAAAGTTTCACTTATTGAATCTTCTTTGATTCGCATTAGTGAAGACGTAAATTGGAGTACATTCAGATTGCAAACACGCTAAAAATTTCAAAAATTTTCTGTTTAAAAAATAAACATTTTACCTGGTATGAATGATTGCTTTTCACTATCTGTTTTTGAATGGCTCGAATTTTTTTTTTCAATTTTGAATTCGTTTTAATGCCTTAACTTTCCCAAGTTTCAAAGGCTACAGACATTTAACACATTAATTTCTTTTCGTATAACGTGAAGATAAAATGTCGAAAGAAGCAAATATTGTATGTTTCATTGATCTACAAACAATTAAACAAGGAAAATAACCGTCAGTCGTTCTCATTTCGTTAATTTAGTTCGTAATCTTATTGCATAAAATGAAATTGAATCGAATTCGATTTGTCGGGGCTCTATAAATAGTTGCTTGTGATTAAAATAACTTTAAGCAAAATCTCTTTGCTACTAAGATGAAATTCAGGAGAGAAAATGAGAAAGATAATCCAAATGTGATCGTGGAGCGATTAATCGTGAGATAATAATCTTAATGCGATCCTGTCCATGCTTCTTACAAAATGGAAGAGAATATATTGTTTTAATGATGGGTAGTCTATAATATATTTCATAAATCGCACTATCGACTATCGCCATAATTCAGACTTCATAAACAGTTTTTAAAAAAATAAAACTTGGGTTTTATCGCTTTACAATTGTTACAGACATTGTTTTCTTTGCGTATAAAGTGAAAGAAAATGCAGAAAGAATCCAAAATGCTTGCGTGAATGCCTCGTCGTTGATATCAAATATTTACGAAGTGCATTGTTTTCTTTCGTTTTGCGTTGCTTCTCAACAAACATTCGTGCAAGAAGCGAGATTTCTTCCAAATTGTTTTGTTACCGTAAAATAATAAATGAATACAGTTTTTTTGACAGAAAATATTCATTTTTTTGGAGTGTTAACAATACGTAACGCTTTAATAATCTCCTTTGTATCTGATATTTGCAAATGAGATATTTTTAATCATATAGTGTATCCGGACACTTTCGGATTTTCGCATTTTTTAGAATTTCTAAGGAAAGGCTGGATCAACTGCCCTGAACTTCGACCATGTAAAGAATAGACTCTAATTCACATTTTACAGTGAAGACGAGGGCATTAAGGGACCGACCAGAAATTGATGAAGAAAAAAATCTGGGCTCACCCCGTTCTACAGAACGCTGATAATGATTTACAAATTCCATCAATGGTTTTACTTAATATGCACATTGCTTACATGCATTTTCATCAAAGTAGCAAGTATATTCTGGAAAATATAAAGGTTTTCTTAAAAAATCCCATATCTTTCCGCATGTGTTTTGCAAATAACATGCAAAGTTTTAAACCAAATAATACGAAACTTAGAGTTACTTGCCCGTCTGTTAGAGAAGTATTCTATTAAAATTTGAAGTTAATACTATGAATATTAGAGGAAATATGAGTTTTTGTAGTAAATATTTTTTTTACTGCGCATGTGCGAGACGTCATTTTTTTCCCCACAACTTCAGAGCCAGATATATTGGGTAACTTAAGTGAAAATTCCAGTGGAATGACATTAAGGTTTGGAAAGATACCCGCATTGCAGTCAACAGAATTTCTGCTTCTCTCCAAGAGAAACAAAATGAAGTTTTTTTCTACAAATTGATATTTTTTAGACTAGAATCTTCGGATAGCAATCGTCGAACTGCAACTTAAATTATGAATTTTATTTATATGCATGTCGGGTATGTCAGCATATTCAATTTTTATTAAATTTATTTAATTATTCGAAAAATATCAAGTTTAAAAAATATCCATTTGTGCAAAAACCCTCATCATTTTGTTTCTCCTTGGAGGGAAGCAGAAATTCTGCTAACTACAATGTCTTTCTAAATCTTAATGGTATTTGACTGAATTTTTTATATAAGTTACCCTATATATCTGGCTTTGAAGTTGTGATAAAAAAAATTACGCGTCTCGCACATGTACAGTAAAAAAATTATTTACTACAAATACTCATGTTTCCTCTAATATTCGAAGTATTAACTTCAAATTTTATACAATACTTCTGTAACATAGTGTTCTCTAAGTTTCATAGTATTGGGTGGAAATCTCTGCATGTTATAATAAAAAAAAATACATGGGGGAGCGGGATTTGGGATTTTCGAAGAAAACCTTGCCGGAATATACTTTTACGAAAATGCATGTAAGCAGTGTGCATGTTAAGTAAAACCATTGATGCAATTTGTAGATCATCAGCTGCCTGTGTAACAGGGTGAGCCCAATTTTGTTTCTCCTTCATCAGTTTCTTCTAGGTCTTCTAAATGCCCTCGTGACCGAATCTTCACTGTAAAATGTGAGTTGGATTCTATTCTTGACATGGTCGAAGTTCATAGGAATTGGTCTAGGTAATTCTAAAAAATGAGAAAATCCGAAAGTGTCCGGATACTTTTGATCAGAAAGTGTATTCATTTCCACACTGCCAAAAAATCGTCCTACAATATGCTCTCTTCTATGAATCTGCATGCAAGCGATGTACTTTTAAACTGTCACCGAATTTGACTCGGTTCAGGCTCTTCCCTTCTTTAGTATTTTTTTATTTTAGAGTTAACTGGAATTTATGGGTTCTTCGAATGTATTTGCTATTAATGAACCTCAGTGTTTCTTTTCTGACGATAGAAAATCCAGCATTTTTGAAATGTTCAATTCTTTCAGACTTGAAATTTTTATAAAAATTGCCTTGATTTGAATATGACATTTTGTACTTAGACTCTTCATACTTACAATTTATAAAAACTGTCGGAATAATGTAAATACCTTCAATAAATGTTCTTAATAAATAATTTATTAAAATACATGAAATTTATTGCTTGAAAATTAAAAAAAACTAAGTAATCAATTACACATGCTTTATTTCGGCACGTTTGCACTTATCTTGCATGTGTTTAACTATCTTTTTATGATGCTGCATACAATGTTGTTAACCAGGCGGAAAGAGTATTGGGTAATTAATAAAAGTGATAATTTTTTTTAGTTTAAATTCTTGCTCAACTCTCTTTCACAAATAGCTTTGAGTTTATTTTGAGAAGCTCTTATGGAGGGTTTAAAACGCCCATTTCTTAAGCATACCAGTTGGTGGACACTGCTTCGTTTCTTATTCTCTATTTTCTTTTCTAAATTAAGGGAAAGAGGAACATAGGAATAACACAATAGGAAGGACGTTAATCATAGATAAAATAAATGTGTTTATATATCATTAAAATTGTAAATGTTGTATTGGAAGTTTCAGTGAACGTTTGTAATAACTATAATGCCATATTATTTCAATTATTGTAGAAAACAATTGAACTGATATCTTGTAGCATTCAAAAAATCTTGCGTTATCCTAGACTGCTTATTTCATGACAGGTGATGAGCCCAATAACCCGGTTTCCTATGTCGCTTCTAACTGGTCATCCCATCTCCTATCCACAGATAGATAGGACATGCCTAATAAAGCGATGGCTATATTTCCCCAGATGAATTTCCTGGACACTCGGTAATAACAAAAACATTTCCCGAATTCCATGTCATATTTACTCGCTCGATTGCAAATCGTGGATCTGAGCCGCCCGTCACAATCCAGTCAAAACGTTCCATTATCTAGATCACGTGGCTGTCTTTATATCCCCGTCTGGCAATGAATAGAATGCGGGGATTCAGTGCAAGCACATGCAACAATGGCGAGCGACACGGTTTGCAAATTATTAATAAACGCAATGGTTAATTTGCTTCCGCTGGTGGTAAAACGCGCTGAGCCGAACAATGCTGTAACTTGCCCCAGATTTGTGATACACATTATTTTTAATTGACTTATCACTCAGATTGCCAAAATGAGGTAGGAATAGTTTTGATTAATGCATTTTCCTTCTCTAAAGATACTTTTATTTTCTTGAAACATATTTTCATGCGAGTTCGTAATATTACACTTTAGAGGTAAAGGCGAGGATGGGGGTAATGGCATGGCTAATAATTATTTTTTGTCATATAATCATAAATTTAACAGTTGAAAAATATCCCACATTGACTTCATTTGGTATTTTAATGCACATTGATTTACCAAATGAACATCAAAACGAAAATTGAAACCTTTTTATTTCGAGAATATGCTCTCATTAGTTTTGTTCTGTTTTGATTCTTGTTTACTTACCATTTCAAGTCAATCGTCATCATGACGATCGCCAATTAAATTTTCAGGAAAAATGCTTATAAGATTTTAAAATTTGATTAACCCATTTACCTAGCAACAATTCAATAGTGCGAAATCGGAAATAGCTTGACTCAAACGGAGGAATCGTCCGTCATAGATTGGAAGACTATTCAGTGTTGAAAACGTGTTAATCAATGAAAAATCACTCTTTGACTATTCACGGTTTATTCAGTAAATTGAACTGAAATTAAAATATTAATCTAAATTATTTGGAACTAGATTTCATAATCAATTTTCTGAACAACTTGGCAAAGTTTTTATTTTCTGTTAAGTCAGTGGTAACAAAAAGATTCCTTATGGGATAGTAAAATATCTCTCAAGATACTTAAAAACGGGACGTTGATGTAACTGTACTAAATTAAACCCTATGGAAGAGTAAAACTGCAGAAAAAACATTCTACTCGTACATAATTTATATTCAAAATGCGTGAAAAACAGAAAAGAAATGGATTTTCCTTTATCTCGTATAGTTTTAAAAGATTTAATACGCATTTTTCTCATTCTTCAAGACAGAATTTTTTCTGTATGTGCTACTCTGCGTTTGATCTGTACACTTTTATTTCTATCCTCAATGTGATGGCAAAACATGCCATGAAATGTGTAAAGAACCAAATGATGGTTGAATGAAATATTACGATAATGTGCCGATTTCCTGAGATCACTGTTTTGTTGACTAGAGAGGACACGCTGATCGCCGCCAATCTGTCAAGCCTTTTTTTCTAAATCATTGGCGAAAAGTCCGTATCTTGGCTTCATCTCCCTCGCAACTTTCGTCTTGATACAAAACATTAAAACAGTCTTTGATAAAAATCAAATTTCTTGAGTACACTTATTTCACCAAGTACACTTTTTTCTTGAGTACACCTTTTTCTTTTACATTACTTGCCTACTTTTGTGAAAAGATGCACACGTTTTATTTTAATATGTGTATATGGTGTTTTACATGTACAATACACCAAAACTAATTCTAAAAAAATGTGCTTGCTTTACTTAATAAATATTACCGTTGAATAATAACAGAAAGAGTTAATTTGAACTAAATTTAATGGTAAGAAATTCTGAGAAGAGTTCGCATGTTTCGATGAATCGTTACTTCAATATCGTTGCACTCTGTTACATTAGAATTTATTATCTGCTATTATTATCCTGTTTCTGCTTTGTTTATAACGCTTTTGTATTTCGAACAGTCACTTGTTCAAAGTATTGTTTAAATTTTAAAATGGTATATTCCATCCGAATACTTTTCTTTAACATTTCCGAATGAAAAATCGCTTTATACTCATCAATATTCATATCCTCGCACCGTATTATATTGCTAATCCTCGCACGCGCAGCTTAGTTTAAATTTAATCATCAATCGTCGCTTTTCAAAGGCTAGTAAAAGAGTTGACGAAGAACTAGTTGAACTGTGTTTGTAAATTTTAAATCCGATGAATTATAATTTTGTATATATCTTTCATTAAGTATTTCTATATTGATAATGATTTGTTAAATGAAATTTCAGAAATTGACGTAACATCGTGTATATTACCCCATTCTGGGACGTCGCTTAGTTTTTGACCTGCAAAATGAAACTGGAACTTCAAAAAAAAAAAAAAACAGGATAAAGAACGCTGAATAGGCTCGATTAAAGAACGACCATTCTGGTAAAAAGTGTAATAAAGTAAAATGAGAAGTTTTGCCAATTTTTTTTATGAAACCTACTTATTCTAAGATTCATTTCTTGAGTTTATTATTGAAATGGAAACCGAAAAATATACAAGTACTACCGTATTATTACTAGTTTATTCTTAAATGGATAAGTTAACAAAATTTGTCCATGACCCATTTGCTTACAAAAGCAGTAGTTTGCTCAAAAATCATACAAGAAGCCTTGCGTATAATGACATATTTGTCAATAGAACATTTTCTCAAAAATAATTTTTTTGTTGAGATGAAACTCGTAAGAAAAATGGAAAAACCAGTGGATTAATGATTAAAATTTTAGTTTCTGAATAGTTTTTCGTTAAATAAAATTTATTTTGAAACTATCAGTAAGCCGTTAAATGTACAATTTTATTACTCTGGTAAATAATAAAATGTCTTTTGTTCTCGTTATGAAAGAGAATGTAATGGGAAACCCAAACCTAGCTGAAGCGATTTTTCCAAGAGTCCTTTTAAGACTTTCATCAACCTTGCATGTTTTGAAATGTTTCTTTTACCTTTTTTCCAAATGGAAACTTTGTTAAGTTTTTTGTCAAGATGACGAGTAAGCATGTTCCACAGTAAAAGATAAATTTCTCTCTCCAAATTATTTCTTCCTTTTCGTTTATTATTTACTTTTCGTCGAGCCCAGGGAGTCTTCTTCAATTTATGGCGGTCATACATGGCACGATTGCCTCCCATTCTACGTTTTTTTTTATTATTATTATATATTTATATTCCACACATTTTTCTTCAGAAATACGTGGTTCAGAATCCTAAGAGAAAGTTCGACCAGTCGAAAAATATTCAATTTTTCGCTTCCGAATTTTTTTTCTTCCACCTTCAAGATGGGACTATTTATTTGCTTGATTGTCGAGTAAAAATGTTTCGTTTGAGGTATCCTGTTCTTAGTTCTTTCTTCCGCTGTCTAGGGAAGATTATTCAAATGTACAATTGAAATGTGTTTTAGCTTGAAGGTGCTTAGCATTTTAGGCATATGGCTTATTATTTCTAAGTGTCTATTTTATTTTGAATTTAATTTTCTTTATTTCAATTTCTAAATGAAATGAATTTAAATGCATGTCAATATGTAATAACGCCAGTTGTATCAGTTTTATTTAAATATAATCTAGAAATGATTAAGAATTTGAACATTTCAATGGAAGTTGTATTAAAAGTATTTGCCTACTACTATTCTTAAACATTTTTAAAATAGAATGAAATTATCGGAATATTTTGAAATGTGATATTTGTAAAATACGAAATATTTGCTTCCGTTTAAGCTTAATATCTGATATTTTTGTGCTTAATTCGTTTGATAGGGGTTTAATATAATATATTTGAATGCGATTATTTGGCTATTTCTAGAATGAAGCTTCTGAAATGAGAGAAGTTGAACCCCAAAGGGATCACATAGAAAAAGTTTAGGTCCAAGTCCATGGTTTAATCGGCATTAATAATATATTAGAGAACCATCTTCATTCGAAACTTTTCTGATGAAAGTAATACTATCTCGTGTATCATTAATTGTATCTATTTAAAAAAGATAATTTTGTCGTAAATGAAAAATATGCCATTTTCGAGAGAGTAGAACGAAGTAAAAACGTTAGGTCAAAATGGAGGCGGATCGAGCTACCCACGTTTTCAAGGGTCACGCGTAGCAAGGATTCGAAAAAAAAAATTCTGTGAGGGGCCTGACAAAAAGTCTAAAAATTTAATCCCTCGTTACCCGAAAATTCCCTAAATGAAAGAGCAAAGAGAACCATTTCAAAGATGCAAAAAAATATATGAAATAATAAATCACGAGAAAGAGAGACAAAGAACTGACTCGGTTACCTCGGATCCAACCTACTGTCATTTTAGAAACCTGTTGAACATGTGATACTCGGGAAGGAAAAAATAATTACTCGGGAAGTGAATTGATTACAACGCCATCTATTGAAATTATATGTGGGTCAAAAGGGATTTTTAGAAATTATCATTACCATTTTTAACCCTTTTCATTTCTATGTCAAGTGTGACTTGACATTCTGAATGCTGTATCTTTTTCACACTGTTGCATAGCGCTTATTATCAAAACCATATAATTGCAAAAACACAGATTAATTTTTAGGAAATTTGAAACAAATTAACGATATTTTTCAACTTCCTAAATCAATTGCAAAGCGCTAAATCAATCCTTGCACTCACACTTGTATAATTATGCATCTTATCTTTCGGAGTGCAAAGGGTTAATTAAAACTTTAATGTTGCAGTAGTAGTTTTTTGGAAATTCATTATAGTGAAGGTTTTTATTAAATTATCTACTGCTTTTACATAAGAATTCCTGTTGTTAAAGATTTTTTTAATTCTAAAAAAATTGAGCAAAAATGTTTTTTTTAACTTTAGTGTTGAGATTGGATTGAAAATTGCTAAAAAAATTAACCCTAAATTCAAAGTCTTCCCTTTTGTCATGAATACCAACCAAGACTTCACCATCAGAAATTCTCATTTCAATATCCAAATAATTGCAACTCAAATTATTTTCATTGGTTTTGTTTAATTTCAGTTCTTTTGGATAACAAATTGTAACAATATTATGATCATCAATGTTAAATAAAAGTAAATCATCAATATATCTAAAACCATAAATTATATTTAATTACTTCGCTTTCAAAGAAATGTAGAAAGACTAGCTTAGATTAGCTAAAGCACTAAAAAATTTCGTCCCCTCTAACTTTTTTCTAGAAATTGATTATATTAAAGAGGTAATTTTCCAAAATGTTACATTTGCACAAATCTATCCAATCCTTTTTCCCAATAAATTCACTGTCAAGGTAGATTGCGTATAAAGTAGTACACACATCTAATAACTTTTTATGTGGAATGCAGGAATGGCGCTAGATTTTGCCCGACGGGGGAGGAGGTTTGCCCGACATTGGGGACAAGTGTAATGAAATTGGTCTCAAATTTTCGCCAGATTATTTATCAACTACAATTGAATACCCAGTCTAAAAAATTTTCCCCGATGGAATACAAAATTTTTCCCCGACATGGGAGCCCTGCCCCCCCCCCCTCCGGTCCCCCTTCTGGCGCCACCCTTGGTGAAATGCTGGTATACAAATTTTCAAAATCAAAAGTTTTAATGTTATACGTCCAAAACTTCTTGGTTGTTGTCAATAATGTGAAATTTTCCTCTTCCTTAATTTTGTGTAAATTTTTTTAAAATGTAAAGATTTTCCCATATATATATATATATATAAAGTAGTTATAGCTACCAGTGCTGCAAGTAACAAATATGAATTTAACCGGTTTTTTGTGGAATTTATCTGTTGGGAATAAGTACGGATAGTCTTGAGAACTAGTCTTAATTTTAATTTTTTTGGCAAAAGTCAACATTCTTTTGTCCAATCAATTATACTCATTGGCTAAATTTTCTTTATAATAGAGATTACACTTAATACAAAAGTTATTTGCTGCCTTTTCCACATTAGTAATTATAAACTTTTCTTTCAAGTTATCTATTTTATTTTTTTGTTTGTCAGCAAAAATACCCTTTTCTCTGAAATAACATCCTTTTTCTATTTATTTTATTTCGGATCTCCTCGATAAGTCTTTGTTTCCATTTACTAAACCCCTCCAACTGGCTCTATTGCAGTCGTCTTTAACATCTTGCCATCTTTCAATGAAAATACCGAAATCCCTATCAATAGAACTCAAGACCCTTTAAAGCTCAATTTTTCTCTTAACCTGAATTTGGTTTCCATTAATTCAGGCAGCGCGCCTGATTTGTTTTCAAATTGCCCGTTATAATATGTCCCTTGTTTTTATCTATAAATTCCCTAAACTTTTCATTGTAATGGCAGTATAAACTATTAAACTCATTTAAATTTTTGCAGTAATAATTAT
The DNA here is from genome assembly GCA_013235015.1 of Araneus ventricosus. Taxonomy (NCBI): domain Eukaryota; kingdom Metazoa; phylum Arthropoda; class Arachnida; order Araneae; family Araneidae; genus Araneus; species Araneus ventricosus. The sequence continues at coordinate 673,117 of BGPR01000063.1, forward strand.
AGTTGCAGATTCTTTAAGGGTAATCGAATATTTAAAGGCGATTAAAATTTCTGTTCTCTCTTTAACAGGGAAATAATCTTTACTTTTTTGAAATATCTTTGCTAACTCGAATTTTTCGAAAAAAAATATCCAGAAAATTAATAGTACAAAAATCTTTATTATGACTGTTTTATCTTGGAAAGGTAGCTTCTTATTGTCTACTCCTAGTTTAAATTTTATTAGGCAAAAAAATATAAATTTTGTCAATGCATTTTCATATTTTTTTTCTAATTTGTTTTTAACAAACCATTTAATTCTATTGTTTCTAAGTCAGAAAAAATATTATTTTATCTTGCTTATATTTTCCCAGATGTGGTCTAGATTACAATATTCCTGAAATTCTTTAAAATCCATTTCACAGTTCCATTTCTTTCCCCTTTGCGAGAGAGGTGTGTTTCCTTGCATTTAAAACGATTACTTTTTGATTTAATTAAAGCTATACATTGCTCCGAGTTCAGAAAATAATCAAACTTTTGATTTTGATGCATTCTAATTCTGCTTACTTCAGAAAATGGGGATATTACATTAATGCCTTCCTTTTAAAACTATTGTTTGAAATTGTTAACAATGAGATGAACCTTTTTTCCCCTTTTACTTAATGATAAAGGACTACTAGTAAAAGGTATAGATATAAAGAATGTGCTCTTGTATCGTTCATCATTCGCTCTTGGCTTATTGCAACATTTAAAACGCCACTTTTTATGACTACTTTTTTTCTAATTTTTCTACCATTCAAGTGAAATTTGCTCGGAAATAGAAGCAGAAGAAAAGTAAGGTGAAACATCTGGACAAAACATAGTATTTTTCACTTTTTTTTACACTTAAGCACAAGGTGGAATGGTCATATTTTATATAAATGTTGAGCCTTAAATTCCCATGGCTGTAATGCAAGTTCTGGGCCCACCGAAACTAATAAAGTAGTTTTGATAACATTTGCGAGGAAGCATTTCAAGCGAACGACTATAAACATTACAGCTTTATCACAGTGTGTGTTTCGGGATCTTTTTTAATTACTACCATGTCACAAATAAACGTGTTTCTGAGATAACCGAAAATTATGGCCATAAAAATTTATCTTCAGAGTTCCAAGCCTCTTATTAGTTTCCTGACTGAGAAGGGGGAGAACTCTTTTATTGTATTCAGATCTACTTTTAGCACTTCTGCTACACTCTTTTTTGAGAATTTCGTATTATAAATTCTCGAAGTCCGAGGGAAAAAAAATCCTGTTTAACTCGGACTGCTTCGAGTCGAGATTTTTTTCTTCGGTATTCTTTTTTTTATAATTTTTTTTGTTTAATATAATTTGAAGTGAATTTCTTGAGTGATTTTAATTGCTTTCAATCATGAAATATGTGATTTGGTTGGGGCTCCCGTGGGTTAATTTATAAATTATGATATTCATTTCACTGTTCTTGTGTTTTCCATCTGTCATACGAGTTAAAAATTGAGTCTTTGGTTAATTTCGTATTCAAATCTAGCGCACATATTTCCTTTAGAAGGACTTTGCAATTATTTAAAGATTTTTTTCAAGATGATGGTACTAAGCTGGAGGACATCACATCATTGTTCACCAATTTGTTTCTTTAAACAAAATATTAAAGATTTCAACTACGAACAAACAATATTTTGTTTCGGTCTTTTAAAGAGGGGTCCGGTACAACTGATCAGTTTTATAACGAACAGTTCTGGAAGTTAGTATAAGAAATTAGATTACACGATTGTATATTTACATTGGAAACAAGAAGTCATCTCATCTGTATTTTAAGACAGTATGCCAGATTTAGTGAACTTAAAATGGTAACTGTAGATACAAAGAAAATTTATTCCTAAGCGATTGGACTATTTCGCAGTTTACCTTTTAAATCACGTCAGTTTTATATCAGTATGCCTGAAATAACGGAAGCCATATTTTCTACGAAATTCCTTAGAGAAGGCTGACAACTTTGTTTTCATTTAAATTCTGAGATGCAGCATCGAGATAAAGAACTACCAAATTTTTTGGCATTAACTAATAACATTTCATTTGATTGCGACTACAGAGCTGCAACCTTTCTCCTCTATTTAAAATACTTGTGCATTCCAAGAAATGCTGCTGTATTTAAGTATTGCTATGGTAAAAAGTAACTCAAAATCCATTGTGGCTTGGTAATAGTAAGAAGTAGAGACATGAGATTTTGCAGGTTGAAGCATTGGTCCTTTACCACCTCACCTATACCTAACTTCCTGTTGTTGCCAGTAAGCCACCATGGATGATCAAGGGAACACCCTACTACGCCACCATACAGTGATCGAATTTCTCTTGGTAGATCCTGAAAGGAGGTATTGCCAGTCTACACAACAAGGTGATTGCGACTTTTCGACACTGCGCCGCCCCATGCTCCTGTTCCTGCAACCATTACAGTTACTGTACCAGTTGAATGGACATGGGACGCGACTTTTCGACAGTGAAACGACCATTACCAAGGAAGAACATTATTCACCCTTGGGCAGCGTATCTTACGAATAAAGAGATCACAGTTACACGCAAACGAAGGTAAAGTTTAATCTCTGCATGCTTCACGCATGACAGTTTAGAATATTGGATGGACATTGGTGGCCCCATATAGACCCGAGCTCGTGTCATCGGATTTCTATCTATTTTGACTACTGAAGGCTTGCGTGTGATGAAACGTTGTCAACGAGGTCACTGAATGGGTGAAAAAGTAGTGTGAAGACTTTTGCAAACAAGCATCCATGTCATGGAAACAAATATGGTTGCAGTGCAATGAAGGAAATGGATCATAACAGAGTAATATATCCAAATTTACCAAAGGACTAATACTTCCTCCAACGAAATTTCATTATTTAGTGGTTACCATTACCGAGCTGCATTGGGTTGTGAGTGGCTTTTTAGCCGACCTTTGTATTATTGCTGAAGAGTGAGGAAGACTCGGTGTATAATATTCGAAAACTGTTTAAATTTTACGTTTATTTTCACTTTGATTGTTTCTAGAAATCCCAAATTTAGCTTCAATTCAACTTGTTCTCATTAGGAAACATTTATTAAAGCAGCTTTGTACTTCCTGAGAACCTTTCATGACAGAAAATGAGCTAGCACTCATTCTACAAATTGCTTCTTTTATTTGTGCTATCGGATCGCTACAATTCTTAACTGTTGTCTCCTTTTACGCTCAACAATGTGTTTTTCGCCCACTTTGGAAAATGAAAGTGAATCGTAAATTTTCAAACGAAACGGAAAGCCAACGACTTAAAATTATTAAAAATACCCAAGTAAGACTTCGTGTGTATTGGAAAATACTTATCTTTCTGCTGTTTGTTTCTGTTGTTTGTTACCTTGCATGATAAGAATTCCCATATTCTATAATTTAGAATGTAAAAAATTTCTTGCTTTGAAAATTTCACTAATATTCAAAAATGCTTCAAAAAAAATACATAGTATATATGTATAATACCAGGAGAGTTCTCCTATTATAGGTTGTCCCCCATGGTTAAAAGTGAACTTTTCGCAATAGGTTATTTAAGTAATGGGATGATAACAAAAAAAGAATAGTTTAAAAACCATTAATCAAAGCTACCTTTATAAGTGTCTTCGTGCTACTGCGGTATAGATTATGCAGTATAATTGACAATTTTGAACATATTACAAAGTCGGCATGATTTGATAAATAACACATAGTTCAATTTTTAGTTTTTAAATTCGTACAAGAAAGTGAAAATAGTAATAAAAATACATTACCTCAATGTGTTACCTTATTAAAGTAGCAGTTCTCAACTTGTGTGGTTTCAAAAGATAGTAAAGTTCGAGCCATATTAAAAGAAAGTAAAGTATTAAAAAAATGAGCTATTCAAGAAAAAAGAACAGAATAGCAGTCTTCAAAATAGGTTAACGCATAAATGCACCGTAATTATTTATGAAAATCTAAAATTCGGTAAGAATCTTCTGAAAGAGAGCTAGATAAAAATCATTGTGTATATAAAATGTTCCAATCCAGCTTCTATGATGGAACTGACATTAATTTTCTTTGAATTGCAGATTTGATAAAATAGCTGCAATATTCTTAAGCGGTATATATGCACAAAGCGGACAGAACAGTTCGCGAGCGGCTGTAGACGGGGTTTTTTGGTCGCCATGAACGGTTCGGGAACCGCACGCGGGGAACCAAATCTTGTTTTTTCGGCGAACGCAAGGGGATTCGCAGTTCTAATTGGGACGTGTTCGAGTGCTGTTCGCCGTTCCCCGCGAATCTCCCCCCCCCTAGTATCTTCAAAGAACGCCTTTATCGCTAACTGACAAGGGGGACTGATGAGTTCGAAGTGTGCTCGCCGCTTTCCTATGGATCAAGGCGTGTTCGTCGTGAAAATAATTTCCTCGAACGTGCTGCGAGTGGTTCGCAAATTGTTCTGCTCGGAATTGTATATGAAACTTTAGATATAAGATTCAGTTTGAGAAAAAATTTTACTAAATGTTTTCATGTTTCTGACAATTAATAAAGCGAAAATGCTCGCATTTTAACTCGGATCATTGTAGCACAGTGAAACGGCTCTCGCCAAAATAGTCCGCTATTTTGGTAGGGAGCTATTTCTGTCTCCAGAACTACTAGTCGCAGATCATCTTCTAGTAACTACAAAACAGGATGGGTAATTTAGCAAATCAAATAATCATCTGTAACACTGTGATGGTAATGCATAGGGGCCAGCGCTTAAAGCTCATTCCTCTTAGATGTTGTATCTGTATGATGATCTCTCTCGGTAACTGCTGAAAACCTATAAAATTAGAATGTTGAATTGCATCTAGATGATTCATTTGTATCCAGATCCTGTTGCCATCTAGGCCCCATCAAATCCAATTTCCAACCCAAATGAAATATACATGAAAGCAGATTATTCCTGTGATGCCAGATCGCATCACAATCCCAGAACGTTTAAAAATTCTTAAACAATAGCGGTGACCTAGTGGTAAAGTCTCGGCTCCGGAGGGTTCCAAGCTCGAAACCCGATTCCACTGAAGATACGCCATGTATGGGGCCTGTTGCACTTTAAATCATACGTAGTGGCCAAACGTCCTCCCACTGGTGTGGTGCACGCAATCCACCGCGATTCCGCCTACCCAGGGTTTCAGGCATTAAAGAGTCTCTTTGATTTTAAAAATAAGAATCGGTTTCAACCGTAAACATGTAAGGTAGCTTAGATAAATAAATTTTTAAATTCGCATTTATACTAGTTTTTGTTTTTTTTCCTCTATGAGAACTTTATTGAAAACAGATTTCTTTGTTTGCTTTTATTATATTCGGTTGAGTTTCATGAGGGAATGGGTAGATAACGAATCCGAAATCTTACCAACAGCTGTTTCAACTCATTTCGTGTCATCTTCGTAAAATGAAGAAAACCTTCACTTTCAATCATATCATTTCCTTTAATAAATTCTTGTTCAGTCTATAGAATTGAAAATACACTACTTTAATTACTACATGATATTATCTAACATTTTCTCTGGCCATTGTATATTCGTTTGGCCCATTCCAAGGGCGCTGCCATTAATGACACGCTTTTCTGTTATATATATATATAGCTAGCCACTTTAATTGTTGAAATTCCAAAACTTGGATGGCCTTTTTCAAGTACTATTAGATTTAATTCATATGCAGTTCTCTAATTATAGTCTTAAATTTGATTATATCCCTATGTACATTTTGGCATTTATTAGTATACATAATTTATTTGGTTTTAAATTAGATATAGTATAATTGAAGTTTTTGCAAAAAAAATACTAATTGATTGTTGCTTTTCTTTTGAACCTAATGTTCTGTCATTTCATATACTTTGATTATAATTAATATATTATTAATGACCAATGTATAAAATGCCAAGACATTTTCAAAAAAAATTAACAAACATATTTATATCCCTCCGAGATCCCAATTATTTTGATCTTTTAGCTGTCAGGTTAGAAAAGTTGGCTTTTAAAGTAAATGAATCGATCTTTTTTTTATTAAATTATATCTATGAAATCTTAAGGATACTTTATCTATGAGTGCTTAAGAAAATATACTGCTTTTGAATTGAACATGAGACTTTTGCGCCACTAGGAGGGCAATTCACTTAAATTTCCCTTTCAAAAACTGAGCTTTCATCTGACTTGAAGAAAGTCACGCAGTCTGTTGAAATGTCTACCTAGTTAACGCAAAATCAAGCCCATTTCGAATGCAGATCTCGCCGAATGCTAAAGCCGTCCTGACCGCAGCTCCAAAGCATTAGTTACTGTGGTCACGTCGTCCGCTTGCGTTCTAATGACCACCTTAGTTCCTTAATTTTCTTGCAGTATGTTTGTTGTCACTTTTGCGACTTCGTTTGCATATCCGGCTACTGCTTCGTTACCCCGAGACTACGGAAGCAGGGTATTAAACAGGTGGAGGGTGCCTGGTAATAAACGCTTTGGCATTGTATTGCTTATGACAAGTTGCTTAGTATCACGCGAAGCTTTCTTTTCGCATCAAATGCATTGCATCGCTTACACCCGACACTGTTCTTCAATTACGGGATGGTTGAGGTAGCTTGATTCACTCGAGAAGCATATGGGTTCTCTGGATTCAGGAAGGAATAAAACTGATGAAAGAAAGGGAATTGCTAAAAATTTGAAATATTTTTTCATCTCACGAGAGAACGTCTCACGAAGATGAGTTTTTGTGTCCTGCAAACTACAACAGTTTCAGGCACTAATCTGATTAAAAAGGGCATCATCAAAATAATTTCGTTTTTAATTAAATTCCCATGTGATTATGCAGAGATAAATGGGCTCGTGGAAAGTATGCCGGGATGAACGAAGATGTGTTAACCTTCTGAGAGAAAGTATATGAAATGTTGTGCATCTCTGTTGATATCATGAATTACTCAATGTTTAGAATATCAGAACTATAAACGTTTCTTTAAATAATAAGGAAAATAAAATAATTCTAAATTTGTAAGGTAAAAAGCAGAATTAATATCGGACGACGAACATTTATATCCATTTTCATTCAAAGAATTTCAGGAAATTGAAACAGATTTTAAGCCTAACAAATAGACCATGAATGATAGTTTACAATATATGCATTATATATTTTATTGTATATTATTTAATATCGTTATTATATTTAAATAATATATCCTACATATATATATATATATATCCCGTTAATATAATATATCCCGTTACTATAATGGAATTTAGTAAGATGAATACATGCTTACGAAATATTTGCGTCATATTGCATCGCCTCTTAAACCTTTATTTCCGCTACGTTTCTATAGAGAGCGTAACGAAATTGATTGCGCAATAACGAGCAATAGTGAAAAAGCGAGACATTTCGTCTCGTTTCGTGCATCTTTTTCGAAGCTATAGCATACGCAAGTGATTAAGTTGTTCCAGTGTAATTTCAACTGCAGTAATGCCTCGTATCTGTGTTTATAGTGTAAATAACTTTTGTTATATTTGCGGAGAATTGACATTTGCTGCACAGAAAAAGATCATCAGTGCAGTATTTAAGAAAGCGTATCATTTGTATTTGGTTGCAAAATAGGCGACCAGGACAAAGACTGGGGCCCCACACGTATGCTGTCGCACTTGTGCAACAACTCTTTCCAATTGGCTTCATGGCAAAAGAAAGGCAATGCCATTTTCTGTGCCCATGATGTGGAGAGCTCTAACATACCATCTGCTCTGCGACCTGTCTCCATGGCGAAGGACTCCCAATTCCTGAGTCTCCTAAAGACTTTTCTATCTGTTCAGACGAGGATGATCTCGATGTGTCGCCTAATTTTCCTCAAGCGTCAACGTCACAGCATGTGGTGGCAGTAAGCATGATGACTTTTCGTGCTTTGATGAAACATCTTCTCCACATAAAATTACCTCGGTTGAACTAAATGCTCGTGTTCGCGATTTGAATCGGTCCAAAAGCAAAGCGGAGATATTGGCCTCAAGACTTCAACAGTGGAATATTCTAGAAGAAAATGTCCGAGTGACTTCATTTCGCACACATCATCTGCTCCTCGAATCTTTCTTTAAAAAAGAAGAAAGTCTTGTGTTCTGCTGCGACATTGATGGCTTACTAAAAGAACTCCGCACATGAGCCCAATGAATGGCGGCTGTTTATAGATGCTTCAAAACAGTCTCAAGGCGATTTTGCTGAATAACGGGAACGAGCTTCCATCCATACCTGTCGCACATGCCATGAAGGTGACTTACCACAATCTAAAACAGCTTTTGGAGATGATTAACTACAGTAAGTAGGGCTGGCAGATCTGTGCTGACCTGAAGGAGGTGTCTCTGTACATCTTAACTGCAAACCCATCAACAAAGTTCTGTTTTCTTTGTCTATGGGACAGAGAGCAATCGCTTTGCACTACATCAAGAGAGATTGGCCTCAGACAGCAACTTTTAAGCCTTGAGAAATGAATGTAGAGCACCCACCTCTGGCAGAACCGCATAAAATCATCATTCCTCATTTGCACATCAAGCTTGGCTTTGTCAAAAACTTGGTAAAAGCCATGGATAAGAATGGACCAGCATTCAAGTACTTGCATGAAAAATTCCCTCGACTCATTATAGCAAAAATTAAAGGTTTTTGTGGGGCCTCAGATTAAACAGCTTTTCAGACCCCAAGTTTGAGAAATTTCTTCGAAGTAAAGAAAAACAGGTTTGGGATGCATTCTATCAAGTGTCAACAAACTTCCCAGGGAATGACAAGGCCGAAAACTACAAGGATCAAGTTGAGGATATGTTGGTTTTATTTCAGGATTTCGGCTGCAATATGTCCTTAAAGATCCACTTTCTGGACTCCCACTTGAATTTCTTCCCTGATAACTGCGGGCAGGTCAGTGATGAGCACGGCGAACATTTTCATCAGGGCATTGCCAACATGGGAAAAAAGGTACCAGGGGAATTGGTCCACGGCAATGTTTGGTGACTACTGTTTGACTCTCATCAGAGATGCTCCCCACGTCCATTACAAGTGACGCCAAAAGAAATCGAAAGTTCGAAGCAGATTAAGGTATTCCTAACATGTATTATATGTACATATATACACTTTTCTAAAAAATGCGTTCCTAACATGTATTATATGTACATATGTACACTTTTCTAAACAATGCGTACAATTACAAAAAAAACCGTACCCAATTCAGCTGTTTCTTTGTCATATTCGTGTTCAGCACATTGAATTCATTAGGAATCGACTATATTCATCTCGGAAACGGGAACTTTTTGAAAATTTGTTGCCCATTGTAATCGGACTGCGTTAAAGATATTTGGGCCTTTTTGTAGTTTGTTTATTAAGTTTAATTGTAAGTGATTTGTATCGTAGTTATTCCAAGTGCGTTTAAATATTTGTTCGTTCTTGTTAGAATGTTAACGCTTTTGAAAAAGTTTAAAGTTTTTGTTCTGGAATTTCCGGAAATAATTTTTTTGTAAACTAAGTAACTAAAGTCATACGGCACGGATGGGGAGCTTTTTTGAGTTTCTTATGCGGCCCTGCCAGTTATTTACAATCTGTATTGAATTAATATATTTGCCTGAAATATAATAATAATTACAGAATAACCTTTAAGATTCTGCTCGTGCGGCCTTTTGCCCGGCTGCCGAAATTTAATGAGGTGAATGGTAAATAATGCTCAGCCCCTTTTTTCGGGAAAAAAATCGGCTTCTTGTATTTTTCTCGCTAATTTCTACAGTACCGATATTATTAATAATAAATTTTTCTAGCCTGGTATTATTTTTGTTTCGAAGTATTACAAAGATTTGAGTTTAAAAATTTAGGCTTGATGGTTTAATTGACTTGCATAAAAATGAATTGAAATGCCCGCCCTTTTTCTAAATGCTCTTGTTTTTGATCGAGAAAATTCTGAGAATAGTTTGCATCTTATCATATCTGTTATATAATTCTTTTATCAATGCAAGCATTTTATTAGTCTTTCTGTACTTTTATATTCTTAATAAAAAAGAAAGAAATGTGAAAAAAAGTAAATTAGATGAAATATATTCCCTATTTAGTTTTCTATTTTTTCGTTTCAAAAAAAAAATTAACTTTCATCAGAGAGCAGTGGCGGCGATTGGGTTGAAAATGCAGGGGGGGGGCAACATTTATAGACATCTAAAAGTACCCGAGAGTATAGAGGTTGACAACAAAATTTAAAAATTTAGCTACTAACTCTCTAGAAAACTATGGTTTTTCAATAATTCTTAGTTTTAGGCAGCTAAAATGAAATAAAAATGTAATTTTCCCGCAAAAAGTAGAGGCGACTACCCCCGCCCCTTTTGACTCGCCGCCACTGTCAAAGAGCTGTGTAATTTACTAGATAAAGTCTGAAAAATAATTAGATTCAGATCAACATCTATCTGTTGCATACTTACAATGCAAAAAATAATGTACAATATCAGAAATGCAATTAATTTGTTCCGTTTGTTACTCTGTAACTAAAAAAAATTCACAACTGTTAAAAATGATTATGAAGGAAAAAAAAATCTCTTCAAAACAGACTTGCTCGAAAACATAGTAAAAACCGTGATGGAACGAAACGATTAAGATTACTTTTGTATTGATTGAAGCTCAACTTATCTGGCCAAATTAATTTAAAATAATTCTCAACTAAACAAACATGCAAACAAATATTTGAGAAATCCTTGTCATCAGATCTTCGTAACGCACCAGCTGATACTCGAAATGAATCATTGAATTTGTGATACCATTATGTAACTCGGAGGGTATATAAGAAGCCAAATTTGAGGTCACAATTTCTAGAAGAAAATTATGGCCATATGTTGCCCTTTAAAGATCATGAGAAATAAGAGGCCATATAACTGTTTCTTTTTTATACACAAATTGGAAATTTTCTTTAAATGTAAAAATATGCACCGCATATTTTTGTCTGGACACTGAGAAAGGAAGTCTTATTTTTTGTGAAGTAACATTTCACTTCAAAAAAAGGGCGATTCGAAAACATTTTATCTTAGATTAGACCTTTTCAACTGGTGCTGAAATTGAATACTGAAATGGTGGACTTGTTTGTTAAACTTTGTCATTCGAAATTTCGAAGTAAAGAATTGTAGAATCTTTCGGGGGATTTCTTTGTCTCATTTGATATTACAAAACTTGAAGTTTAGGCATTGTCTTTTTTAATATAAAATGCCAAATATATTGGAAGTCATGAGATGATTTGTTTTCTATAAAACCGCAACTTTTGAAGCAACTGTGTAAATCGAGTATTGATCTAAAAATTGTTGTCCGTAAACGCATAACGGGTATACATGAAAGTATCTATCTAAATAAATCTTGACAGTAATTTTTATGTCAAATTAAAAATGAACGAGCGCTTTTCATTACCATGTATCAGCGGAAAACTTTCGTCACAAAAAATGAACTGTTGCGTGTACAAAAACTTAACTTATCTGATTTATGGCTTTCAGATCTCAATGAATATACCTTTCGACTCTGTTTTTTATATAAAATCTGCAAAGATAAGCGGTCCTCAAATGTTCGATATTTTTTGAAACACCCAAATGGTCGGCAGTGATTTATTTTATCTTCCGTGTCGCCTAGCACATTTCCGGCCAATATTGATCTCTTCAAATCAAATCACTTAAGAAATCTGCAGAGCTCTGCTTATGCAGGAAAAACACTATAATGAAATTAAAAACCAGTTATCTCTCCTTGTAGGTCAAGACGACAAAAAAATTGAATAAATAGAAGCATGCGTCCTTTTCTAAATATTTAAAAGCAAGAATAACTCAATAACTTAGTGACACATGACTTAATTATTTGTCAAGAGAGATAAACGAATTTTTCGATTAACTACGCATGCGTAATGACGGTAGATCAATATCTTTAAACGAATCTGCATTATTTTGTATTATGCCGACGAATGTTGCTCTACCCCTCCTGGTTTCGCAACCAGTTCAAAAGAAACTTTGATTAATGATGTCTGCGACGGGTCATTTTTCATATCTCGTCTTGCAAGTGATGGGACGCGGTCAATTCGTGACTCTGCTTTTCCCATTTCATCTGAAGTATATATTTGGAAAGAGGCAAAAACTCCGAATGAGAATCTGCTCTTTTCGTAAAATTGGAAACAGCTTCGAAAGCTTTGAGGATATGCATAACAAGCCTACAAAATTCTCCAGGATTTCTTTGGAAATTCCTTTAGGGATCATTGGAACTGTCTAAAATTTTCAATTGATCAAATGTCGTAGAAGATGGATCCTATTTTAGAACATAGCTGTTTTTGGAATTGGATGCAGTGGGACGATGTGTTAATTGTTGGCGCATTTTCAACGAAAAGATTAGTGGGGTAATGCAAATACTAAAACTGTATATGTTCTCGATTTAAACATTTTATAAAAACCCGGACTGTGTGAGGAATTTTAAAATACCGTTGAAAGTTAACACTTTGTTTGTGGGTAACGTAAATCACAATCCTAATTTGGCCAGCCCTGCAAAATATGTGTTTATATGGCATTTTGTTGTATTATGAAATTAATTCTACGCAGGTGAAACAATGAAACTAAACGAATACAATGACTCGTACGTTTTTAAAGACATTAATTCATATATCATAAACATCACAAATTTGAATTCTGTCAACCAATATGCTATATTTTTCTTTTGCGCATAAGTTTTAATAAAGAATAATCGAAGTTTAACATGCTTTGATAAAGTTACAATACTTGTTAAGCGATATGAATTTTTGACATGATTTTGAAAAATCGCTGAAAAGTACTGAAGATCCTCTAAAAAATATGGCCTATAAAAATGACTGTTGATAATAACTGAATGTGATTAGTGCGGCATGATATATATGATTATGTTCTGATGTACAAATCCTTTTGTCCAAGAAATAATACATCTTCCTGTATCTAGAACTATCAACAGGACAGCGAAATTCAGGAATTGATATTTTATTTCGGGGGAAAAAAAAGTTTATTTCAATTCAATGATATGTATAATCTGTTTTCCGGTATTTTGGGGCTCTAGATTTTTTCTTGCTTATTTAAATTATAATTAATTTTGTATTCAGCATGTGAAGCAAAAGTGCGAAAGTAAACATTTTGAAAAAAAAAATCACTTTTTAATCAGGTTTGCCATTTTTTGGTTAATTTATAGCGAAACGAATCTGTTTTTAATTTCGATCTAGTTCAAAACTTTGTGTAAAAAATCAGTTCAACCCCTACTTATGTTTAAAACAGAAAAGAGACGCATTTTTTCCCTAGTCAAGTATTTGCAGAGAGAGATCTACAGAGAATTTAATTTTGACTTCTGTTTTATTTTTAAATTGATTATTAAATACACTTGCTTCTCGCATTTCTTTCTGTAAAATTCTACTGCATCAAATAATCTTTACGTTGTGCTGATTCCTGAAGAAAGAAAATATAAATTATTCATTTAAAACAGGACACGAAATTTTTTTTTTCAAACTGTCAACTTGGGTAGACCTTAATATCCTTACTTTTTCTTGTTTTCATTCGCAACCACCCAGTAGTTTCCTATTTCACAGATATATATATTGACTTTCGTTCTTGTATCCATATCGAGAAAAAAGTTTTCCAGATTGTTTTGTTCGTTCTTTTTTTTCCCTCGGATTTTTTTTTCCCCACGACAAAAATATCATTTCGATTATGTTTTTATGAGGAAAGTCTAGTTTAGGCTGGAGTTTTGTTACGTTATTTTTCTCTTCGTAAACAGTCTCGGATAGTGTGGTAGATGGATTCTTCGACGAAGTATTGACGATTTTCGCAAAGCTGACGAAATATATTTTCTTGAATAGACTCCTGAAACCGCTTCAGTCAAAGCACTTTTGTATGGACTTTCTGAAGTCTAGTTGTTAAGGTTTTCTAAGATCATATTTGCTTACATATGTATCGAAACCTCCGAAATAATTTTAGATTTGGTTCTATTGCAGTAAAGTAAATAAGTTTTCACCCTGAATACAAAAATTTGATTAAATTTCATTTTGATTCGATAAATTCAGTATAAATGATATGAATAAATGTCGTTTCAAATATGTATATAAAATGAATTTAAAAGCATTTCAGAAATTTAATCTTAATGCTGTTGTTAAATTGAATTGGCTGAAGAAATAATATTACTACTTTTAGTCCTTTTCCCCCTTTAACTTTGTTATTTCGATGGTTATTTTCATAAAATGCATTCTAAATATTGTTTTGAATTACTATCCTCCCTGTTCTCTCCAATCGCAGTAACAATTGCTTAGGTTATGGTAAAACTCAACACCGAACCCCATCAGTAAGATGAACTTTCATTTTTTGACCGAAAAAGGAATTTCACATTTCGAGTTGCTGCGAGATGAGTTTTGTTTTTTGTAAATCCTTGACAAACTTTCTAATCTGGGGAGATTACTTTTTCTGTATGAAATCCGGAGGTATTTTTAATTACTATGAATGTCCTACGCCGGCCAAACTGTATGAAATAATTGAAAAGCAATTTCTATGTTGCCAGAGGCTCCGCTCCAAATATCAAAATTCCTCGAACTTATTGAACCCTAGCCATTTATCTCCGAAGGAATAACTGAGTAGTGTAATGAAATGAAGAAAATCAATTCTTTTAACACTTGAAGAAATGATGATAGAATTGAATTTTTTTGAATATTTTCACTTTTCTAAACAGCAATTTCGAAAAAGTGCATTTGAATACTATTTCCTCCAATCTTTCTTAAACGTCTGTTATGACCATTCATCTCATGTCTTTTGTTTCAGATTACCGAATCGAATTTTCTGTGATTACATAATTATGCTAGATTATTTGAGGCTAGCCACCTATGGCGACCAACTGGTTCGCCATTCTTACAATATTAGTAATACCATATTTAAGGGATTAATAACTGATCCAAAGGAACTTCATATCTGCTAAGTATTGAAACTCGAAAAATCGATATAATTCTCAGTGCAAAACAAAATATACATGCTAGAATAATTACTTACTCTCCTTGTATAAAATTGTTTGTACACGCATGCATAAAAAAATTAAGCGCCTATATAACGTGCATACACCTGATTAATCATTATATCTGCAGAATAAAATATGAAAAGTAAACTTCATCTACATTTATTTCTTGCCACATCGCTTTGTATCGAAGAAGTAAGTTTTAGCTGCCCCTCTCCCCCCATTCTATCCTTATATTTCACAAAATTTTTCTGTTCAAATTATCTGTGTAAACTCACTCTGGTGCTGTTTTTCGCTTTTATTTGTTTTTAAGGGTGATATTACTTGGAAAAAAGGCCCCTTCTGGATATTTGCAAATTTTCATGCTGGTTTGTCAATTTTTGACACTCTCTAAAAAATTTAAGTATTTTTTACAATTTAAATAGTCTAAAACGCTTCACGCCTTCTAGACATTAATTGTAAGATGCCCTTTTTATCCTTATTTCACATAATTTGAACAGAAAAATTTAAGATTTAACTGTGTAAACTCATTCGGATGCTGCTTTTCGCTAGTGCATATGAAGGTGCAGTCTAACAGAATATTCCACTAACATTTTTTAAATCGTAAAAACCCACTGCGCATCAGATTTATGTAACAACATTCGAAGGTGGTATCTTTCAGTACACCATATACTAACAACTGGCATTCATCCAATTACGTTGTCTTTTTTTTCCCACCTCAAAATCATAATAATATGGAATCATTAAACTATCAAAAACATAATAATATATAATAACTTCTGTTTTACAGGTAGGAGCATTATATCTGCGGATATCTAAATTGGTTTGTTCCATAAAGACCATTTTTACATCCACAGCTGGGTGACATTGTATTAGTTGATACATCTCTAAATATGATTCTGCGAATGGATTTATGTTTCTAAACAGTGCATATAATTTCTCCATTACATTTTGTAAATATCGTTCATTATTATCCATGCAATAACTATTGGCTTCAGTGAAATCGCATTTTCCATAGGCAAGCCATTGCAATTACTTATTCGTATATGGCGACAATTAAGCCTATTTTCGCCTATTTCTTCTGTATATTTTAGATCTTCTTTCCTCCGTCTGAATGGAGGTTTCAGTGACACGGCGAGCCCTCTTCCGAGCATTTCTAATTATATTTTGCAGATCCATTAATTAGTTAAGCGAAAGTTGAAAAAACGTTCAATTGAACAGGCTGAAAATTTGTACGGCGGTTTATTTACATTTGACTGTTGCCATTTGACAATAAGTTATAAGCACGATTTCTGTGCCACGTACGTTAGCGTTTTAATTTAATAATTTAAATTTGAATTAAACGACTCCGAGGTGCCACATCTTCAGCATCCAAAGTATATCTGTGTCAAATTTGGTAGTTGTACGGTTTGTTCTGTAGAGCGCCAACAGACACACGAACATTCATCTTTATTAGTATTAGAGATTCATTTCCTCATAGCTACTTCCTGAACATAAAAGAATAAAAATTCAAATACAGAATGCATCTACGATTCATCGAACAGAAGTGAAACAAATTAAATCGAATGTTTCAGCCTTCTTGGAATCATCCTCTCATTGATCCTATCCTTATAAAAGAATTCATGCATTGAAATGACATCAAAAGGGATGAGATAATGCGCGTGAGTTCATCATGGGATTGTTACTCAATATATGCATCGATCTAAATTTTGTAACTGATGCCTTTTAAATGGTTCGGTTGGATTGAGTCTTTCAATCAGATTTCTTTTTCAACTATGAAAATGTGAATTAAATTTATTCGAAACCGATGCCTTGTGAATTATTGAATCTCGATTATTTTATTTCTATGCGATCATTGACTATGGTTGTTTCAGCTTCTGTTAATTTTAAGATGTTAGGGCTTTCTAAAAATGATTTTAGATGTTATAGAAATTTTGTTTACATCTATCGGTATTGTGCATCACACGAAAAACAAAAATCGCATTTAAAGAATAGTTTTTAAACTGTATGTTGAGAGTTTGTGTAGCTAGTGTGGATATACGAGTCCTTAATCTACAATTTTCACTGGGAAAAAAAGAAACGAAATTTGTGATTTTAATCAATTGCAGTCGTTATTTAGCTTTGATACAACGTAATTTGAATTTCGTAACAGCAGTTAATTTGATTCCCTCCCCCTCCCCAAAAAAAAAGATTTTCTAAATACAGGGACCTCTCCAGCTGTGTTCCCTTTAATTGGAAAAGCTTTGTGAAAAAATTCCTAACAGGTGTGTGAGCATTTAAATCTCCTTTTGATTTCGATATGAAAAGGAGATTAAAAAATAATTGCTTTACTTATGTCAATAAACTGGACTTGTTTATTTACAGTTATGCTTTAATATGAAGTCTTTAGAATATATGATTTTATCAAGAAAAATGGCATTAATTTTTGTATTATTAATGGTGCTGCCAGACAGGATCAAAGCACAAACTGACGCAATAAAACAAACGAAAATAGGAACAAAGAAATTATTTTTATTAGAAATAATTATTTACGAGGGTTGTTTTTTCAGTAAGGCCACTTCTAAAATAAGTAAAAAAAAAAATTTTGATGTGCAATTCTCTATTTTTCTACATAATTTCTTTGTCGGTTTATCCTTAACGAAGAACGGTTTTTTCGCTATCTTCCTGATATCTCTGCCGCCAGTGATAATATTCAATTATTCACTGCAGTTTTTACTTCTCGTTATCGCATGCAGCAAGGGTCTATGGTAGCTTGTGATTTATATATTCTGTAACCATTATACTACTTCGAGTAAATATTGTATTAAAGGGATTGATAATCAAATTACATATTAATACGAAACACTTGTTTTATGATTTTATCCCGACGTTTTCACGAAAAATCTACGGCGCGGACCCGAACTGTGCCTTTCTTGTGTTTTATTAGGCTTCTTGGAATCCTTTTCACGTGAGCTTTACTCTGACTTGCGTTTTCTATAATTCCGAGCATACTTACGAGGCATACAAGACGACATCTCTTAAGAGTTTGTAATTTTCAATTTCATGCCGATTTTTACTTATATTCTGATAAATATTTTTGTCTCACTTTGGGTCCTAGCACAATACTCCTCAAGCTCTTTAAAATGACACCAGAATCAACTTTCCAGCAGAAGGCATTTCCAGGCTACGTAAGCCTTACATAAAGTTAATTCATAACAATCACGCGCATGCGTCTACACTGGTACTTCATGCTCGCGCAATTCGGTACGATGCCCGTGACGATTACTTTTATTTAGAGTAGCTTTTGATGGCGCCATCTGTCGACAGTATATAGAACTACAGTTCGCGTATGCGCAGTAAAACATTACTTACTAGAAATGCTCATATTTCCCGTAATATTTTAATTTTTGAATTCAAATTTTAATACAATGTTTCTTTTACGTATTGTCAAGTATTCTGTAAGTTTCGTACAATTTGAAAGAAAACTCTGCATCAATAAACATGCGGAGTTTGAAATTTTCAATTTAATACCGATTTTTACTTATATTCTGATAAATATTTTTATTGTCTCGCTTTGGGTCTAGTAATACTCCTCAAGCTCTTTAAAATGACACCAGACTCAAATTCCTAGCTAAACGCGTTTCCACGCTACACTTATTTATAACTTTACATAAAGTTAATTCATAACAATGGTGCGCATGCGCCTACACTAGTACGATGACGTCACAGGCAAAAAATACTCTGTGACAAACTCTTACAGATATGGTCTGTCCGTTGTGGATTCGACCATTCTTTTCGCATTATTAGTCCCGTAGTTATTAGCGATTCAATTCGGACGGTATTTTGTCACGCAAGAAAGTTCGACCGATTATCACTGTAACGAGCGGAAAGACGTTTTCACGTCAAAACAATTGTGAAGGCACTTGTAAATCTTATTGTGTTCTTCACTGAGCAGTTTAGGAACCCATTGACAGCAGAATTCCTTGTATTGTAAGTCCTCGGACACAGTTTTAAATAACAACCATACACTTCGCACACCTGGTAATGAATATTCGCAGCTTGATCAGCGAGACGCACGATTTTCTTAAACATTTAAGCCTTATAATACGAAGCGTATAGACCATCACTGTGCGTAGAAATGGCGTCGGATTCTACGCAAAGAATGCCGGGAGCCTGCCATCATACTCATTATCACCCATGTGGAAAATTTGAAACGGTATTGACAGACGGACCTTGCTTAAAAAATAAACCTCGTATTTTTCTTTGTTTTACGCCAGTATACAATAAATAAATCAGGAAATGAATTTGAGAAGTTTGAATCGATTGAAAATGCACGATTTTGGATATTTAATGAATTAAATGGCACCACGAATATAGGAGTTTGCTAAATAGATTTTCTGCTTTGAAATATTGTTTTTGTAGTAAATGCGAAATTACATAATATTCATCTTTTAGATACGTTCTGAAATAATATACGTTAATTTTAAGGGGAGTACATGAATAATCTTGAGAGAAAAGCAAAATAAATAAGTAAAACTCCAATCACTTGAATATACTTCTAGTTGTTACAATTGTGGCGCGAGCTCCCATTCAGGACCCGTGACTTTTAGTATGTTCCTCAGGAGACCCTCACGAACAATTTTCAAAACTATACGATTTTGTTTTTCAAACCCTTCGTTGACTGGACTATCATGCTGAATTGACAATCGTTATCCTTGAATGGAATAATATTAATGCGTATTTGCTTAAAACATTACCCAAAACACTGATTCTAAATATTTGGCGAAACTTTGTACTTGAATTTTGCTTTCGTCGCAGTGAACTGGTACGATATTCTATTTTTTGAATTCATTACAATTTAAAAATCCCGAATGGGTTGAAAAACATTGTAGTTGTATGCTTTCAATTGATTATATTTTTGCATAACATTTTCCAACGAAGCCGAAACTTTTATTCCTGTAATTAAGTTCCTTTATTGCCGAGAGAACACATTCTAAAATCTTTAAAAGTTTCTCTGTTAACTAAATAAAAGTGAGCACTACCCAAATCGGTCTAAATACTTAATGTATTATCTATATGAAATCAGATTCAAATACAAAATAAATATTACTGATAATTCGATATTTTATCTAAAATAGGAAATATAGAGAATATTTCAAGTGATCTTGTAATGCAATTCAAAGATTTTGAAATATGCTGTTTAGTGAATAAAAAATATTTATTTCTCATTTGTCTACATATTGTTCGAACTCGTCTGTTGTTTGCGCTTCCGTGAAATTAAATTCAGAGTAGGGAATAGTTGACTCCTCAAGTAATGAAGAATGTCTAAAATCCTAACGATTCTATCTTCAAATTCCTTTGAGTCCCCCAAGTAGCAGAAGCACCTAAAATGCGAAACAAAAATAAACAAAAAAACACGCCTCCGGGAGTTTTCTTTCGATGTCATGGCTATATTTCTTCTTAGTTGTCCGTTTGAAACAGAGAAAAGCTCTCAGCAGTCATGATAGATGAATCAATTTTCCTCTGCAGTGTGTGTGTGCAGTACTTGAATTGGGCATTTTTCTTCGATCTCGCTGTATCTATGAAAGACATTTGCTTGAATGTCATTTGGGGGAAAGTTTGCTAACAGACCTTGATGAACCATGCGAAATATTTCCTCCATTTATTAACTAACATGAATGGGCATCTATTATTAATGGGCAATGCTGAGGAGGTGATTTATTCATGTTGGAAATGTTATTCCATTCAGATAGCAATTCTTAGTTCTGTCAAGTGAGAATACTTGCATAAAAATGGAACTAAAGTGAACCGCTGATATCCATATCTCTATGAAATAAATCAATCCAAAATGAATCGCTCTTATGATTCCATTTAACTACCTTGTTGTTACCCTTTGTATGATGATTCTCTTCTTAAAAATAATTCCATGTATTTATTGCACATTTGTAGCCTTAGTTTTATTGTCCTCCATGCAACTCCCTTGTAAAATGTTTTAAATAAGGCTCTTGCGCAAAAGTTAATATTACAGTTGTAAAGGCCGTTTGCCATCAGATAACTGATTAGATTTAATAATTGACTAAAAATTAAATTTATTCAGCTGCACAGGATGAACTTTGGTTTGAATTTCTGTCTAATTAACGCTACGGAATGGGGATGAGTTGGAGAATTTCGGGATCTCTAAACTCTTAAAACTTTTTCTCTTATGTTCTTGCATACGCTATTTAATTTGCATTGAGTGCGCAAGAATAATTTTAAAAAAAGACTTGAGATGAAATATTACATTTCACTTTTTCCTAAACGAGTGTATTGAACCGATTTCTTCTGATTCTTGACGTATTTATGACACAACTTTGAATTGCGAAAAATTTTTCAGTCAAAAAGGGGTTAAGAGTTGAAAAAGTTTGATTCCTTTTACTGAAACATCACCAGAACCATATTTTGATTATGAATTTTGAGTGGATTGCAAAAAGATGGCAGAAGAGCATCTACGTATAATGGAAGAATTAAAAAAAATCTGGAGAAGGGAAATAATCTTTTAAAAATTTCTGCCGAAGTTAAAAAATATTTATATATTCAAATCGGCAGAGGTATTAATTTGAATGGCCAGTTTCAAGCAATATTTTCGCCCAAAATATAGGCAACTCATTAGCTTTGTCTATTTGAAGTGCTAGTAGAAGGGCGATTTTTAGAGAACTATTGACAAAAGTATGGCTCGGAATTAAATGAGGCTTAGATTGAGAGCAGATATCTTTACATGCGAAATTATTAAAGACAATTTTTTCCCCCTCTTTCACGGTGGAGAAATTTTATAACAAGAAAACCGATTTCCTTACCGTGAATCAAATTTCAGGCACTTTATTTCAGCGTCTCTACCGCGTTTCAGAGAAGGTTTTGTTATTTAATTTGATTCTTCTAGTAGCAGACCGCACTTTTCCTTTAGGTTCTTTGTTTTCTTCGCGTATAAAAAAAATGAAAACAGTACGAAAATGTTATTGCTCCATAAAAACCATCAGCGTCTTCAAACACGCTCTCAAGAATTTTTTCCTCGTAAGGCTGTTTTCCCCTAGCCGTTTAACATGAGGCACTGATCAAACGAGTTTTTCCCCCCATTGACTCAATACATCCTTATAAAAATGCTTAGCCTCATCTTGGACTCTTATTTTTCCTTTCATCTAATCTATGTGATTATAGAATTAAGTGTTTAACTAATTCTTTCTTTTTCTTTTTTGCTGCTTCATTTATTTTATTTTTAAATTGTAATACCCATTCTATATGTTTTCCAACCAAGTTTTATGCTCAACACATTCCATAAAATATAGTTTTGGGCACCTCGCTATTTGTAAGCTTGTCGTAAATACGTTTTCCTAAATATGAAATTTTTTGTTTATAGAAATCCAAAGCTTTTCCTCCATTTTTTTTTTTTTTTTTCCCTCCTTCCGCCAACAAGGAAGGGCCCTTTAGTCCACGGCCAGGCTGCCTTCTGACTCGTTTTGCCTAAACAATTTTGTGTATGAATGCATTCTATAGTTTACGCCTTCAAATTTATATATTTGACCAGAAAGCAATTATCGGAAGAGAATAACAATAAAAAAAAGGAATTGAATGAATTCTGTAACATAGTTTCAACTAACAATCAATACAAAGTATCGGAGGTGAAAAGAAAAAAGATGGACGCATTGTCATGCGCTGAATAAACTGCGACTCTTGCATGAATAAACTTAGTTACGACTAGAAAATAATTGTTAAATCTATTTCAACTATTTTTCCAATATAAAGGGTGTAATATATTAAAATAGCGTCAAACATTTAGCAATATGAAAAACAGTTGCAATTTACCTTAAATCTTTCGACAGAGATTGTGTACTTCAATGAGTTGACTTATTTTAAAAATCGCCAATTAGAGTTGGCTATCTATCTCTACATGTTTTCTTTACATGAATTATGAAAACTCATTCTGACTCGTTAAATATGATAGTAATCAAAAGAATGCAAAAGATAGCAAATACCGAAATTGAACCATTGTCTAGTGTTTGTTGATTGAAACTCGTTATGTCTGTATTTTGAATGTATATATTGTTTAAATCTACAGCAACATCTCTCGGATTGCTGATTTGGTTTAAAACTTTCAAGACAAGGGACTATTTCCTTCTCGGAAAGATTCGGTTATTCATCATTGATAAATTTCACTCTATTCTTTTTTTTTTTTTTGAAGACCGCTCTGAAAAACGTTATAATTTCAGTTTAATTTGAAATTAGTAACCATTAATAAACAATTTATATCTAATCATGATTTCAGCGAATTACAGGCAAAAGTTGATGAAATATTTATTGAGTGTTTGTAACATTTAAAGGATTAAATTCTAGACAAGAGATAAATTTCGTAAAATACTCCAATGGTGGACGTGAGGACAGAAATGTGATTTCTTGCTCTGCTCTTGCACATATCCGGAAGCCTAAAATACTAGAACCGTTTTTCCGTTTCAAAGACATTTCCATCCATGCTTGTGTGCATCAAGAGAAAAGGCTCTCTTATCTTCCGAAAGGAGCAAAAACTTTTATTTCCCTCTTTCCCCTTCTCTTATTTCGACGCTATCCATATCTTTTACGATAATACCTGGTCAGCTGAACTAGTCCTGGGCATTTTTGTTCAGGCAGAAACAGTGTATTAACTGGGAACGCTAAGAAAGTAATAGCGAGAGACACGGGCTTAAGATGGCATCTAAGACGCTTTGTATAAAGTCAGATTCTCTGGTTTGCTACAATACTCTTTTATTTAAGATGGGTGGAATGTTAAGTTTTTTCTGCTGAAAGAAGAGGCGACTTGAATACTATTTTAGGGCTCTTGAAGCTTTATGCTATACTTGACTTTGCAGTTTGACATTTTTAAACAGCACATTTTAATTCTGAAGTAAGGATTTTGAATTTTTTCGTGCTAATGAACATCATAAATAAAATGTTTATGAAAATAGACACAATGTCATAAAATTTTGGAACTAGTTTGAAATGTCTCCATTTATCCTGTTTGACGTTTTCTGTAAGTTTTAAATGTTTTTTTGTTTAAAATTTTTGAACACTTCTAATGACAAATTAGTTTTATTTTTGTTTCTTCTCAATGCTGCACCGAATTGAAAATTCAAGTGCGTTTCATGACTCGATTGCTGAAGTTTGGCAATTTAATTCCAAATCTGGTGGCAAAATATTTGTCTAAAAATTTCATTAAAACCATGTGAAAATCACCCGAGGATGCCTGTGGATGCTTCTGAGCACATCTTCCCGAGACAAAGCCGATGAAAGTATTTTCTGGACTGTTAATTAAACGGTGAAAGCCTTCACACGGTAGTATTTCGAATGCTCTCTCTTTAGGTGATAATAATAGGCTCATTCACATTCTATTGATATATTGGTCGGCGTAACACATTTTCATGAAAATATTTTGCTTACACAATTTGAAGGGCTTTCACATAATCTCATTTCCTTTAAAACTCAAATTCTGTATCCTTTCCTGTCTTTCTCATTATATTTGCTTTCTTTATTCCCTTGTAACACTGTTGTCATCATATTCTGAAAACAATATTAAGATTTATTACTCTATGCGTAGTCCAGTTCATCGTTTTCAATATAATACCAGAAAAATTTCTAACTTTGCGTAAGTTTCAATAGTTTTGAAATCTGAAACTGTAAAGAGTCCTTATTAATTCATTATAAAATAAATTGTTTGTATTCTCCAAAAAGTGCATTGGTTATTTAAAAAATATCTCTCGCTGCACTATTTTTTGTATTAGTTTTCTCCCGTTACCTTCGAAATATCTCCCATTTTCTCTTTTAATCTTATCCCAAGTTCCTGCCCTTCATTCTAATTGCTGACATTCATCTTTTGCTGCCTTTCTCAAGTCTATGGTCTATAGTATTGCGTGAGGTTGATAATATATATGTTGCGAGCGATAGCTGTAGAAAAAAGTTTACAAAGTTTTCTCACTTGAAACGAGATAATTTTTCCAACCTAGTGTACATTTTTGGAGACCTGGTGTTCTTTGTTATACTAGAACGAATGGATACGAAGTCCAATAATAAATCAACACCCGAGTGTTTCAATACATCAGTGTCATTAAACAGTGAATATTTTCGGAATTCTTTATATTGATCTTTGATACATCATTTAAAAATCTCAAAGTTTTACTAACTTATTAAAAAAAGTCTGGAAATGATGGAAAATTTATGGCAATATTTACTGGCTCAAATAATATAAATGTCTGGCTTGTTACGTCTTTCATTTGCTATTTCCTGTAAGCCTTGCGTGGCTACTTTGACGGTCACGATTGTGAATCTTGTTTCCGCCTGTCCTCTGCAAGGGATTAGTGTCCATGAAATACGCAGAGCCATCGTCGAACTTGCAGCAGGATCTCCATTAGATAAGGCAGGAATGCGATGTACCTGCTCAAATGTGCGTCATCTGACAATTGTTCAAAATTCTGAGTTAGTATTCGCAAGCTTCAAAACAGGAGATTAATCTAAAATGAAATAGAACTTGTCACAAGACGCTAATTGTTACCATATAACACTGATAAATATTTGTCCCCATTACGAAGTATTTTATAAAAAGAAAATGGACAGTGCGGTTTAATGTCTCTTTCAGTTGTAAATTTTGCAATGATTCTCTGGACTCTTCCCGTTTCGAGTTCAGGACTCGTGTTTCATGCTGTGTTTTTTCTGTTCTTCAAAAGTTAGGAATTGCATTATCTCAATTTTTCAGGCGATTTGGAATAATTCGTTGAAGCACATTCTACTGTAAGTGCACTCTTAAACTTTCTCCTCGACTTTGGTTTCTCTCGTGAATGAAAGAAACAACTCCTGGAGTAATTGAGACATTAATTCACCAGAATATTTAATGAACTTCTTAGTTTTCTTTAATGGGCTTAAAAATGTGTCACGTGGAATTATAATTAAGTTAGAACGCAAAAAGCATTGGGATTAATTGCCCATATCCAACCATTTATATGTGCCGTGAGATTGGCTCTTAACTTCCTTGTTTACTTTTTTACGAACTGGAATTGAAAATATCCATGAACTGCTTTTAATTAATAGGTTAGCCTCGGGAGTGAATTTATTCAACTAACGAGACATTTCCGAAGTATAGTTTATCAAACTTTCTGTGTACTTGAAATTTGAGTCCTTAAACTCTAATTAGTTACCCTTCAAAACTTAAAGTTTAAACTCCTGTCTCGTAGATTACAGAGATTTTGCTGCGATAAAGAATGTTATAGTACCTTCAAATATTTTGTACGGTTAAATCGTATCGCTTGAGATGAATTTTGCGCCCCAAACTTAATATTACATTTTGTTAGTAACGAGAGTTTCAATGGATTTAATTAAAGTATAAGAACAGTAATGCTTCATCGAATATACTTCTATATAAATGAATTATTACACTGCCTAACATTATCGGTTCTCAAAGCATAATGTGCGAAATATTTTTCATATCGCTAAGGTATCAATCGGAGCTGTGAGAGTAGCATTTTGTTAGAGAATCGGTTCCATTAGAATATTGTGTGCTGAATGGGGGGAAAAGCACCGCTGGGGTAGTGTAGAAGTTTGGAGAGGGGTTTGGTGGCTGAGAGTTACGGAGATGCCTCCCAAAATGGCTTCCTTCAAAATTCAATATTTATCTGACTGAACTAAGTGAAAACTTTTCACAGCACCTTCTTTCAGATTCTTTACTATTTGCAAACATGTGTTATTAAGAAAACATTTTATTAAAATTTCTTTTAAATAACTAAATTAGATTTTTATTTATCTTTAACTAAACCTTAATTCTGAATTCCGTTTTGGGGTGCAGTATAAGTATAAAGTGAAAATAAGGTGACGAAAATTCTTTCTCCATCCTAAAGTGGGTTGTCGATGGAAATGAGCAGTCGGCATCCCTGGAAATATCTTCCACATATTCATTCTCTTGACGTGCATCTTGAATGTCTCCCCCCCCCCCCCCCCCCCGTCTGCGTACACCAATTAGATCCTTTTTGAAGTACTCAACTTGAAAGTTTTTATAACCCTTAAAAAGATTTGTCCCACTTAATTAAAAGACCTTCCGTATACCTGAGGGACCAAATAAAATTTCCTAAGAGAGTGAACAAAAAAAATGTGTCCAATCGATTCTTTGTCAGATCAGTATAAAAATAAATTGTCTGAATTGTTCAAACGAACACAAGTGACCAATAATTTTTTTAAGTGTATCGATTCCATTCTAACGTAAAATGTACTTTTTAGCCGAACCGGCTGCGTCAAAGTAAAGAATTTAAAGAACAAGAATTTAAATTATTATTGAAATTCATTTGGTCATCTTATTGGAATTTGCAACGAGCGGAATAACCCACGTTAAATTCTCAATGTATGTTCTCCTAAGTCGAACTAACTTGGTAACTTTTCAATCGTATTATCTGAAGGTTAACTTAATAATTTAAGTGAAACTTTCAAATCCTTTTAGAAAAATTATTCGAAAAGGACCGTTTTGTAGCAGTTTAGAGTGATTTCCACCGTGACGGCGTTTGATTCCCCGTATAAAATATATTGTATAAAAAAGCGTTTCGTATTTCGATTAACTTTTTACTACAAAAATATCATTACTTCAACAAACCCCGCACTCGGCTAGCTCACCGGCTATGGAATCCAACCAGAATTGTTGAACAGATTGAGAGTAAGAACATATTCCTTTTATTTTCAAATCCATAATTTGCGTTCGACAGGACAAAACACGCATACGAAAAGATAATCATTTATCAGAAATAAGGCTAACTTAGAGTCAGCTTAACCCTTTGGGCTCATTTGACGAGTGAGACTCGTCATCTGCTTACTTGGGCGAAGTTACGGTGGACGAGTCTTACTCGTCGTCTGAATTTAAGAAGCAGGCGTTGACGTCTGCGGCAACCCTGCCAGTGGTACCTTTGCATTTACCGACATGTTTTGAAATGGTACAAAATTATTAGACTTTAAGTTGGTTCTGGTTCTATATAAATATTTATATTTTGTTTCATTTATATATTTATTTATATTTTGTAACTAAAATGCTGTTTCAAAAGTATATTTATATCACCAATATAAGTATATTCCAAATAAAATGTATTACTTTTACATATTAATACATATAGCGACAAATTAAATCCGTCCCATGGGCATAAAAATCTTCAAATAATTCAGTACTCAAAGGTTTCAAGTAATTTAACACATAAGAGGTAACGTATTCAGCACTATGTTTAGAAGAAAAATTTTTCCTTTACTTCTTTCATTGCTTATTTTAATAAAGTTATGATACAAATTATTTTGGAAGCTATCCGTGAAGTAAAGAAGGTGTTTGAACTCGCATTTTACAGTGAAGATCCTGTCATGAGGGCATTTAGGGGACCGACTAGAAATTGATGAAGACGAAAAATGTTTTCAGCTAGTCCTGTTTCACAGAAAGTTGATAATGATTTTCAAATTCCATCAATGGTTATACTTAATATGCTTATTGCTTATGTGCATTTTCGTGAAAATAGCACGTATATTCTGAAAGATATAAAAGTTTTCTTATAAAATCCCAGATTTTTCCCGCATGAATTTTGCTTATAAAATGCAAAATTTTCAAACAAATCGTATGAAACTTGCAAAATATTCGACAAAGTAAAGACATCATTGTATTAAAATTTGAAGTAAATACTTTGAATATTAGATGAATATGATATTTTTGAACATTAGTAAATACTTTGAATATTACAGGACAACTTGCATAAAAATTCCAGTTGAATACTATTGAGATTTAGAAAGGTATCGGCATTGAAGCGAGAGGAATTTGTTTCTCTCTAAGAGAAACGAAATGAGGGTTTCTCCAGAAATTGATATTTTTTTAAACTTGAATCTTCGAATAGTAATCCCCGAACTGTAATTTAAATCATGTATTTTATTTATAAGTATGCGTGGGTATTCTGCTTATTCAACTTCTATTAAGTTCGATAAAATTAGTCGAAAAAGCAAGTTTAAATAAAACAGTTTATGAAACAATCCAACAACAGATAAAACAATGTTCCTCATCATTTTGTTTCTCTTAGAGTGCAACCGAAATTCACCTTGCTACAATGCCTATATTTTTCTAACTCTTAATGGTATTGAATTGGAATTTTTATATATGTTGGCCTATATATCTGGCTTAGAAGTTGTGAAAGAAAAATTAAGCTACGTCTCGTAAATTCGAAGTAAATTATTTACTACAAATACTCGTATTTCCTCTAATATTCGAAGTATTTTGAAGTTGATTATTTGTTTTAGAACTTAAGGTTTTTGACTTTGTATCTACTAAAGATTATAATTACTATATATACATATATCTTTGTTTGCTTGCATTATTTTATATCGGCAGCAAACCAGTGAAACTGGAAAATCTGAACTTGTTTTCATCCAATAGATTTCGTTTTTTTTTCACTTGAATTAATTTTAATTTAAAGGAAAACTAAACGCCAACGTGAGTATCCTTGCCAAAATCAATTTTTTTGGATTTTTTCCATAAGGACAAATGCGACTCTTATCTCTTCATTTATTGCGTTATCTAAACACCGTTACTGCAAATTAAATTAAAATCTGTTACTTTTTGAGAAAATACAGTCGAGTTAAATTTTCAGCAAATAAAACATAACTCGAATCGAATCAAGTAACAAACTTAAATTTTGATTTATCTGTGGTAATAATATTTGAGATTATCATTTTAATTGATAGATTAATTTCAATAATTAAATATTAATGGAAAATTCATATTATTGACAACTAATTCTTCTTTGCCACTCCATTTGAGGTCGCGACTCATAGTTTCAGAAGCCTCACTCAGTAGATTTTCTTATTCTGCATTTTGTTTCATTCAAGCAACGGGAAAAAAAATATATTTTTTGCATCCATGTTTTATTTTGTACTTTTCTTGTACCAAATGAAGGAACAAAATTATATCGCAATTGTTTGTGAAAAGAAGACAAAATGTATTATTCTGTGATTTAAAAGAATTAAATTTCGAATCTCTTCTATTAAGATGTTAAAGAAAAATTCTGAAATTAAGACCATCCATTGTCGAAGATGACTTCTCTTCCTCGAGTATTGCTTTGCTGAACCTCATGGACAAAAATAGTTCATCGTAACTAAAGTTATTCTATGGGAAGTGAATGAGCGTCATTTAGCGCCAGCTTATTGAAAGCCAAGGCTGAAACACTTCGCCAAACATCAGTGGAGCCAACCAATTTCGGAAATGCATACTACTAGTCCTAAACACGACGTAAATCAGTCGGTAAAGCGCTGCCATAAATCAACGCTATCGCAACGTGCTTGGATAAAGCCGGGTTCTCTTCACCGATACGTCAGTTCAAAGGCGGGCGCTTTCACGAAACTTATTATAAAACTTTGTGGAACGCACTTCAAGAATCTGATCAGGGAATAGGTTTCTTTGAGTCCATCGGCCAATTAGATTGAAGGACTCCAAAAACTCTTTGATGCCAACGTATCTATTTGAAATGTGCGATCGAATGTTCTTTGATATGAATAATGCAGTGGTATTTAGTGACAAAAATGAATTTGAAATATTCACTTTGATATATTTAAAACATCTCTAAATTTTCTGGGGGAAATGGTAAATTAATAAATTACTTGAACATTAATTGGCATGGGAGAGTTTAAAAGTCTCTTTAAGCGATATAAAATGTGTTTGAGAACTTAATTGAAATGACAATCAATTTATTTCAGAAAAAAATGTGGACAATTTTTTTAGACTATACGTGAAATTTCAGAATATTCAAAATATCTACGTATGGACTAATTTTATAGCTCATGTTAGAGCACTTCTGAAAGTTATCTACTTCTCTAGTCTGGAGATTAATTTCGAACTACATTTTTTTAAAGTTTGAGAGCTACGTTGAATTGTATATTGATTTATACACTTTTAATAATATTGAGTTTTTAGGGGCGAATTTTCTCAGTGAATGTGCTGAGCTAGTGATTTGTGGTTCTGATGAGGTCATTTGAGAACTTCATACTATTCTACTTTAAGTAAAGAAAGTAAGAAAGGAAAATACAAAGTTAATTCATTAAAATCGACAATCTTGAAATTTATCAAATTGCCCACTTTAATGTTTCTTCTACATTTATTTTGAAAGTGAGAGTGCTAGCTACGAAGCAAAATCCTGGTTATGTTACAGCAGGATTGTTGGTTGTAGATCGAAACCCAGCGAATATCGGCTTTCTATGGGGTATCTCTTGTATAAAGTGGCCCACCTCTCGTATGGTGTGGGAGTCGGAGTGTGCATTTAAATACCGCCTGTGTTACGCCCATCTAAGTCACGGTGTCCATCCCTAAATAGCCATTTAGTGTAACTTCACAATGGCTAGTTAAGCTGATAAATAAAGTGGGTTCATCAAATTCTGTCGAAAATTTATTAATTTCAACAATGATTTGTTCCGTGGCATATAAAATCTAAAGTCGGGAATAAGTGACTAACCTTTAAGTAATATAGAATCCTTGTTAAATTATTCAAGGGAATTAATATCATGAATTGAATCATTGAATTCTGTTCTTTCTTTTATAAAATATTCCTTTATTGTTTGTCGTAACTGCCAACTTGTTTCCGCTGTGATTTAAAATTGTTAGCCACAATTTCGTCATTCCAGCCAAGGATGGTTTAGAAATGAAATAATGGAAATGAGTAAATGAAATGAATCAATGTTGCAAATAGATTCCAGAATGTGAACCTTAATTTTAGATTAGATAAGTTGCTTCAATTCGAGAGACTGTAGGGTTTATCAGGTTTTTGCTTTGAATCGTTTTACTGTGGGATCGAATGAATGTCATGGTGGAACTTTTAGATGATTGTTCGCAGTAGCTGTTGCTCGAGAACGAAATGACTCAAGCAATCAATTGACATTTCGCTTATCTCATCGGTTCAAAACATAATACAACTGGTGTCGTAATGAATTTACTATTCATCATATGCTAACCCTCTAAACCGATTATGCTTATGTGAGTGATAGCTCTATCATTTGAAATGTCATACTGTCTCTTAATGAGTCAATTCACCTGCCGCCGCGCAATCGCAACAACATTCTTAATCATTGCATTCCTTATGATTAATACCGCTAAGACCTTCCAATCCATTCGTTTAAAATATAATTTATTATAAGACATTGTTTCTGAAAATCAATTTCAGACGGATTAAGAAAGGAAAACCTTTGAAATTTTATTTCAATAATAGTTTACAGATTTTGGAGTGCAACCGGGCCGTAGATTGGCCAGTTTTTTTTCGTATTAGCTTTAATGTAATATTGGATCAACATGAATTTTTTTCAACATTTGCCGTCTTTAAAATTGAAGTTTAGCGGATTAGAAAAAGTGGAATTTCAGTTTTAACAGCGTTGACATCTGATATTCTATGCTTTAAAATCATTTGATTAATTTAAATTTGAGTTTTAAAGTGCCATTACAGAAAAATGCGTTTCATGTATCAAGCATTTATGTACTGGCTTCGAGTGTATTACAGTAATAAATAATTTTCCATATTGTCTTGCTGGTGAGATCGGATATCTTAATTCCAGTATAAATTTTTATATGATTCGCTCATTTTAAATATATCAATGATGAAATAATATTTACAAAATGGTTGCAAATTTTGCTGTTGATGCATTAGTTAATATTTAAAAATCACATTCACTATGGAGCTTTTATAAATAATGCTATTCTTATCCCATTTATTTATTGAATTTTATTCTTTACAAAGATAGAACCGTTTTTCTGGTATGTAATGTCACCAAAATAAGCTTGTGTAGAAACTCTGGAATACCTTTTTAAATGAAGGAAATTTAGTAAAATAATTTACAAATTTGATCCATTACTATCATGCCCATCACCCTGGGCCAGATACTAACGGGTCCACCTCGTGTCAAAACCCAATAGATTATAATTATTTTTAGATTTAACGAATAATTCATTAGAAAGCCGATCAGAGAAAAACGCCAGTGTCTTAATCATCAACCTGCTGATTTTTTATTAGTGTACTGATGTATCCCAAACAGCAGATGATATTTTGCACCATTGTTTTCGACGTACATGAATCGGAGTCGATTAAAGTTTTTAGAGTTGAAAAGTAATTTTGTTAAATGAGAGTTCTTAATACTGAAAATGAAACATGCAACTTTTAATAATCAAGTAGACTATGAAGCAGTCCATCATCGTTTTTTCACACACCTCTTTATCGTTGAATTGTACCTCAAAGATCATTGTAGTTCGAAAGTTTGATTATAATAAATCATTTTTAGGATCTACGTCTGGTAGCCCTTAGCATAAAAAAAGACAGAAGAATCGAGTCAATTTCTTTCGAAGTGCTTTATGGGGTTTTCGAATCTCTTCCAAATTCCTGGCATTCCATTGGTTTGCAATGGGCGTATTTTGTCCCTCTTTATCATTTGTAGAAAACCCCCTGAAGAGCATTAATTGTCCCCTGATTAGGAGGCTAAAAGAACGTAGAAGATGCAGCGGTTATATCGAAGAGAAAATGTCCCTTTCACTGCAAAAGTTTTCCGCGTCTTTTCTAATGTGGCTAATGACATTGGAGGTGTCATTAGCGATTAAATTATCCACTGTCGATAAGCGCTGCGATAAATGGGGTCTCCATCGTTAAAGGAACGGGTGACTCGATTGAGAGATTTTCACTTTTCCTATTTTTTAAGAATGCATTCGAACTCGTGAATTCGAATAGAATGTTCTCTCTTTTCGCTCGGAACTCTCTCCCCGACTAGATATGACCCTGGAGTCTTATCTTATTCAATTTGTTTCGAATGTTGAATTAAAGGTGGCAATGATGTTTCGAGTTGCAGAATTTTTCATGCAATTCACTTTCGCAGATTCAACTGACTCCATTTTTCTTTCACTCTTCTTAAATCTGAAACACTTAGCTCTAGTTAAAATTCAAAGCCTTAATGCAGTCGAGCCATAGATTCTGCTTTAGACACGGCTTTCCTTCGGCTTTTTCGTAAGTGCAATTCTGCACTTAGTAAGGTGTTTTATCTCGAGAACGAGTTATCACACATGAAAATGAATTTGCATGAAACATTTTTAATAATACACCACGAAATGTTTTCTTTTAAACTTTAATGGATTCTATTGTATATTACTAAAGGATTCATAAATTTTGTATATTGTTTTTTAAAATTATTTAGAAAAAACACTTTTATCATATTTAATTTCTTTTAAATTTAGATTTAACCTATTCATTCAATATACTTTTTGAGATTTACGATGTCGGGTGTATTTCTGTTTAAATTTTTGAATGTATTTGTGTGCTGAGTGTTTTCATTATGTTTCTCCGCACTTTGTTTAACTTTTATTATAATTTTATTGATTTCGTATGTGAGGAACATATTTTGATTCGTATTTTTAAATTTTTTCCCTTTTGCAGCAAATGATACCCAGCTTAAACATCCACAAAAAGAAATTTTGAACCTGAAGTTTGCTGTTATTTAGTTCTATGTTTTCGGCAAAACATACCGGTTGCTTATAAGAGTTTTTGTGGTCGAATTTTTGCAAAAACACGTTGAATGCGTTGCTTTATTTCATGCCTAAATAAACAACTCTTCAAGGTCTCTGTTTCAGCTCTAAAAGGGATAGTGAGAGCGAACACTTAAAGCACAATAAATCGGAAATTAGTAGGCTTTTGGAATTTAAAAAAAAAAAAACTTGGAAAGATGGCTCTGGAAGGTTGTGCTTCTCTTGGAAACAATCAAAGGGGAAATTTTAAATTTATTGTACTTGAATCTCAAGTTTGCAGTGTCTTTCTATCGCGATGTCTAAAATCCGACAAAAAAGCGGGTATAATATTGAATTGTGTTTATATTTTCGAATTTATTATCCGAGTTATGTTTATAATATTGAGTTGAAATAAAATAACTATTTTTTTTCAATTAATATACGTTAAATTTCCATTATTTTAATTTTCAACAATGTGGAAATTTTTCTAGTTACTAAATTGTTGGTGGTGCATGATGGGACTTATGAGTCGGAGCCACCGGTGGTACGCGCGGGTGGAAACGTGTGAGATATATCTCAAAACTACATTTTCAGTCAGGATGTATAAAATACTGCTCACTGAAAATTTCAATGAAGAAAACCATGTACAATCAAAGCATTAGATGTTTTGTTTTCAGTGCTTGGAATCTTACTTATAATTTTTAAGGAAAAAGTATTATCGTATTTTAACAACATAAGTAAAACTTATCTGGATACTTACCATGTGATTTTCAAGTTGTGTTATTCTGGAGGGAATTTTCATAGCATTTGTTTGCATGAGTTTTTTTTGAAATCCTGTGTAAAAACGATGTTCGACAACTTAAACAGAATTACTTTACTTTATAAATACATTTGCAGTGCTGGAAATAATTGCGCTGACTTTAATATTGATATTTAGGAAGAAACCTGTCTTAAATGGATGAAAGTCCAACCAAATCTATCAAATCCTTTGTATATATTCTAGGTTATAAATAGTCGCACATTCACTACTTTTGAGTTGTCTTTGCGTTGTTGAATGTCCTATAGCTCCTTCTACAAAATTTTGTAAGTAGGAACGACTCCTTCTCGTAAGTAAATCGGATTTGTAAAACAAGCTCTCTGCATTACGTGACGAATTTTTTTAAATGAAACAGTTGAACTTCTTAAAAGTGAAATGCTTCACTTGCTGAATGGCTTGCTTCCATTTTTTTAAAATTAGAATTAAGAAAATACCCTTTTCTGTTCCGCAGCTGAGCTGTGAGAAACCATGACTGCCGGAGAATAATTCAATTAACTGAACTGATATGTTTGATAAATTGAAGAGGATGTCTGAGGTATTAAGAAATCGGACTTTCAGAGTAGGTGACGAATATAAATTATGAAATCCTTCTGAAATAATTGGTTCTGGTCCATCAGTTATTATTTGTTTCGTGCATGTTTTGTATTTCTATAATAGCAAATAACATTCAGGATATTGCATTACACTAGAGATAATAATAGAATTAAAATATTTACTATTTTTATGAAAACGTGTAGTTATTTTTTTACTGTAACAACTAGAGATACTCGCACGGAAACGAAATTTTGTTAAACTGGGCATTTTTGTATTATCAAAGAGAAAACAAAATACTTGTTATGCAAATTAAGGTTCATTCTAACGTAAAAATATAAATTTCTGTTCAGCAACTACGTGAATAATGACTCGAAAAAATTCGTTACCTACAAAAACTTTACGATTTTCCGTTGTCTGTGAAAGAAACCCAATATTTTAAGTTAATATTTACGTAAAGCAATGCAAAAAAAAAAAAAAATTGGCAGAACAGATAAACAATAGCCGAATTCCAGGCTGTATTCTTTGCAGTCCCATATGAATGCTTGTGTGATTTTTATTTATAATATTCTAGCTTCCCGACAAAAGCCGGAGAGAAAAATAGGGAAATAAATTTAATATTTTTCAAATTGAAATAATAAATGCAAAAGTTTTATCCATCAAAAAGGAAAGACCCGAGCGATGTGGTTGACCGCTGTGAAATGATTCCACTGACTTGAAAGAAAGATCGAATCTAATGAGGATAAGTGACTTCCCTTTCAAACAATTCGCGGAAACAAACGAATAGTGCTGCTTCCCTCCGAAACTTCGATCATAAAACGCGAACCTCCCGTCTCATAATTGCCAATTTATACTTATTGCTGAAGACATGCATCTGCTTAATACAGTGCAATGGGGTTGCTTTGCTTACTTTCAAGAAAAACCCATTTCCTGTATAATCATTTATCTTACAGTTTATGTTCTTAAAACGAGGACGTTTTATACAAACTACTGCTCCTTATGTATAAACTTCCGCCTCCGAAAAGGAGCAGCTTTCTTCGGTCTTTCGTTGTCTTTTTGGAATGTAGCTGTCGATTTCGGATGAGGAAGAAAAGAATGCCAAATATGTATTCCGAAAAATAAAATACTGCGGTAACGTTTCAAGTGTTGTGCTATTGTTTTGTTTGTTTTACTTTGCATTGAACATTTACTTTAAATGAATATTTATACTATTTCTTATTAGAATAATACACTATTCCGCGTCCTTAACTGGGTTAATTTTTCTCTTCGAATGGCAGCGCGCACATTATTTGACTTTATTTAACTGCTTTAGGCTAGGCATATTTATGCAATTATTAATTGGGCAACAGTTTAGTTGCATGAGGAAAGTTTATGGGCTCAAGTTAGAGCGCGCATACATGCAATTTTACAGTTCGTTAACTATAAACAGTCGTAAAACCTCAGCGATCGCCTTTTGACTAAAAAATCGCACAACTCTCGTAAAGTACACGGTTTTCTATTGGAGCGCACACACATGCAACTGAATAGTTACTCTACGCTGTTCATTCAAGGGGTGAAGGTCAAGACGGGCTCTGAAATTGGCGCGTAAACTATACGAAGCTTTGCTTGAGGGCGTTTTAAAGAAGCGTGCACTACTCTTAAAATTTTTTAGCCCTAAAAATGGCTGGGATAATTGCGAATTATATGGAATTGTTGATTGAGTGTATAGACTGGAGGCCTGCGCTATATTTAATTATTTGTATTGTAACTATTATTACTTGTCAGTTATTACTTTTAAAATAAATCATAATTTTGCATACTTTTAATAACCGTTACTCCATTTTTATTAATGCATGTATTTTATTACATAATTTTAATTAGCCTAATCAGCTTTTTCTTTCCCAGATAGCATGTACACTTGCAGCAAGTTTGATTTTTCTTGATATTAGTTTGTCATGACAAACTTGATGTGGCAACTTTGCAGCAAACTTCCTGCAAAGTAACAAAGCATAATCGACCAACCCACTTGCAAAACAAGTTTGCTGTGAAGATGTCATGACGAATTTCGCACCACGATTGCAAAACAAGTTTGCTGCAAAGATGATAGCACACTTAGAGATGGTCTCTGTTTTAAAAAACATCCGATTTTTAATAGCATCTCCTAGACCGTCTTTCTTTATTAATTCAATAAATCAATGATAATTTGTGAAAAAACTAGCTTTTTTTATAAAAAAAATTGAAACATTTTCCATCTTTTTACTAAATATAGAACTCGCACTTTAAAGAGAACTATATCGCCTTTTTCTTAATGTTGAAATTTTAACGTTCATAAACAAAATTAAACCTAAAAAACAGTCAATGTTTAAAAAATAAATTACATTTTGTCCCATTTTAAAAGCAATTACTTTTGAACCCTAATTTCATAATTTATTCTACTAGCAAAACGTAGTTATTAGCGAAAATCGCTCTCTTTGACTACAATTCATATTCTCCACTCAAAATTTAAAAAATTAATAAAATCAAGAAAACATTTTAAAATAAATCGTGATGTATTAGCGCAATCTATCTTCTCCTCTCAGAGTCTAGCTGGCCGAGTGGTTAAGACGACAGGTTTAGGAAGCGGTATGTCAGGGATTCGAATCCGAGGTTGTCTTCGTACTCTGTTTTTGCTATACTTTGCAATGAGTTTGACGCGGCAAGCTTGTGACAATTTTGACGCGTTGTGACTAACTCGTTTGCGTTAATTTGTTTCAAGCTTGCAGATTTGCAGAGCAAGTTTGTTGCAAGCTTGCAGATTTGCAGAGCAAGTTTGTTGCAAACTAAAATTGCTATATGGGTTGTTGATATTTCAGATGCTTTGAAATCAATACTTTTATCCTTGATATTATTTCTCTCTCTCTTCGACAATTCCTTTTTTTTCTCAACTAACGTTTAACAAAAAAGCGACGAATGAGGTATCATTGAATAGGATTTTTTAAAGATTTCAATGAAAACGTAGTCATTTTACGTTAAACACAATTTTTTGTTTCAAAATTTTAGTGAAAAGAAAATTTTTATTTACTAGAAAAGTTGTGATTTCGGCCAACTTAATCTAACTCATGTGACCTGTGCTATAAACACAAATGAAACATTTATTTACTCAATACACTTCAATAATAGACGGAATATTTTAATTATACTGATGTGCGCTTTTTGGAATGAGCGCGTGCTATTTAGAATCGTGTCGCATTCTATGTTTTCTTGTGTCCATTGTTCATTTACTAGTTAATTTTGTTTTTATAATTTCTTTTGAGTCCTCTAAATTTCCCGAAATTTGTATTTATTTGTTTGGATATTTTTCGAATGTTCTTTGGATGTTATAAAACGGGCAGGCCGAATTAAGTCCTCTAGGAACCCCCGTTTTCCCACATTCTAACTTTCAAAACCAGATAAATTTCCCAGATAATTTGAAAGAAATTAAAAGAAATGCAATTTTAAGTAGAAAATTTTAAGAAATTGAATTAGCAAAGCATTTAACTTCAGATCACTTTCAAGAGCGTTAGTTCCTGTATAAGAAGTATAAAGAAATATAAAACTAAAATTTAAAAGTAATTTTATACAAAATTGTAAAAATCGAAATTTTTTAACACAATCTAAATACTATTTAATATAAGGCTGCGATCCTATACTATTAATTATAGGATCGCACGTTTTTTAAATATAAAACGTTTTTTTAGCATTAAAAAACATAATAAAAAATTTGAAAAAGTAATCAATTAGGGATATGTTAAAATGATGTTCCTAATTTAAACTTAAGTTTAATCAAATTGAAATTTTAATGCTGAACACGGATTAGTCAATCGTAACGCATCTCCACGAATATACTATCAGTTCTCGGATACTTTACTGTTGCACTTTGTTGAAAAACTGCTGTACTTCGATAAATTGTTCCGCGAACTATTTTTAAATTGAATATTGATAACAAATTCGAATTTAGTTTATTTGAAACTAACAGATACGCAATGAAAATTATATGTATCCAAAAGTTCGAATTGGGAAAAATTGGGTTTAATAACAAACGCAACAAGAGACGACAGTTTTTATTCTAAAAGCAGCAATAAAGATTTATTTAAAAGTTTTAATGAATGCTATGTAATTAATTAATAAACAGTAGCTAATTTTGATCTCTAAAGTAAAATTAGTTATAATTTTAAAATTTTTAATTATTCCAATAAATAAGTAAGTAATTTAAATACATAAATATATGTATAGCAAAAATTGTGCAATTATTTTTTTTAATTAAATATATAGAACAACGGTAAGAGTGAGTCCTTGAGTTAAATTATGGGCCTTAAAGATTATTCGCTGGCACTCGTAAGACTTATTTAAGTAACGAAAACAATTCGGAAATGAGCACAGTTTTCAGTTTTGACCTCAGATTAACTAAAATTCGAATTATAGGCTTATGTACAGAACTCGCCTATTACTAGTAATGATCATCAAAGCATTTGATAAGGAAATAGATCAATGAAAACGAAAGTTCACCATTTAATCTAATGATTGAAATGATAGCTTCGTGAGAGAGTGTTAGCTGAAAATCAGTTTGAGAAATTTTGAGAAAAACTAAATTGTATCACAATAAAAAAATCATTTTGAGGCGCGTGCGTAGTGCGTTTGAACAGACAGCGAGCGCATCCAAAAATGAAGAATCGAAAGATTAAAAATCGCATGTATGAGCACCCGTCGTAACTAAACGCGGTGAAATCGCGCGGTGCAGGCAACCCGACGAAACTCTTTAGTTGCCGAAGGAATTTCATGCATGCGCCTAGCCTTACTTCCATTCTTGACAAAACGATAAGGTCAATTCACGTGACAAAAGTGACCATTTATTTTTTTCCTCAGAATGGACATCTACTAATTTTTAGGTAATAGCATGTGTAACTGAGAAAACATTTTCTTTTTCAGTTTTTGTTTATGAATGAAAAAACATGAATGAACACGTCAAAATAAATTTGTCATCTTGTATTTTCTAAACAAATTTTTGCTTTACTTTATTTGGTGTTGATTTCAAAAAGTATTAAATTCTTAGCAGAATTGATTAAAATTTACTTTGGTTATTAACATTGCTTTAATAATTTCGACTTGCAACTGTGATTTTTCTCCTGTCCGCAACTCATTCATAAGAGAAATTATTCTTTTTACTGGTGCATTAATACCAGGCAGGTACAGAACATATTAAATAATTGTATGAAAGTTAGTTGATTCAAATTATTGGTGAGAAAGTGTTTTGAAGAATTCCACTTAATAATTTTGGTCAAAACATTTCCAGTGTTTCATTCTGTCACTTTTTTGCAGCGTAAAAATTTAGAAAAGTGCGAGCTATCCGACTTCTGACAGATTTACTTATGTGTATGCCACGCAACGCATGCCCCGTCATCAACGCGCTACTATGCACTACCGTCCAATTTTTTGATTTTTCGCATTTTTTTTTTTTTTGAAATAGTTATTGTGGATTTCTCTTCCTGAAAACGGGACATTTTGGCGTCCCGACGCTGTGCTTAGGGACAACGGGACAGATAACCTAAAAACGGGACGTTTAGTCACAGTCAAACGTGTCCACTAATAGTCTGGTATAAAAATGCGGCTCTTATCCGTATCTGCACAGTTTGAGGTGGCTGACGCGATCATTATTTATACAACGATGCACGTGATGCAACAATTTGCCTTCCTAAGGGATTTCGTATGGCCTCAAATTGAAAATGTGTGTTTGGGAAGGATTCTGTGACTTGTCAGGCACTAATATGGAATAAACCTAATTTTCGGGTTTTAAAATTGTAATATTGGATGAAAATAATTCCTGGGAAATATCTAAGTATCTCCTGCATTCTTCTCTTAGTATTTCCCCAAAATGTCATGTTTTGATAATGGAAGAAAATTTTATATTCTAGTCGTACCATCTTTGAAATGGATAAAAAAAATATCGATACGATGCATACATTGGTTTCGTCTCCGATAGGTGTCATTGTGAGCGTTATTCAGCCTGCTTGTTCCCATTTTTTCTTGGGTGCTGTCGGTTACTAGTTAAGAACGGTCGAGATAAACTAGAGTTTAGTTGTATGTGATGAAATGAAGACAAACAATACATCAAAATGCTGTACATTTTGCTCTTGTATAAGCACTTGCAGCTACATTTTTGAAGAACAGGATATTAGTTGAAAGATGCTGTTTAAAAACAAATCTGCCTGTTATAGTCAATATTTTTTATTAAATGTCAAGTCACAACCTGCTTACATATAAAAAAAAGGTGCAAGACAATTTTCTTATTTTAAAGGATTACAAAGCATAAATATGCATACGAAAATTTTTCACCTTTTAGAAGTATAAAGTAAATAGCTTCTCTCTTTCTTGATAGTTCTGATTAGAAATTAAGTTTGAAGTTGGTCACTAACGAGTATTGGTTTGAGACTTTTCAAAAGGCAAGTTTAAGGGGAAAAAAAAACTGATGGGAAAAAATCGTTCAAAAATTTAATGAACTTCCATTAAATCTACGTTTTACTGTCAGAATATGAAAATAAGTGGTTAAAAATGGATGCTTGCCTTTAATATGATAAAACAAATTTGGCATAAAACTCGGTAACAGCTAAGCATTTGCATAGAATGTCCAGTAATCTTAGAAATAGGAAAAGTCCCCATCAGGAAGTATTCCTAGTTCTTTCCTTTCCAACAAAAATGGAAACGAAAATGACTCAATTTTCTTATGACATGCAACGAACCTCAAAACATTTTCATCTGTCGAGAAAAGGAAGCGATCCACCCTTTACACTAGTGCCAATTCCTTTCACACCAGTGTGTCACTGCAATTCTGACACACGAGACCTGTTGAGCCATTATCGACTGCTAGTTTCTACTCTAATCCTTCTGGAGTATGTGCATACCATTCATACCTTCAGTAAAATTCTTAAGCTCCAGATTTAGGGCTCTCGTTTCATTTTCATGATTCCCAAAGAGGAATTCGTAACTCAATCTTCGGATGTAGCTGAGGGAGAGTTTTTTAAAAATGGGGGGTTAAGCGAGTTAACTAATCCCCTGGAAATAAATCACTCATTATATCTCGTCTTCCCCTTATGCGTTTGACCTTTTCGTAGCGCTTCAATGCGCCTGGTTTCTTCGGTTTATGAGATCTTTTCACGACCGTTGCGACAGGTAGAGCATTCAGCAGTAATCGGTTTGCCCATTAGTTTCTTTCATTGAAGCTCAGCTTACGATGCAAACATTGTTGATCACCATTTTTGTCCACATTTCGCTGTAATTTGTAAATGGAGAATTAGAATTCGAGAAGCTCTCGAAATCTTCGCTCATGTTCAGAAGATCTTGCCATATTTGAAATTTTGTCTTTTGTGCAAAAAAGGTCTCGGAAACTAAGGCTATGTTTTCTGCACATTAATTCTTGTGAATTATTCGTGATAATTTCATCGATTTTTTGTTTAATGTGAGATTTTACAGAACCAATATCTAATGTAGAAAAATATTTAATTCCCAAAAATATATTGTTAAATTGATGGAAAAGATGGTACGTATAGAAAGAGATTAATTAACAAAAAAAAAAGAAACCTCTGGCTTTTATCAAGTGATAAACACCGCGCCTCACTTATTTTGAGCACTTTGTTACTAATTTATTTTACCGATTTATTTTTAAGGATGCTGATTATTAAAACTGTGTGTCTTCAGTTATTAGATTATATAGGTAGAGTAAGACCTTATTCGATGAAATTGACCATCGCATACGGTTTCAATAGAACTAAGGTTATAACAACTTTGTGGGAAAACTTTTGTAAATAGTTTGCTTTGTTTTGGTAAAAATTTTAATCATATGCCCCCCCCCTTGGAGAAAACAATGTCGATTTTATGTATAAATCATTTATAAATCGGTAAACGATTCTTCGGTGATTTGAAGTATTTGATTTTATTTTGAATGCCATTTAAATGTGTGTTTCTATACAGATATTAATTTTCACTTTGATTTTGGAAAAAGTTCAAACGATACTTCCTTTTGTGACTCGTATTTTGCTTTTAAAGGGAAAATTCATTCCATGGCCAGAAATGTTATGCCAACAAATGGCCATATATTTTCTTATAAAATATTGAAATGAGGAATTGAAACTAGTCTGTCCAATTGATTGAAATTATTCATTTTAAACACTGTTCGTCGAATTGGATAGAAACCAAATTCCTTGATATAAGTCTGTTTAGGTTTCTTGTTCCCTAAGAAATGAAATTCAATAATTCTAGAGAATTTGGGGAAATTTTTAAATTTCTCTTTACCGATTAAAAATTCATGCGGAAATTATTAAATCCGAATCCTTTTTTGTTGACTTCTTTTACTCCACCTAGCAACTTACACAGGGCCGTATTTACACATTTCTCTGCCTTAGGCCAAAGCTTATTTTCCGTCCCCTCTCAAAAGAGTTGATGGAAGCCAAATGATTTTATTACTTTTAAAAAATGTGAAGAATAAAAATCGGTGGATTTTCTGCCTTCATATACAGAAGATTAT
Source organism: Araneus ventricosus (assembly GCA_013235015.1). Taxonomy (NCBI): domain Eukaryota; kingdom Metazoa; phylum Arthropoda; class Arachnida; order Araneae; family Araneidae; genus Araneus; species Araneus ventricosus. The sequence goes on from BGPR01000063.1 coordinate 717,435, forward strand.
AACTCAACTTTTTCATACCATGAACTGAAAAATGCGCTAAGGAAATCTAGTCCAACATCACCTGGACCAGATCAAATTCATAATAGCATGCTTAAACACCTCAGTGATTCGTCTTTACTAACAATTCCACTTTTGTTCAATAGAATCTGGCCAGAGAGGATTTTCCCACTTACCTGGCTAAAAGCTACTGTTGTACCCATCCTTAAACCAGGAAAGGACAAGCAAGACCCGAATAATTATCGACCAATCCCTTTGACAAGCTGTCTTGGAAAGTTAGTGGAACGTATGGTTAGTGCCCGGCTGATACATGTTTTGAAGAGGAGTAAATGGTTTGTCCCTTTTCAAAGTGGATTTCGTAGAAGGCGAGGTACCATAGACAATTTATTGAAGCTGGAAACGGCCATTCGAAAAGCCTTCGTGTACAAAAAACACCTTGTGTCGATATTTTTCGACATCGAAAAGGCGTACGATCACACATGGCGACATGGAATTTTAAGATTTATCTGACATTGGTTTAAAAGTAAACTTACCACTTTTTATTAAACTTTCTACAGACAAGAATTTTCCAAATTCGCATCGGTAACATTTTATAGGATAATTTTAATCAACAAGTAGGCGTCCCTCAAGGAAGTGTTCTAAGTGTGTTATTGTTTATCATCAATATTAATGGCATTGTGTCAAAACTTCCTGCATATGTCATTAGTACGCTTTTTGTAGATGACATACAAATACACTGCGCTGGTGAAGACATGGGCTTTATTCAAAAGGCAATTACGAACAGCCGTTAACAACATGACTGATTGGGCATCAAAAAATGATTTTCTTTTCTCGTCACAAAAAACAGTCTGTATGCATTTTTGTAGAAGGCGAGGATTACATCCATTTTCAGAATTCTAGTTAAATAGGTCGCCTATTCCTATTGTGAAGGAAACTAAATTTTTAGGAATTGTATTTGATACAAAACTAACATTTCGTTCACGTATCAAACACTTAAAAACAAAATACATTCAGACTTTAAACATTAAAGTCTTGTCGAACACCTCTTGGGGCTCTTGTTGTCTGGAAGCTGGACTGTGGAGTGCCAGTGTATGGCTCAGCTGCTAAGTCCACTTAAAAAATGTTAGATTCGGTCCATCACCAAGGACTTCGTATAGCTACTGGGGCATTTAGAACTACCCCAATTCCTAGTCTTCATGTCATAAGTGGTGAACCAAATTTAGAACTTCGACGCCACAGACCGTCTCTCTCGACCTTTTATAAAATTAAGAGCGATGAGTTTCATCCTCAACATTATAAGCTTATAAATCCTATTTTTGGATCCTTATTTTCAGTCAGACTATCTTTCACCCCAGCTTTTGACCTCAGATTTGGGTAACTTTTTAGGTACTTTGAAATTGAAGACTTTCCAATTGTCTCGCATGTTGAAGATCCCCCTCCTTGGCAGGACACACAACTTGATTTTATTGACGATTTTTTACACTTCTTTAAACCAAGTACATCGGATATTGTATTTCAGCAACAGTTCTATGACCACAGGCAACGCTTCTCTAATTATGTCCCCATATACACCGACAGTTCGAAATCTGACAATCATGTCGGTTCGGCTGCTGTTTTTCCAGATTTCACAGTTGCTGAGACACTTCATCCTTTCTGCTTTGTTTACACATCTGAACTCAATGCAATCTACTTGGGGCTTTTGAAAATTACTACATTGAATTTTAAGAAAGCCGTTATTTATACAGATTCTAGGAGTGGCATTAATGCCTTGCACAGTGCTAAATATAATGAACATCCTTTAGTGATGAAATGTTTTGATCTCCATCATACACTCAAAAATATCAAAATCAAATACTGTTGGATTCCTGGACATGTAGGAATTCCAGGAAATGAGCGTGCGGATAAGGCCGCAAAAAGTACCAATACATCTCGAGAAGCGTTTGTGCCTTTTGATTGATGCCTTGCAGGCCGTTAAGCTATCTCAACATCGAGTATGGCAAAGAATCTGGGACAGACAAACAAACTTTATAAAATCCAGCCTTCAAAGATTTTGGAAACCTCACTATTAGGAAACGCAATGCCATTTTGACAAGGCTAAGAGTAGGACATACATTTTTAACTCAACGCCACCTTTTACACTCTGATCCAGCCCCCTATATGTAACAGGTGCAACTACATTTTAAGTATTGAGCATATTTTATGTCAATGTAAAAACTTCTATACCCAAAAGACGAGCTCACTTTTGGGCACATATCATTGATTTGACATCTTGGGGACCAATCCTTGTGTCAATGTTTTTACTTTTTTAAAGGAAGTTCAATTGTTCAAATTCATTTAGTTTTTTTCAATTGGAACATTTTTAATATTTTTATGTGATTTGAAAACAACGAACGTTTGGCGCAATATGGCCAAATTGGCCCTTGTGCCATTAACCAATCGTTTAACTTATTCCAAATTGCTTATCTTTATGCACATGAAATTCTATTACGAAGAAAACTGATTCACATATTGTTTATGCACCATTATTTTGTGCATAGTATTCTGATTTTTGTAGATAATATTTTTCTAAAATCCTTACATTTTTCACCTTGAGAAATTCAGAATTTGCAAGAAATTTTGCTTCGATTTCTTTTAAAACCAATTTGTAGCCATGTGAACGAAATATTCTCTTCAAAATCATCGTTGGTTTTGGCTATATTATCTGCAATCACTATTCAAAATCGTTGAAATATTTTTTTCCATTCGTTCTTAAATTTGTTTCTTTGTTGAATATCCATTTGAATTTACGATTTTCACAACGTTCACATTTTTAAGCTGGGAAGATGGTGATTAATTAAAATAACAGGAAAATAAGATGTATTGAATAAAAATGCAGCTGCTATTAATAATGTGAAATATTGTTTGCTTTAAATGTTTAATTTTGATCATAATAAAAATGATAGGATGTCCGAAAATTCTTTTCACCATCATCAGTTTTTGTCGGATATTATAACGATTCAGGTTTGAATAACATTTTGCAGTCGATTGTCTCATTTGTAAAACAGATGGTTACAGCTGTTTTTTTTATATCGAAGGGATACCTGCTATTTCTCTTTCCTAAATAACTTCTATTTGTTGCAAGTTATTATTGGTATAAATTTTAGACGCATGAAGAAAAAATTCAGCAGAATCTGTTTTATTGAAAAGTCGTGTAAGTATTATACTTGCAATTTTTAAATATATATATATAGGGGAAAATAAAGCAGTCACTAAAATTGTACAATGAATTGATTGACTGAACGTTTAGAGATGGAATGAGCAGGTACAGATGTGGTTAAAGAAGATGTCATCAGGTAAGTGAATTTACTATTCCATTAAGACGAAGTCTTGCTTCTCCTGGTTATCTGAAAATTTGTTTCGTCTTTTTTGACAGGGTAGAGGGCTCTGCGATTTTATAGGCTTCGTATTTGAGGTTGTCAAACATATATTTATTAATGTAAGTAATGAAGTAAAATTCTAATTAAAAATAAGGATTTCTTTTCAAAGAAACCACGTACTGAAATAAAGATAACTCTCTCATGGTAAATGCCGATATTATTAAAAATCATTGGTAGTGAATAGAAAAAATACCGTAATTCCTTTAAGATAAAAAATAGTTATTAGCCTTACAAAACGATTTTTAAAGCAAATTAAAAATAATCGGTGTCTTTTTAAAAATTCATTGGTGCTTTTGACTAATATTGAAATTCTAATGAAATTAGAAATACGTATTATACTGACTAAGAATTTTTTTAAAAAAATTGCGGACCTTAAAGAATAACTTCATTGTAAACATCTTTCATTCAGATTGCTTGTTGTGAGTTTGGATTGGTTTTGTTTCTATTGAATTGCGAATATGAAAGCACTTTTTAGTTATTCTAAGAATGTCATCAGACAATTTTCATGGTCATTTGCTTTATTCATTTTTCTTTCGTATCCGTTTTCTAATATGCGAACCGAATTCGTTCTGGAACAGTGACCTGGGAAATCAAAACGTTTCTATCCTTTCCAGTGATCACTTTTCTGTGTTTGTTTCCACTGTATGTGAATCCGGCTTCCATCTGACGATTTAAATTCCACGATAACTAAAAAGCTATTATCCGGACATTTTTAAGTAAAGCATTCTTGGATACAAGTCAGGATTTAATATCATTGATTTTTATATTAAGTTTTAGTTTAGTTATCGACATTTGTCCTGCATTCTCTGTTGAAAAACTCGAAAATGCTTCCTTTGTTCTTCCTTCTGGCTGATCCTTTATTCAGTCTATCGTTGAACTCCTCTAGTTATTGAACAAGTTATTTTAGTGTACTGATTAGAATATTACGCTCGTTTCAAATGATTTATGCGCACATAAATTTTCTCTACAATACTACTAATAGGCGTTTTTTTCGAGTGCATTGCCTAAGTCGTTATCACCTATCATATTATTTTAAACAAACGCTCAAAGCATTTATTCTTTCATACAAATTACCTTACTTTCGTAATCATTTGTAAGGCATCTCCCTTTTTAGCTGGTCGAAAGTTTTCAGATATTTGATTGAAATTTATAAACTTCACAAGGCTTTTGTTCCGTACGAACGTATTGTGTATAGGAAATCTGATTATTTTAAAACAATTTCTCTAATTATGTTTGTGAGGGAAAAATCAGCTTTTTTTGCCATCTGACACTTCCTTAATATCTTGATGATAATGTATCAAATCCGTGATCTTCACTCGTCTATAAGAAAATTGTCAATCCATTGAATTAGCTACCGAGTTTGGACAATGAAGCAATATTAAAATGTCTTCTCACGAACCGCTGAATGGAGAAGTACGCCGAAAGTACCAAAAGACTGGAAATATCCCAAGGAATCCATTTTGACCATTTTAAATTCCGAAATTATAATTAGTAAAAAAGATTAATTAAAAATTTACATCAATATTTTTCATTGTTGCAGCGCAATTGAAACCGTTCTCATTGTTGCAGCGCAATTCAAGCCGTTTTCATTGTTTAAACAAATATTTAATTGCAATTTTCTCTTTCATTGTTGAAAGCTATAACAATGCAATATGGATCCCGCAATAATGCAATATGGATGGCGTTGTGTGCGGGTTTTGGCAATTTATACAAAGAAACAGGGAAAATTAAATCACGCAAATAGGGTTTTCACTAAAAATGTTTTCCGTGAGGTTTTTTACTTTGAAATTTCATATATGCAGTAGGGTGGATAGAATTTTTTTTTCAGAATTTCAAAACCTACCTATGCGTAAAAGATGTTCTATGGTATGGAGATTAAGAGAAAAATAATAAAAAAATTTAAATTCTAAATTTAATACTACCGAAAGGGGGTTGAATTGTTAAAAAAATGGAAAAATATTTAATTTTGATTATTGATTATACGATTTTATATTCGAAATAATTTTTTTTTTGCAATATAAATAACCAAAAGTGATGATTAATGAGTAGTGAGTAGTATAATGTACATTGCAATATTTTATGACTCAGCTCCCCCTCCCCACACCGTCAAATCCGTCCGGCTAAACAACTAGAGCAGTAGGCAATCCCATCTTTTTTCTGTCTCCTGCTTTATCCTCCCACGCCTCCACAAGTCGGAAGTGGTACTTCATGGAATCTTCCCCACCTGTAGTAATAGAACGCCGCCCCGTGTCTCCGTGCGTGATGCCATGACAGCAACTGTGCCGGTTGGGTGGACACAGGACTACCTGTAGTGACAAAAGTTTTAGCTGCAGTTGTTAGAACATAGGACCCATTTGGTATTTCCGACCGAGCAGGCGCTGCCGTCGTGTCAACTGCTCTTCAAGATGTGGGCATTATCTCAGAAAGCAATGTTTTGAACGTTGTTGTCAGAAATAAAATTCATAAAGAAGGTCATAAAAGATTATGACCATGACCAGTTTGGTTTATACTTCGATGGGCGAAAAGACAGGACTCTATCAATGGAAGACAACAGAAGAAAAGTCATAATAGAAGAACACATAAGCTTAGTAAAAGAACCTGGCTCTGAGTACATCGGCCACGTGTCTGTAAATTTCGGGAAAGCGCAAATTATTGGAAATAACATATATAGTTTTTTTTGTCATGCGTTGACAATGACATAGATGTAACAAAGTTGGTTGCGACGGAACATCTGTCAACACAGGTGTGAAAGGAAGTATTATACGTAACATGGAACTGATCCTGAATCATCCACTATCCGAGGCTTTATTGACATTAACGACATTCATTACAAAAGTCTATGCGTCTATGTGGTTCAAGATCAAAACGAGACCATAATTTATGAGGCACAGCATTTGCATCAATCAATCGTTCTATCGCGTTATTTCTCGAATGATTTGAAGGATACCATAGACCCTGCTATTAAAAGAAACTGATTTTTTGGCCATCCAGAAAATGTCCTGATATCAATGCTAGCTGACGACAGAAATCACGTAAGGGAATTAGCCCTTCGAAGAATTCTGAAAGCACGCAAAGTCATTGCCTACTTCTCTAGTTGTTTAACCGGACTGATTTGACGGTGTGGGGAGGAGGAGCTGAGTCATAAAATGTTGCAATGTACATTATACTACTCACTACTCATTAATCATCACTTTTGGTTATTTATATTGCAAAAAAAACAATTATTTCGAATCTAAAATCGTATAATCAATCAAAATTAAGTATTTTTCCATTGTTTTCTGAAAATTCAACCCCCCCCCTTCGGTAGTATTAAATTTAAAATTTAAATTTTTTTTATTATTTTTCTCTTAATCTCCATACCATAGAACATCTTTTCCGCATAGGTAGGTACTTCTTTTTTTTTCTCCGTAGAAGAGCGATTCACCCTAATATGCAGTGCATCTTGCTTCCTGCGTATATGCTTCAATTCGAATAAATGGTGGTTACATTTGTTTAATTACATTAAGGATGGACAGTCGAGGAGTCGGCCTTTTTTGGAGGAGTCGGAGATGGTTAAAAATAATACTGGAGTCGGAGTTTGTATTAACACCATGTTTTAATTTATAAACTTTGGATGTATAATTGTTCATTTAAGAGTTGCATTAATTATATGGTGTATTGTTTAAAAGTTTAAAATAAAATTTCTTTTTCAAAACCTCTCGTGTTTTCATTCAAACCGTACTGTTTGAAGTATTAAAGAGGCTTGATTTGAAAGTTTTAATTTAACGATATAGAATTCAAAGGAGATATTTGTAGAAAAAAACAATATATTTGTTGCAAAAATAAACTCGAGGCGGGAATAGGAAAAAATATGGATCCCTAGAAACGCTGCTTTATATCCTTCCCCAGGGCCGGCTTTAAGCCGATTGGACCAATTGCTCCAAATAGGGCCCCGCTCCAGAATGCTATCTACTCTCCGCTCAGCTAAATGGCGTAATTAGATTTCGAGGAGATACAAAATTGAGTTCAAAAAATTAAGGGAGATACTTTTTTCTTTTTTAATTTCTCGTATACGAAGTATAGAAAGCGTCCACCGAAGGACTTTCTGTTGTCCATCTGTGTAAATGTGGACACGATGACACAAAACCAAAATGTGTTAGAAGGATAATATTTGGATAGGGTTTTTATCATCAGAATTGTAGATCTGTATCCTATTTTTGACAAAATCCATATAAGGGCTGACTCTCTGTCTATATGTCTGTCCGTGTGTAGGTGAACCCCCATAACTCACAAGAGCGAAAAGTGTAGTTCTGTATCAAATTTAGCTTGCGATCGGAAGAAAGGAGGACAATCACAATACATACTCGGTTTTCTTCAGTATTCTATAAAACATAAAGCGAGCCATATTGCGCTAGTAGACGAGAAATTCGAAGGGAGAAGTCCCGCTGCGTTTTCTTAACTCTAATTCCTTAGATTCTTAAAAACTAAAACTAATAAAAACCAGCGGGAGTGGTGTCCCCTAAACTTTCTCGTATACTTCCCCAAAAAGGTGCCGTTTCCCCTTCCCCCGGGTGGCTAAAAAAAATTTGAACCTACTGTTACCCAGAATCCAATGACTATCAGAAGGTTTTTCATTACAGTGATTGAAAAATATCTAGGTAAAGAATCAAATTTAAAGAGATGCGTACCGAATGAAATGCATGTATCACACACTTCCACTCTTATCGGCTCAAGGACGAACTGGCGTAATTCGCTACTCCGTAATGAAATTCCGTTCCGTTCCTTTCGCGTGCACAGAAGGGTGTTGGGAACCACTGGGATAGACCATTTCACCAGGACACGGTATATATATTTTACAGAATAACGATGTCGACGCGTTTTCGGGGACGATATGTTTGAACCAATCTTTTCTTATTTATTTAGGAGAGAATGTTGGTCCCGTGCAACGCCGGGCCACGCAGCTAGTGAAACAATATTTACTGTTTTTCTTGTAATTAGATTCGTAGATACAGTCTTGTAGAACTTTTTTTTTTTTTTCTGAAAATGCTAATCTAATTGGTGGTTATAACAATGAAGCATTTGGCTTTTGTATTAACCCCTTAAACTGTTCAATTTTCTTTGCTATCTAATAAGATGACCCCTTCTGTTTTTTGGGGAAGGAGCTGTCTTCTTTATTCATCTAAGAACGCATAGAATGACACATTACGTTTATGAATTCCACGTAATTTTTGTGTCAAATTATAAAGCTAAGTCATGATTAATAAAAATAAGATAATTCGATGCACGTACGACGTACGGGCGCGACTTCTAAGGGGTTAAAATGGTTTTGTTAAGTCTATTTGAATATTTTAGACTGACCATTTTCTCTAACACTAATTCCGCCGTCGAACTTCAACTTGGTTATGAAAATTTAATCAAACTGATGTATTTGTACCTAAACAATATTCTGCACTGCGTAAACCTGTCTTTATTTATGGTGTTTGTGCCTCACTTTTTCCAAAAATGGTCGATGTGAATGAAATGGTAAACCCTAGTTTCATATGGACATTCTGATTCGGGGTTCTTTTATCATTCCATAGACATCTTATCGGACAAATTTTCATTTGTGGCTGAAAAACGTTTTATCTCAATTGTACAAATAACGGAAGAAAAATAAAGCATTCAAACGAATAAATGGAACGAGAGTTTTTGATTGAATTTTAATGACATTTTTTATCAAGATTTTTTCGGGACCATTTTTAAACCTAAATTTTGAAAATTCTGACGTAAGCATGTACTGTCTGAATCCATTATTGAAAAGGGCCATTTGGAAGATGAATAACGGTGTGCAAAATGTCTTTCCATGGTTAGCCCAGTGACCTAGAAGTAGTCTCAACATGGATGTTCGATGGAAGTACCATCTGCCAGGAATGCGTGGTTGATGCATGTCAAATATAGTCGTAGGTTAAAAAATCCTGACATCGTTTCTACAGTAGAATGCCGTTTCTTATCATAGTCCAAAATTGTGAAATGAGTGCACAGTAGTCCTCTTGTATCGTACAAATGGGTCTCTAATCAAATCAATTTGTAAAATTTCAATTTTAGAAATATCTATTCTAGTTGTTTTGCTGGAAATTTCTTTCCCCGATCGATTCGAATAGAGTGCTCATGGCGCCAAAATTCTAGGTGGCGTAAAAGCGGGAGCGTGAAGGAGAGGAAAAAAAATAGTTTAATAGACATGAGAGCTCCGAAAAAATGGCAAATAATTTCCCATTAGAATTGGCGGCCCTTAAAAATCTAGTCGCCTCAATCACTTCAAAATCTAGTCGCTGTACATCGCAGTGCTAAACCGGCGATTAATTCACGACAATGGGTAGGGACAGGGTTCTAAAAACAGCTCTGCGCATATGACCTCATATTGTCGAAATTTGTCACTGCCCTTCCTCTCTCTCACACACACACACAACACTCACCAAACGTGGTCGCGTGGGAATGTATCCTTATTAGCACAAAATATTGTACGGTATCTCCACGACGTTGTTTGATATTTTGAATGCCGCACAATATCGTTGCAGTATTCTAGAGTAGCGGTTCCCAACCTTTTTGGTTGTGCGGACCACCTGTTGTTGTGTAAACAATATTGAGGCCCACTAACTAAATATACAATTAAAAAAATGCATACACATATATAAATTACATGTCATATGTCAGTAATTAGTAAATCTTACTGTAAAAGGATTTAAAAAATATTGTTTATAAGTCAAAAAACGATGACGACTTTTGAAGTTGGCCAGACTTTGACTCTTGACTAGCGTTCCGCGGCCCATGGGTTGGGAACCGCTGTTCTAGAGCATTTTATCGGGATGTTAGTTTCATTTTCTATAGCTTCTAGGCGCCTTTGGGCAACTGTTGCGCTAAGAATGACCATGATTGATAGCTCTTAAAATTGTTCGAAAACTTTCAACCTCCAAAATAGAACTAGTATCTTGTTCTTTGTGGCATTCTAGAGTAGTATTCTATTTTCTGCTGCCGCCTTTCTGATTTTTTACAAATGTCCTTAGCGTCAGCATCGGGATTTTATGATTAGAACACACGTTGTCAGTTTATGAGAAATCTCAATCTTATGTAAACTTACCAGCTTTGCGTGGAGTTCAGTAAAAGAATAAGATTAGGAAAGACTTTAAATTCTGAAAATCGGAAAAAAAAAACCGAGAATGAAGGTTGGACATTGAAGAGAAGTTGTTCAAATGTTTAGTATACATGGTTGTGTTTCCAAAAGAGAAAAGAAAGATGTACTATATGCCAAAAACAGTGGAAACTTTTTAAAGCTACTTGCATTCATTGGAAAATTTTGCGTCGTTAGTTCTGGTCATTTGAGAAGAGCAGCTTCTAATGAATCGTATATTCATTACCGAGAAAAAAAACCCACCAAAAATGAAATTATAGGGATACTTGGATCCAAAATCGAGAAATAAATTTTGAAGGAAGTTTCAAAGTGGGCATATTACTTCATAATTTTAGACTGCACACCCGGACTTCAGTCATTTGGGCTAATGACATTTGCTATAAGATTTGTATGGTGTATTACAGGTGCAGAACCTTGCATGAAAGAGCACTTTTTGAGATCCATTCCAATCGAACATTCAATCGGTGATACTTTAATAAAGAAACTTTTAATACGGCCAGCTGAAAATCCACTGAAAAATATGTTTGGCCAAAGCGATGATAATCGAACCAATATGAAAGGAAAAAATCCAGGCATCCGAACAGAATTCTGAAAATCAACCCTCAGGCATTTTATGTTATATGCACTACCCATTCCCTAAACGTAGTTCTTATTGAAGCTCCACAACCCTGTCTGGACGCTGTGGAATTACTTAGTATTTTATAGCAAATTTACATCAAATTTACATCCTAAAATCATCGTTGGACAGCTTTGAAGAAACATGTTCCCAGTATAACGGTCAACCCCTTACAAGTCAAACGCGGTCACTTTGCTGGAGTTATCGCTTGATAAAAGAACTAATGCATTAGCCAAAAACATTGTCTTGAGTGTGGCGGAAAAGGTAAAAAGTTTTAAGTTTGTTGCTAGTCTTGTCATTTGGCATTCAGTTCTCTTCAAGGTCTATGCCATAAGTAAGATGTTACAGATCTAAAATATAGATGTGTCTAGTGCTGTAGAAATAATTGACAGAACAAGACAAGCTTTGGTAGAAACGAGATCAGACAAAGAGTTTCAACAGGCTCTGGTTGATGCGCGTGACCTCTGTAACAATATTGAGACTAAAGCAGAATTTCAAGAACCAGAAGTTCGACCACTGTAAAAAAAAAAAAAAAATACGATTATGAATCTCTAGACGAAGCTCATCTAAAGGAGATTCAAGCAAAGCTCCTGTTTTGTTTCTATTATTTTATTCTGAACGTCACAATCAACTATTTGCAGGAACGCTTCGAAGAACTAAACTTCTATATATGAAAAAATTGGTTTTTATCTAACATCAAGAAAGCGAAACACGATGAAATTTTAGGCATGTTCAAAGATCTTCATTTGGCTTTGAGTGACGGTAATCAAAATGATGTATATGGTTTCCAACTTCACCAAGTAATATTAGTTACGTTAATTCTACTGCTAGACGAAGTGACCAGCTGTTGGAGATTCTAACTTACTTCATTATGAACAAGGTTGCTGCAAATTTTTGAAATCTTTTTAGTGTCTTTGAGTATTTTACTGACTTTCCTAGGAACTGTAGCTGTTGACGAAAGAAGTTTTTCCAAACTGAAACACCATGTCCCAAGAGCGACTAGTTGGCTTAGCAACCACAATTGAATGGGACCTTTTGCAGAACATTGAAATTCAGAAGAAATTTTGCAGATAAAAAGCAAGAAAAGTTAATTTTTGAACTGAACTTATAATGCTGTTTTAAAATAAAGTCAACCATTTTTAAAATAAATTTGTTGAATATTTTAATTTCAATAAGACCTATACAATCTTAAATATATCTAAAGCTCAAAAATTTTCACTATAATATTATTCAGTCATATTTACAGGTTAAACATGCACATTTGTATGTAAAAGTGTGTTTGGCAATTAGAATACAGATACAACAGAATATTTAAAAATGCGTTGGTTGTGTTGGGGGGGGGCGCGCCGTATTGATGTTTTGCCCGGTTGGTAAAATTAGCTCGGGCCGCCTCTGTTGAAGCGTATCATAAAACCCATCTTTTATTCAGAAGTACTCCATTTCCTTTTATGACTATATAGCTCCATCTTTCAAATCAGAAAATTCATGTACATTTATCACTGTTAATGGCAAAATAGACTCCGTTTTACGGTTTTAGCACGTTAAGTAGAAGTCATCCCGCAATTTTTCTTGATGGAGTTCAACTACCTTCCTCTCCCTTTTTGTTTTCTTTTTCCCGCAATAACTGTTTCGCTTTCAGATAATGTACCGAAACCACAAGTAGAAACTTCGTAGAAGGGCTTTAATTATAGAGCAATAAAAATGTAATTATAATCAAGATATGTAGCTCCTTTGTAGCTATTTAGTGTGGACGCACTTTAAATAAAGCTGTAGTGAAAAAAATGTTCTTTCTTTTGCAATTAATATGGAAGACCTAATTTTTCTTGCACGTGTTATTTATATTGTTTTGAGATGGGAAAAAAGTTTGGGGTGTGAAAGAAACTATGTTTAAATCGGTCAAAGAATGCATTTCTCATACGTGATGGAATTTATTTTAAATTGGGCTTTATATGTTACAGTCTGAATAATTAATGAGTACTAGTCCCTTCGTTGTTAACAAGAGTAATTTCTCAAAGTGGAAATACTGTTTCAAAAATTTATATACGGAGAGGCTCCTTGATTGGACGGTTATCATAGCTTCAATTCTATTAAATATTTAGGCCGTAAAATAGACAAATTATGTTGTAACGACGTAAATGGGGCGTATGAAATAATTTCGAAGTCTAAGCGCTACGTGGTTACAGCAAGAGAAAAAATGTTTCGATTTAATTATCAATTAATTGTAGTAATGTTAAGTACGTAGATATTAAAGTGTATATTATATCCTCAGATAAAAAATTTGTTTGGCTAGAATTTACTATAATAGTTTAACAAAAAAATTTCCCTAACCTTATTTTTAATGTTCAAAAAGAAATCAATTTTAAACTATAGAAATAACTCAGAATGCAATTATAACCACCAATAGTCCCCATAAATTGAAAGTGGAACTAGTCAAAGAAGAAAAAAACTATAAAGGACACTAAGGCCATCAAATGTTGGATCAAAAAGAATAAAAACTAAGGATACGCATCATGTATGAGAAAACAAAGGGAGAAGAAGTGATGCAGTTCATAAAATGCCATTCTTGGGTTCATGCATTATGTGCCGGTATGAATTTGAGAATAAGCACAATCAAAGCAGTAGTATTTTTTTAAAAAAATTGGTGGTCCATTCCGGGTAACCAGTGGTCCAGTGTGGACAACCTGTTTCATTTATTGGACCAATGACCCAATTTTTTAAACTATTTTTGTTCCTACTATAAAATTTATTTCATAAAAAATGAATAACATTGGTTTGAAGATAAATTTTAAAAAATTAATCTACTTGTTTTTCATCACTGTACATACAAAAAAGTGGCACGAAATTCGGCAGCTCTCCCCTTTTAATACTGAAATTTCAGAATGGCCTTAAAATGGCACTATATTTCTCAGTTGGTTTTGGAGAAAACTAGATATTGCTTTTTTTTAATCGAGCAGCTAAATCTGGCTGCAGTTAGACATAGCTGTATTTAGGTATTAAATAGAAATGTTAAGAAAACTAAGGTATCGAACAGAAAAGACATTAGAACAAATATTTAAAGAAAGACACTGCATGATTTTTGTTTTGTATTTTTGATAGTGGTATAATCTTTTATATTCATGTTAGAATTAATTTTTACTATTATTTGTTTAAAAGATTATGAACAAATTTTGGCCACTTTTACATAACAAAGCTCAAAATTTGTTTTTCTTGTACAAACAGTAGTCGGTGGGGATGCGAGGTCTTTAAGATGTGATATTATTCTTTATTTTGTCATTTTTTTCTTAAGTTTATAGGTGTTCACTGTATAATATCAATTTTATCTACATCCAAAAGTTGTAAAAATTTGCTGCTTCTTATTCAATTGCTTCGCGTCTGTCTCTAAGTTTTAAATTTCGAAAAAAGCATTTCCTAAAATAATTGCTAGTGTTATTCAAATTGCATGATCTCGAAGTATGTTTTTGAAACTATTTCCATTCATAAATCTTCATGCACTGTAAACTTCTTATTTCTACATTACTGAAAATGAACCATTCTTGCAGTGAAACTGATGAACATTGATGGTACATTAATTTTATTATTGGACTTCGTATTTCCGCAATAGAAATGAACAAACAGAAGGTATGAAGGAAATGCTTGGCTTGCAAAAAAAGTAAAAATACATCTTCTCATCAAAATCTACAAAGGACAGAATGGGGAAAAGGCTCGGGTAGTATTAAATTGTTTTTTGAAATAGTTTTGAGATTAAAATTGCTTTAGGATTTGTACAATTTAACCGTTATTTCAAACATTTTTATCTGGAAAGCATTTGAAATGTCTTGTTTATTCACGATATATCTGGGATTTTGAATAATATGTATATTTTTTAAATTTATTTTCATGAAGTTTTTTTATAAAGGGCCCGTAAAATTTCATATGGATTACTTATTATTTTCGAAGTGCATCAATAACAAAACAATTTTTTTGTTGAGCAAAGAGCAAGGTTATTTTGGATTTCAGATGCTGATGCCTCTTTCTTTGATACGATTAATGCCCTTAAATAGCGACCAGAAAATTATAATTAATATTTAGCTACCAAATCGGCAGAAACCGATTTTTTAATAGATTATATTTAATTATTGGAAATGTTTCTCATTTGATACTTGAAAAAAATAGACGTAATTAAAAAGTCATCATATTCGCATTATTTTTGTCATTAAATTTGTCATCGTAAGCTATGCAACATTTTCTGGCACGGTATTTTTAACATTTATTTTCTGCTTCCTATCTTCATTTTATTCCAAACATCGAACATTTATAATTCATTTTACAGTGTTACTGATATACATTTCAACAAAACGTTCAATGCAATCCATGTATTCCAATCAATAAAAAGAGGAACGAGTGTTAAAAACAATCGATGTTTTGACACCAGATGGGGCTTGGGACTGGTGGGAATGATTTCTTTACGGAGATTGAGAGTGGACGACCCGGAAAGTTCTATCATTTGTCAAAACCAGAAAGCAGCCTTGAATTGCTCACTCTGAGAATCTCTCGCCTGTTCTTGTCTTGTTTAATTGGGATTTTGAATAATAATAACCGTGTATAAAATCGATCATAGAGATTATTTCAAATTAAAACACATAATTTTTTACTTAATTTTAAAATTGCCATACGTACGAGGGAGGTCCGATAATAACCTTTTTTTTTTTCCCAAATCCTCCTGATCCGCAAATCCTTTTGCCACCAAAACTCTCCAAAAATTTCATACAGCCAAAAAAAAGAAAAGGCCAGGACGATTACGCGAAGGAGTTAACGGTGCGCAAGGTGGCGCAAGACCGCATACGTCAAAGCAAACCAAATCGTGATTGGAACAACGGAAATGGGAGGTCCTGCATCCTATAGTCCATATGTAGCCCCTTCGGATTTTCATTTATTCGGACCTTCAAAGAAATTTTTTGCGACAAAATGCTTTGAGGATCAGAAGGATTTGAAAAACGCCATTCTGGAATAATTTAAGCAATCTGACAAAGAGCAGTGCCGTGAAGAGATGCACGAACTAATGTCACGCTGGGATAAACGTTTACGGAGATTATGCCGAGAAATAAGCAAAAGTTGTTTTTTTTCGCGAAATCTATTAAATATTTTCCAAAATTACAATTGTCAGTGTGATTTCGCCCTGCACCTTTTTATTATCGGACCGCCCTCGTATTTTCATATGCAAGTTATACATTTCTTAGAGTGATAGTATGGAGCTTCGAATGTCTGCCTGCTTTCAAAATTCTCAGTATAGTATAGTATATACAATGAAGCTTCATAGGTTGAGTGTGCTGATGTTATCAAAGCCTTCAACCTTCCGTTTGCTTCCTTCGAACTAATTGAATTGGTCTGCCCCCGCTGATGTGCCGCGGAAGTTTGAAGAGGGGGTACTAGCTCAGGTGCCGTCCTCATCATCTGACCGCGGTTCAAAATGACGAGGTCCGTCCCAAAATAGGCCTCGTGTTACTTCTAAACGGGACGTTAATATAACTAAACTTCGTGGTCTTCTTGTCATCATTCTCTCCCTCCTCCTCATGATCTTTCTCCGGTACACCTTCGATAATTTTATCTTCATCGAGAGAGAGTGTGACGGGAGAAAGATGGTCTGCATTCACCTCCTTTTCACTAACTCATTATATATTTTTACATACTTGAACTTGTTGTTTTGAACTTATTTCATGTTTGTAAAATTGAAGTTTTGTAATCGATTTTTCACTTACTTCCTGACGTACCAGAATTTTAAACGCGTGTTTTTCATGACCATTCAATGTTCTCGTATCTTAATTATTAGTTAATTGATTAATTTAATTACATTTTGATTCCATATGAGTGGCGCCATTTGGTAGTGAATCTGAGGTAAAAAAATTTCATAATTAATTAAAAATTATATACGCTAATTAAAAGTGTTTAAAATTTTTTTATTAAATTTTGTGCCCAATAGTCTTAAATTTTGGATTACCTTCAATGAGTGTCATTATTTTGATATTGGCGATATTCCTCTGTGTACAATAAATGAATATTATTTATGTATAATTCAAAAATAACATCTTGGAATTTTAGAGCCCCTGATTCGAAGTGCATAGTTCCGATTGAAGTAAAGCAAACGGTTATAAAAAAAAGTTTGATTATTTGTGCTTGAACATAATACATAGAAATACATAAAGTAAGTCTGAAGCCATTTAAGAACAACAGTATTTAATAAATTAAAAGAGCATACACACATTTCGTAATTTAAAAATTAATACAAGTAATTTTACTTGAATGGGAAGAGCTAAAGTATCTTATCAATATAGGAAATGAAATTTCTTGCATACAAATACACTCAAAAGAAATTTGGAAGTAAAGTATATGATCCTTGTATATAAATTCCATTTGTCTTAAAGCAGGTTCCTTTAATTCGAGTTTCTATTTAACTTAACGAATTTTTATTTGGCAAACACTTGCGATATTCAAAAATTATAGATCTTCACTTCTATAGATCCTTTTCCTATTGATGTTTGAGGTTTATAAATTACATTGTCTGAACAATACTACAGAATTGAAGTGGATTTTTTCGGCTAGATTGAAATGAAGTATAATTTAGTTTCTGTGTTTTAAAGAAGCTTTTGACACTAAATAATTGTTTGACGTATCGTTTTAATAGCCGGATATTATAAACTTTACAAAAAGAAGCGAATATATTAAAATACAATAAAAACCTTTCATTGTTTTATTTTTTGCCATAATTCTCTTGCAATACTAAATAATATTTTTATTATACAATAAAAAAATATATTTAAAAAAAATCGAAGATATTTGTTGTGGCATATTTTAAAAAATCTTCGCATTTGAGGTTAAAATTTTTAATGCCCAATTTTAACGAAATATTTATCTTAAAAGCTCAAAGCTTTTCACGAGCTTACTAAACACAAGTTATGACGCATATTTCTAAATGATGCTTAGCGAAAAATAGTCTTTGCTACTACCTTCTAAGAAAAATTCTTTTTATGTTTTGACTTTTTCAAAGATAATGGCAGTTGTCAATCGGAATGAATGATGGAACATTGCGATGGTTGATTATAAAGCGGAAATGAATGTTAATTTCGTATAATAAATACTTTGTAGAGTTTTTAGTCGGGTCTCTGCTGTTTCATTTTTGTTGTATAAAAATGCATATTCTTTTTATTCCTGAGTTTTTTAAGGGTTTTCTTTCGAATACTTTCAAGTCTAAAATGTATTCAGAAATTACTACGAAGTATATGTGAATGATCGCATGAACTCAGAGCCTAATGATACATCTGACCTATTAATCTATTCAAATGCATTAAATAGTCTTCTGCGGTGTGTGAAACTGCACTTCAGGAACATGATTTAACTGCTAGGATAGCCGATTGGATCATAAAATATGACCAGATAATTTTTATGTTTCTGTAGTCGTCTTTTAAGAGTCATGAACCCAGGTTCTGAATCTCATGCCGAAAAAAAATTTCATTTTCTTTAATTACATTAATAAATCCGGTCTTGTTATACGGAAAATGGGGAAGTTTCTTGATTAGTTCATACGAGATTTGTATAATGTGCAGCTCTTTGCTTGCATAATAGTTTCAATAGAAACGAGATAGTACAATGATAGGAATTCTCAAAAAGTGAACACTCTTTTTAACTCAATTTAGAAAGACAACTATCATATTTATTAGTTGAATATGTCAAGCGGTTCGTAAAACTGAAATAAAATTTTCTGTTGCGTTAGGAAAAGTCGAAAGTGTTTTTTATTTATAGCTACGGTGTTTGTTCTGAAACTATAAGACATGTTAAAAATAAAAAT
The DNA here is from genome assembly GCA_013235015.1 of Araneus ventricosus. NCBI lineage: Eukaryota > Metazoa > Arthropoda > Arachnida > Araneae > Araneidae > Araneus > Araneus ventricosus. The sequence continues at coordinate 736,427 of BGPR01000063.1, forward strand.
AAGATCCTTATTGAGTTTGTAAAACTCAAGTGCTTTACACCATTCGTGTCAGATTTGATATAAAGCTGGACGATAGTCTGGTATAGAATTTCAGTAAAAACAGACACTTCGTCACAATCTAACATGGTAAAATTTGGCAGTTATCGTCCTATCATTGCAAGGAATCGAATGGTTTTGATAGCGCTTCCTATTTGTTTGCTCTCGTGTTTTGACGATAGTCATATTGGCCAAGAAATCCATTCCTGTTCAATTCCCTTATTTAGCCCATACCAAATCGCGTTCACCCATAAGAGATAGATTTGTTTACTTTTGTTCCATTCAAGTGCAGAAGACGTGAATGAAATGCCGAGAGAATCTAGTGGATCCAAAATGGCCGCTCTGAAGTAATTTGGCGTGCCAAAGAAGCTTTTGAGAGATAGTGGTGGGGAGGGGTGGGGGATGATGAAAAATTGGCTGACACGTGGCTTTTTCGGCTAGTGATCTCTGTACTTTCATGTTTTGCAGCAGTGGGGAACAGTACAATGAAGGGTTTCAAAATCGATTGTATGGTGGTTTGCTGCTAAATCGATTCAGGGAGGTAAATTTAATCGTCTTAATTGAGTGGGATTTTCAACAGCTGATGTTTTTTTTTTTCAGAATTGCTTGGAGGGACTTTATTAATTTATTTAATAAAGAAATGCTTTAGGTGGAAAATAAAGTAGGAAATGTGAAACATGGGCGGTCGTTTGTAGCAACTTTTCATTAGCTCACCTAATCGGCAACATTTTTAATTCATTGAGAGTTTGCAGGTGAACAAAATAATTATATTTCTAATATAAATATATTTAATTTTTTAAGCATGTTTATGAAAGCTGTTAAAGGTAATATCCGGCTTTTTTTTTCAATTGCTATTAGGCTTTTATTGCTGAACTAAATACGTTCGCCAAACTTCTTATTAGACAGTTAAAACATAAATATTTATCTCTATTGTTATATTTATTATTTAAATAGGGCCGTTTTTTTTCAACTGAAATCATAATCGTTGGCATAGCGAGGATTTTTTTGTTGTTGCTGCTAAATGCATTAATTTCTTGTATTATGATATCGAACCATTCTCTCTGTATATTAAGTCCTATCATTTACTCCTTATAATTTGATTTTTTTTATTGCCGTTGTAAAATGCAACTAGAAATTACTTTAAAAAGCTTTCTGAAATCATTCCAGTCTGAACGAAAGATTTCGATTAAAAAACTGTAGGGCCGCTGTGGTTTAATGATAAGATCTCGGCTTCGGAACCGGAGGTTTCCAGCTTCGAAACCCGATTCCACTGAAGATCCGTGTATGAGGCCTGTTGCACATTAAATCATACGTAGTGGCCAATCGTCATCTCGTTGGTGTGGTGAGGAAGTTTGGAGAGGGGATGCCAGATCGGGTATCGTCCTCGAAATTACCAGGTCCACCGCACAATAGCCCTCATGTTGCTTCAAAACGGGACGTTAATATAACTAAACCAAACAAATAAAAACTGTATAAAATGCAAATTAGGTAGAAGTGTACACGCATAGAAGCTGTTTTCAAGATGCTTCGACAAAGATCACAGAAATAAAAAAATATATATTGTTTGTTAATTATGTTTGAAAGTTTTTTCTATTGCTTAGTTTTCAAAATAATTGCCATTTTGCTTTCGGTTGAAAATTTCGAATTTTGAAGCCTGTGGTTAACAGATTATCTGTTACAAAATATATGGACATGTTCTGGGTACAAAACTGTTTTTTGAAAAAAAAAAATCCCTCCCTTTTTTTAAAAAATGCCAATGGAGAAGCCGAAATGCATAGAATAAAAACGACAATCTGGAGATGCGGGTGCTGTAAAGTAAGAGAAGCAAATATGCGATTATATGATATTATAATTGAAGAAATAACACCAAGAAACAGATGAGAATTTCAAATGGATCTGTTTATCAACATACAACGTCAACGTCAATGAAGTTCGTTCACGTAAGAAATAGCTTGAAATGAGGAAATTGAGAAACACAAAGAAACGTTTATGCAAAAGAAACATTTTATTAACATTTGATACGTTGAAAACAACATTGTAACAGCATTTGTGTTAGTTTGCAACAAAACAGATAGTTATGATAAACGTTGCAAGTGTATTTCCTAGCGCAACTAAAGTCAAAAATGTTCGTTCAGTTCGATTATCAAGAAGTGACGTCACCTTTACGGCGGATAACCGCAGCAAGACGTTTAGGCATGAACGACACTAAACGGCTCAATGTATCTGTAAAACTTTTTCCCATTCCTGCCGCAGATAATCTTGTAACTGTTGTATATTGCGGGACAACGCTGGGCCATATTCCTCTTAAGAATTCTCCAAATATTCTCTATAGGAGAGAGATCCGGGCTTGCTGCTGGCCACTTTAAAACAGGGACACGTTTCGTACGTAGCCATGTTTTTGTTATCTTCGCCGTATGAGGCCTTGCGTTATCTTGTTGGAAAAAATATAGTTTTCTGCCAAACAATCGCTGCAATGATGGACGTAGATTCACTTCAAGAATACGTATATAGTCTGGAGCCTTTATCGGGCCGTTGCAAAAATTCAAATTGCCAAGCCCATTGGCTGCCAAGCAACCCCACACCATCACAGAGCTTGCTTTAAGAACCACGCGCTTGTAACAGAATGGATCGTTTCCCTCATCCTTCTCCCTAATAACCTTTCGGCCAATATTTTCATATGAAACCTCAAATATGGATTCATCTGTCAACAGTACCTTTTTCCAATGGGATGGAGTCCAGCTGAGTTGAGATTTGGCCCACTCAACACGCCGACGTTTATTCGATGAAGTGAGAGATGGCTTACATCTCGCTTTTTAGAATGCCTAGCCGCGCCTTTTGATATATCGACGCGTAGATGCTTCGGAAATGGTCTTTACAAAACTTTGTCTAGCCCATGTGACTACCCTATTAGCACAAGATGCTGTACAATATTGCTACGATATTGTGCGGTATTCAGAATATCGAATAACATCGCAAGGATATCGTACAATATCTTGTGCTAATAGGGTAGGTCTGCCACTTCCATGTGCCTATTTTTACGAATATGTCTACGAAATAGGCGTACTTCCCGATCAGACAACGTTAGTGTCCGACCGGGAGCCTTTCCTGGACGGCTATTTCCAGTTGTAGTGAAACGTTTTATAATACTACACACTGTAGAATGTGCCAAGCGGAACGTTCGGGCAATTTGGAGCTGAGATATACCATTTTGGTGTTGTACGATTTGATTGCGTACTACAAAGTCAGTAGCTCGTCCCCTTGCCATGCTTACGCTTACGCTTAGCACTGATAAAGATCGCGAATTGCTCGCCCTTTTATGCTGTTTACTTCCTCTGACGTCACTGACTCAGAATTGTGCGCGAAACGGTTTGAATATTCTCGTTCTTTCTACTGAACGAACTTTATTGCAAAGCGTTGGGATTAAGAATACAAATTTTAGATTTACTTCAGGTTCTTTCCTTGTTTTTTCAGTTGTGACATTTGTACATAGTCTACAACTACATATAACTATGCATTTTACAGCGTTTCGATGACCCCTCATTTTTTTAATTACAGAAACCTTAGTGAACGAACTTCATTGACGTTGACGTTGTAGTTTCAACTCGTATTTCTATAATTTTGGCCAATTGCCAATCTATTTTACTCATTATCCAATTGGTACAGGAACACCGACTGTTAAGAATAAATCAAAACGAATTTAGATGTATACATACATACTGCCGTATAATTCGATATCAATATTTTCGTACTATAGAAAACCCTTTTTTATAGGCACTATTATTTTTTACAGCTGCCTTTTATTTTTTTTATATCGTAGTCAGATGACTGCTTCCAAATTAGTTATGACATCTTTATTCGTAGGAAACGTGTTATCTTACCTTTTGTATACAGTGCTGATAATTATCTATTTGCATACAAATATTTTTCAGTCGGTTATTAGGTGATGCCGGCCCTTGCTAAAAAATCTAATTATTATCAGAATTAACAAAAGAAATTCAAGAGCAAACAAAATTTGACTCAAGTTAACTTTGCCTAGCTGAAGAATTTTTGAATTTATCATATTACACAACTGTTTAGAATATTCCGTTTGAATCTATTCATTTGGATTCTAATCTTGAATTTAAAATCGTATCGATATGAAAACGGATGGACCAGAAATTATTAATGCTCATTAACAAATGTCAGCCTTTCGCGCTTCAGTAAAATTGTATTTTTCAAAATTCAGTTTTATCTTTCATCCGCTTTGATTTCATTCAACTCGTAAAAAATTCCTGAACAAGATCGATTTTGAAGGCCCAACTGCGAGACTGATAATACGCTTTTATTTCAAATTATATAAAAGTCTGGCAAACATATTTTTTTTGTAAATGCGGACACGAATTACTATTCAAATTTGAAGCGAATCTGCTCATTTGTATCGTTGCATGTTTGGGAACGATTCTGTAGCATTTGATAGCATGAATATGGTCAAACCATGGCAATAGTTTCTTGCTAAGATTCTTAGCGATGTGCTCATTTCTTCTAGCGTTTTGCTACAATAAAACCAGTTTCGTCTTGTGAAAATGAAAAATCAATGGAAGCTCCACTGTTCAGGCGATAAATTATTAATGCATTTGTTACCAACACTTATTATTATTATTATTATTATTATTATTATTATTCTCTAAAGTAGTTTAATTTAGGAACGTTTCTGCGCTCTCGACCGACGCAAAGAAAGAATATCCTGCGATCAATTCTATTTGTATTTTTTTGTGACTATTCCATTGCAACGCATGGTGTTCTGCCTCTGCTTATAATATCAACCTTTCAAATCTGATATTGATTCTTTGTGTTTTGCTTCTGAACTTTATTTGCTTTCATGCTATAGGTGATTTAATTTTAATAGTTTCACTCCCTTGTTCAAATAAGCTGATTTTATAAGCAAGGAAGCAAACCCGTCTTCGATTCGATTCATTTGTAGTTGAAACATTTTCAAAAATGCACTTTTGGAAAACAGTTGAATGTATGCTGTGTGGGGCACGACGCAGGCTTGCGTGCTGTAGTTGTACAGTAGACGCACCTGCTTTTCGAAAAGTGTGAAGTTGGCGTGAGCGATTTGACTTTCACTCCGAAGTGCAAACTGCATGTGAAGAAGCCATTAACTAAGGATTATATATAAAAAAACACTTTTCCATCTTTCAATTTTTTTTGTTGCTTTGTGATTTGTTTTGAAAAGAAGTAAATGGATTTTGTTTTCTCATGTGTTTTATTTTTTATAAACTAAACCTTTAATTGTGAAAAAAGGAAAATCTTTAATATTTGAAAATGCAATGGGGAAGATTTTGCAAATTAAAATAAATGCGTAATGTTATCAGTTCCAATGGAAATAAGCTGCGGTAGTTTTTCGTTAAAGAGAGAAAACACTATTATTTAAAAATGACATAAGTGAACGAATTTAAATTGCTTTTCCTAACGATATTCGATGAGTATGTGAAATTTTGTTTTGATTTTTTTTATTCATATCCTGCTGTCAGAAGTATTTTTCTCTGGTGAATTATAGAGATTACTTTCATAGGATCTGCTTCTATTTTATTTTTACAAATTATATATTGTTGTTTTTTAGTTATCAACTGTTGTTGCAAGAATTTTTGATCGTGAAACACTTTCTGTACTAATTTCAAATTTAAAAATTAACTTAACATTATATGAAAACCATTAAATTATATATATTGTATAATTTTTCTTAGTCTTATAATTTCTTATTAAAGTTTACCTGAGAAAATCGGCATATTATAGATTACATCAGAATCATTATAAAACTCGTGTTATAGTATTTAATTACAGCATTACCTGTGTGTGTGAGAAGAAGCAAAGGTTTTGATTGTGCTATCTACGATTTATTTGAAGAGGTCACCGGGTAAAGAGTTATCTGAGTGCGAAGAGTGAGAAAAATCTTATTTTGTAAGTGTTCTGGTAAATATGAAAGAGAACTGGAGAAGCTAATGAAGCGTTCTAAAACTGTCATTCAGACTGTCGTAACTAGAAAAAATGTTTCAAACAAAATAAAACGATCTGGAAGAAAAAGGAAGGATTTTGACAGAGGTACGGGGCGATCAACAATTGTTTCGACGTTCAACTAAAAAAGATCTTTCGACTCGTGAAATTTCGAAACGTTTCAGTAAAAAACTTCACATGTAACAGTTAGAACATTCTTAAATCAAATACTAATACAAGATTTATGAAAATGAAGAAAACACCAAAGTTATTGAAACATCATCGAGAAGAAAGATTGAAGTATGCTAAGAATGGCATGTCATGGAACGATGAGTGGAAACAAATATTTTTTGATGAAAAGAAATTTGACCTTGACGGTCCCGATGGCTACAAACACTATTGGTATGATTTGAGGAAGAACCGAAAGAATGCTTCATACAACAAATGGAAGGAGGATCAGAAATGTTTTGGAGACCCTTTACTCATGATGGATTGTGCGATTTATAGCGAATTTCGAGAAGTATGTGCTCTGCACAATATCAAGCTATGCTATTTAATCATCTGATTCCGTTTGGGCCTTTATTAGGTGGTGCTAACTTGATATTTCAGCAAGACAATGCTTCTTGACATATCTAAACCCACCCAGGAATGGTTTTAAAAAGAAATAGTTAATATTTTGTGGCATGGCCATGTGAAAGTCTAGATTGGAACTCCAAGGAAAACATTTGGGGAATATTATGTCGCAAAGTTTATGCTAATAATAAACAGCTTTCATTTGCCAAAGAACTGGAAGTAGCCGTTATAAAACAATGGCGCAATAGTTCTGAAAATGAACTCAACCACCTAGTCATTTCAATTGAAAACACTGTTTAAGGTTATAAGAAAAAATGGAGGAACAATATCGTATTAATTTTCATAGTTTTTAGGGGCTTTTAGATAAGTGGTGTTATTTTATAATGTATTAAGTGCATTTTTCATTTATTTCTCTAATCTTTTTGTTAACTTAATCATTTATTGTATTATTCAACATTGTTGAAGCTTAATTATGATAAATATGTTATAATATCATATTTCATGTGTTTAAATTATAATTAGAACCTTTATTTCATAATTTCCAAAATTAAAGTGGTCTTTTATTTCTTAAAGGACTGTAAATCCATCGCATATGAAAGTTTAGCACTTATTGCAGTTTGCAATAATTATTGTAATCAATTAAATGTCTGATAACTATTATTGTAGTAACATTTCGATTTATAAAATGGATGATTTAGGTTGAAATGTTCTACTTGACTTGACAATATTTCAATGTTTAACGTGTGGAAAACATGTTGTTGAAAATTATTCCTTAAGAAATGCAGATTGTTTTAGAGTTCAATCTCGAGTGTAAAGCACGAAATTCTGAAAGTAATTCTTTCTTTTTTAAATTTCATTTTGACAGAGGAATTTTTCTGAGCAGTAACTTAATAAAATGTCCTTATTGATTAATCCTCGTGAGTCATCCAATGAGTCATAAAGAGCCAAAAGGGGTGTAAGAAATGGTGATATTTGAAAGAAATCCTTCTTTGACATTTATTGGCAAGTAAAGCTGGGGCAAATTAAAATTTGTAACGGTTCAAATGTCCTAACATTGGTGTGATAAAAAAAAATTGAAGAGTAAGATATTAATTTATCTATCGTCGAAATTTAAACTGGAAAGATCCGTTTCCAGTTTTCCGTGACTTTGCCTTAAAACTAAACATTAACATTACAACTCAAAATGACAGTAGGAAAAAATATTTAGGATATACAAGAAATTAAAAATAAAGCTTTGGGGTCTTTATTAAAATTAACATCAAATAGAAAATTAAATTAGAAATTAAATATCAATTCGAAAATGGGAGAAAACTTGGAGATTCTGTTCGTCATAAATCCCAGTCGGATCTTAACCCTTCTTTGTATGATTTTTTCTTTATTGGTGAAATAAATCAAGGTGATATAATTCATGTTCAAAATTAAAGGAAAAATGGTTAAAAAAATCTTAGTATATATTTATAGTATAAATTTAGCAAAAAACAATATGATGGAAATTTCCATCATCATGCAAAGTTAGATTAAACGCAAACTTTTTCAGAAATTGCTCTTAAAATAACAGAAACTCATGTTACAAACCTTTCATCCACATCACTTTTTTAGCAATAGAAACTCAAATATAATAAAACAAAATTAAAAACGAAATCATACGTTTATTGCAACTACAACAAACAGCGGAATGACAACTTCAAGCTCGTTTTACTGATAGTGACACTTGCTTATTTTTGACAGCTATGTTTTTTTTTATGCAATGGACATTAAAAAGGTATCCAGACACGATCAACTTAAAGTGAACTTGTTCTTTTATATAATTTTTGGGCATTCAATGTTATGATGGAAATTTCCACCATCATGCAAAGAAGGGTTAATGACTGAACTTTTTAGACTCGAATATTTCGTGCCAATCATAGAGTTAATTGGGAATCGTATTTCAGGATAATTTCTACGTTTTCTGCAATAGAAATCGCCATTTTATCTAGCATTATAATTGGGATGTCTATATACAGAAGTTTGATAAACTTTATTTTTAACCTCTTGAGCTACGATTTTAACCTCCTAATTAAATGACACTACCTCATTTGCGATATTTTTTATTTTAATCTTTTTAAGGTGGAAAAGGATACTTGAGCTATTTAAGCTTGTCCAAGCGATTTTGAATTTAAAATTGTTACGTTAATTTAATTACGGATTTAAATAGCAAATTCTGTAATTTGATGCACGTGTCATGTATGTTGTTCTAAGGTTAATTGGTTGAGACTTTCAAATGGGGGGGGGTCAAATATTCATTTTTAAACTCTTTATAGTCAAACAAGCTGTATTGATCCGCTAGGTACTGTAATTTTAATCTATATAGCTTAAAAATGTAAAGCATATACCATTAAAATGTACACTTGAAGGTTTTTCCACCTAGACAATAACTTATCACATTTATAAATGCATCAAACTGTTTCTGAAATCTGGGACCTTTCCTACTCTCTTTTTGCTACTTGTTGAATATCCTTACTACTTTAGCCACGATTCTTTTTCAAGATATTCTTTAAAATTTGGATATAATTTTGAACGAGTTTTATCTGTTGGATATTCTATCGAACACGCTGAAAAATATCCGAATTCGCTGTTTTGACAGTAGCTATCTCTCTTTCGCTGATAAACTGGAGGAAAATCCCTACCCTGATTTATACCACTTTGCACATCCGAACGCGATTCTCTTCTGCGTCTTTCATTTTCTTGGTAGCTTTATATATATATATATATATATATATATATAACCTCCTTTTAATATTTTATCTCCTTGTTGGTTCTTGTCTATGTTCGCTGATTAACTCATTACTCGGGAAAAAAGACGACAAAATCTTTGTTGAAAGAGAGAAACTGCCAAATAGTGTGCATAATAATACAACTAGATGCTAAAAGGGTAATCAGTTGTGGATCAAACGAATCGGGAAACATATTCCAAGAAAATTCTAGATTTATACTTATTGCGAAGCCTTTACTTGCAGTATTTGCACTTCTTCTATTAGATTAATTTCTTAAATTATTATAATGTAATTTCATTTCGTATTTTAAAAAAATGAAAAATACATTAAAGTAGTTTTAAAATCATTTTGGATACATTATTTAAATGAAGAACATCTTGGAATAGATTCGATTTAATCAGAAAATATTAGTGCTATACGATTTCTATTCGCCTTTAAGCTTTGATGTAACTATAAGTGAAAAGTCTGCTAAATAGTATAACTTTCAGCTTCGCTTGATGCCTTTAAATAGTATGAAGGGGGGCGGGGGATCTCCGGTTGTTTTTTAAATGTGATACAAATCCTCAATCGTGTGTTTTATTCTCTGTTCGCGTTGACGGCAAATTTTACTTTTGAATAACTTTTCGTTATACTTGAATTTTAAAACTGATTTTGTAACCAGGCAATAAGAAAAGTCTCAAATTTGAAGCATGTTATAATGTCAATCAGCTGAGGTTTCTACTGTGAAGCAAACTGTTTATTTTTACGGCTAAATCGTTTGGCATAGGTATTGGTAAAATATGGTCACTCTATTTTAGCATAGATAATTTGTTCTGTACCTATCGACTTGTTTAGAAAAAAATGTCCTTTATATAGGCAATTGCCTCGTGCCTCCAGACCCTTCGGGGCCTCAAAGTGTATTCGATGGGCATCGCAAAGCTAGATCGATGCGATACATAAATTTAGGGATAATTTTATTTAAATTTCGGTTGAAACTAAAGTGACCAGAAATTTCGGATTAGACTAGAATATACGGGTTTCGACCATTTGCCCCGGCATAGATACGTATCCGTTTTTTGTTCTGTTTTCAAATAACTTGCCCCATATTGATCTGTTTTTATTTCAGTAAATAACTAGATTTTTTTAAAAAATTAATGTGAATTAAACTTCGTATGAAAGAAAATAGCTAAAGAATTTTCCTTGTTAACTTTTACCTTGTATTAAATTTGGTCACCCTATTTAACCCTCCGTTAGTCTCGCGGGGTACAGGTGTCCTCCATTGGTTTTCAAAATGTTGCGCTTTAAATTCCATTCATTGCTTAGAGATCAAACTTTCAGTACCTTTCCTTGAAATACTCAGGAGCAATATGGCACGGTTATTCAAGTTATAAAAGTTATTGCACGGGAGATGAGAGGACAAAAAGACACATGGGGGACAGGTGTATCCCGCTCGCCTAAACGTGCAACAGGAATCCGCATTTCATCGTTCTTCTTTCGCTGGTTCTGAAATAATGCTTACTTTCTTAACGACTTATTATGCTTCCGTGTGAAATCCCGGCACTTAGATTCGTTTAATAATTAATTTCTTAAATATTTATCAGTGAATTTCATTCTAAAAAAATAGTAGAACTAGAGTTTAACAGAGGATAATTTGTTTTCTAGCTTCAAATTTGCCAAAAAGCTTTTAAAAAGGAACTCAACAAATTTGTGTTGTGTGTGTGTTGCAATTAATTTAAATAAACGGGAATTATTCATAAATTTTTACCTTATGAAAAGTCTTGAATATTTGGCTATGGTTGTGTCATAATGTCACCATAAACTATTCAGTTTCTATTGAAGACAGGTGATAACGAAAAAACCTGAAATTGTTGCATTTTGTTACATGACAAAGGGATTTGATATTCTACATCAGCTATGCCGAAGAAATGGTGTCTCAAGAAATACTTATCATTGGATTATAGTAATTTTTTCCAACCTTTGAAACAAGTTTACTATTAACACTTTTGTAATTTTCAAATACGATAATATCGACAAAGATATGAAGACTTGATGCCATCAAAAATTTTAGTTTCATACTTATTATACTTGAAATTTTATGCAGTGCTGCCCAATTCCCGCCTTCCGATGGAAGTTAAACGAACAGAAAATTTTGTTAGGAATCAACGGTACAGGACGAAAAATGAGTAATAAAGGTAGAAGTAAATATTGTGGAAGAAACAGGGACAAAACTAACCATAAATACAGTATAAAAATGTCATAATTAAGCCTGTAGTGAGCATTTATAAGAAGTATATGTAAAATGTTGCGCGCGATTTTTCATATATTTTTGTAAACACTTTAAAAATATTCAAAATAGTCAATAAAAATTATTTTTGCTCTTTTTGCATTTCTTAGATGTTTATTCTTTAATTTGCAGCTGATGTATATTTTCTCAGAAAAAAATTTCTGCAGAAAAAAGAAAGAGAAAATGGGGGACCTGTGTAACAAAATTTCGCGCACCTAACGGAGGGTTAATAAATGGATTGGCAAATAATGGGAGTCTTTTTATGGTTTTTCCTTTGGATACCATGTTAATAATTCCCGTTATGAGAAATCTTGTGCTATCATTAACGTCCATGTAATACGCTGTTGAAGTAGAATTGGTATAAGAATGGCCCTCTATTTGGGGCAATAGTATTAATTGTAAATAATATTAATCAACTAATAAAACTCTAATGAATTAACAAAGGTAAACGATATTATTTTATTCTTTTTTGAAAAATTTATTCTATAAAAAGTATATATATAATATTGATTTTTCTCATCGCCAATAACCAGCGGGTCCCGTGATAAAGGTGATAAGATTCATTAAGCAAATTGATATAGTAACAATAACTAGTTGAATTGACTGGTTAAAATGTCAAAAGAATTCCGTTAAAATTGCCTATCTTTTCTTGATAAAAAAAAAAAATCTATCCATCCCGGTTGAGAATTTTCCTTTCACACAAATATACACCGGGAAATAAGTTAAGTAATTGAAGCATTTATCAAAGATATATATATTTCATATTCTAATTTGAAGTCGCGAAAGCTTAAGAACCTCTGTTATAAATTCAATTAAATCAAATGTCAAGTAAGAAAATGCTCAGCTATGCAAGTGAACTAATGTAGGTGATTAATATGAAAGTGACAGAATGAACAATTTTTCCTTTCGTAAATTTTCTTCATAAAAAATGTTCTTCCGAATACATTTATCGGAGTATATTATTTTTCCACTACAGAATGAGCAGTAAAACATTTTTCTTGCTTAACCACAATTCTTTTTCCGGAAATAAATTCGTAACGTCACCCCAATAATTAATTTAAAGATCTAGAAGAATTGTGTAGACCATTGCAATTTTTCAAATGTTCCCCTAGGATGGGAGGCTTTTATTCCCGTTCGGTGGAAAGTATGCTCACGTTAGAGTAATCCCCTAGTAAATCGTGAAAAACTACCTAAACGAGTCTTACTTTACGACGAAGGGGTCAGTAGTGCTATCTTCCAGCGTGCTGTCAATTAAAGGAGCTCTCTCCCTTCCCAGTCTTTTGATCTTTTCCTCTACGGAATAACACCCTGTCGGGTAAGACGTGGGGCCCAATCGAAACAACTTAGTAGAACCCCTTGTACAACCCAGAAGTTGTGGGGTCATGTCGGCGCTGAATTCTTTCGGTAGGTTGATGGCGGTAACCAGATGATTCGGTCGACTTGTTAAAAGGAGAGTTAGACGAGTAGTGTTGGCTTGATTTATGTGTTGGTCCTAGTGACTCGCTGAAGTTTGTATGAATCCTTACTCAAAAATGTAAGTTAAAACAATTTTTAACATTTCTTCGAAATGCTTAGAGCTTTCTTAAAAACAATGCAAAAATATACTGAAAAATCAGTGCTCTGCGTCATTTAATGATTGTCCGAATTTATCCTTTTCAATAATAAAGTATTAAATTTTGTTTGAGTGTATACTGCGCTTGAAAATTTATTTCGAATAAGCCAAGTTTTATTTCAGTAAATAACTTTTGATGGAAATGTCCCATAGAAAGATTCGAGCGAATAATTATCGTACATACTCATCGAAATCGTCAAATATTTTCATGTGTTTCAAAGACTATTGCATTTCGAAACGCTCTCTTTCTATTCATTCTCTTGAGTACAAATAGCCTCCAACAGAGTTTCGTGCTGGCTCTTAAGACAGGACATGCGAAAAGCATTCCTGAAATTCAAATTATAGACCATCTTAAATTTAGGAATAAGGTTCTGGCAGGGCTTTGGATTTATTTCTAGCAGTTTAGGTCACGCTGAGTCAATAACTTCGGAAATGTAATAGTTTAAATAAAAGGTATGGAAGGTCTTTTAATCGTTTATCATCTGTGTGTTAAATAATTCTCAGATTATTAGCTATTTTGATGAAGAAAATAATATTCTCACGAAACAAGTAATATTTCGCATTCGCCCATGCATCAAAAATCTGTTCTTCATATGACTCTAAGGCTAGGAGTATATACAATTGACTTTTAATCGTTCTACGATTTGTGTCTGAGGGATCAATTACGAATGCACATACTATCGTCATAATTGTATGATTTTGTATGACAAAAAGAAAAATGAAAGTCCGCATTAATCAGCAAAACCATTGTGACGTCTCCCGAGGCCGTGCGAAAAAAGGAAACAACAGGCCTGAACATTGGATTCGTGACGTCACAGTCGAAAGCCTCTCCGTAGCTCTGTTGTTGATGTAGGAAACGTTCATTACCAGGCGGAAACACAACAGAAGTACAAGATTTTAGGCAGTTGCTCATTACCGAATGAGTTTTTAAAATTGACGATCAATTAATATAAATATTTGGTAAAAATAGCACATGCAAAGGAACTTGCATTTCATAAAAAAGCGTTGACACAATTTTCAATTACAAGAAGATCAGTTCAAAGCATGAATTTTGATAATGGATTATTCAGTGTTTTGAGAAAAAATGTGAGAAACCGATAAAATGTTTAATTTCATTTTCATAAATTTCGAATTAAATTTTAATGTTAGAAACAGCTTTCCGCATCACCTTAGAGGTACTGTTTCAGGATGCACTACCCCTTTTCAAAAATGTTATGAGAAGGCGGGTTCCCCAATAGGTCTATTTCCTTCAGCAACAAAAGGATTAATATCCTAAAGTTGATCATTTTCGTTTCAAATTTTTAGCTCTAAGCTGGTCATTCTTAATTTTAGTATAATTATTTAAAAATATATTTGCTGAAATGAAAATGCATTGCTTTACAATTAGGACAAAATTATTTTTACATTCACATGAAACTTCAGGAACAGAACTTAGCAATTCCTTTTTTTCAAAAACCAGATGTTCCAACAGTTGCTTGTGGTTATTGGCCTTTAAAAATTTCTTTTCGAATTCTTTACGAATTAATTTATTGAAAATTTGGTAACTTTCCACCAATATTTCTAGTGTGTATTTAGTAGGCCATTTCAAGCCTCCTCGATCTAGAAATGATACATATTTGCAAGCAATGTCAATTTCATATTCTAAACCTTTTGTTGTAATAAATTTTGATGTACAAAGATCGCAATTTAATTTCTGACTAACTTTCTTAGCAACATACCCTGAAATATAAATGAAGACGGGCTCTGGTGATATTTCAACATCAGTAGTTGTGTCGAAAGCCTCATGCAATTCTTCATCTACTTCAAATTCTATTGAAGTTTCTGAAGTTGCCTCAAAAATTTCTAAAGATTTTATGTGAAACTCCCCCTTTTTTCTGAATGAAAATTTATCCAATCTACAATTTTTCTTTTTTTCAGAGTCAAATATTTGAAGGCATGAAACATTATAATTTCCCCCAGACATTTGTCGATACTGCCCAAATCTTGCCTCTAGACTATCTGTTTGAAATTTACCTAATAATATATATTCTGGGGTGTGCTCTTTAAAGATATGATTTACAATATCTATCAATGATTCGAAAATGGGGAAAACCCAAATCGGATGGATATAACACGGCTGGAAGATTTAAGACTAAAGCTAACTAAATTGGAACCAAACTTAAAATCTATTTGCAGCAAGTATCAAGCGAAATGATCGCACTAAATTTAAATTGTAAATAATTACTAATAACTAAAATAATATAGAAAATACGTCAATAAACTATTTTAAACTATTTCAATTCTCCATTTTATATGTTTTGAAAATTTACTTACTGTGTTTCTCGACAATTTCCTAGTGATTTCTTCCTAAAACTTATGAATCAAGTTTCTTTAGTCAACAATTGAATTTTTGAAAATTAAAAATTATATAAGGAGCATAAAAATTTAAGAAAGGCTTAAGTGGGGCATGACACAAAAAAAGTTTGGGAAACAATGAGTTAAACGGAATGTGAAAAAATGTATAGCTTAAGAAGTAGAAACATTTCCAATCGGATGCATGCTACTTTACACTATCAGTATATCTGAAATAATTATTTATGAATTGCTTGTTTCATCTTTCTTAATGAATAAGAAATTACTTCATTAGATTTATTTTATTTGTGTTTCAAAAGTACTGTAAAAATACGAGCCGTAAATTTCGTTTTCCAATTCGAGCGCATACGGCGGGGAAAATGACCCTTCGGTAAAACAGTTGATTTTCCTCCGTACTTTAGGCTTAATCCGGAGATCGACTAACACTAATTTGTACCCATAATTCTATACCAAAATTCTAAAGAAATAAATGCAATTTTTTGGCTATAGTACTCAGATATGCATAAATGATAGACAGAAATATTACTATGAAATAAACGATAATGTAGAGATACTAAAATTAAAGCCTCAAAAGAGAACATGACAAAAATATTCCAAATGTTCAATTTATGCAATCGAAGTTAACATCAAGGTATATTTCATCTATAAAACTAATATAAATGACAAAAATTTACTTCAATATTAGTTAATCCATTAAAATCCAGCGAATTCCTTCAAAAAACGCACACACGTACGTACACAAACACCAAAAGGAGGCTTTATGATGTGACATCACAGTAGTCTAAACTTCTGAGTGTTATCGCCTGGAGAGGAAAGACTATAGCGCAAGTCTTTTAAGCACGGCTTTTGAGACGGCCACCCAGCGAAGTCCCCGGAGCAACGCAAGAGGAGCGTAAGTGGGTAATAAAACTGCCAACTTTACGCAAGCCTAAAGGGGTCCAGCGGAGTGCGGTATCGTGCAGCTGACCACACACGTGTAAGCCGACAAAGACCGCCGGTCAAGATTGACCGCATCCAATCATCACCATGGAGGAAGGCACACTACTGAAGTTGGGTGATTTGTCCAGCTTGAGGACGAATCGCCGAGAGGTAATTCCTGAACCACTCCCCTGGCCTCTGAAGGTAAGGTGTTCAAAAAGGGAAGAGAAAGAGAGATAAAATGTAAACACGCGGATTGACATCTCTATTATGTTGATTTGAGATCCGGGATCGAAACTGAGACAGAACGGGCGCCTTGACCCCGTGTTAGCCGAGCACCTTGGCTGGAAAGAGTCCCTGTGATGGATCGTTGCATCGATCGAGCGTCCATTTAACCTCTGTCTTATACCGACCCTCGGTATTTCCTCGGTGTGTATCTATTAGCCAAAGCCTTGGCTAGAAGTGTCCTGTGGTGAACAGTTGCATATTATAGAGCGTTTACAACCTCTATTTTGCATCGACCCTCGGTGTTTCCTATAACTCGCCCCGAGTTACTATAGACTGCTGAACTCTCATAGTTCCTTGAACTTTACGATAAAGTTGCATCTCCGAGTATTCTCGCCGTTAGTAACCTCGACGAAGTCAAGTTGCGCATTGTTCATTGACTCTCGCGATCTATATCCGGGACTTGTTTATCTTCGTTCTTGAATATGCATCTACCAAATGTCTGTCTGTAAAATAGATATTTATTCAAGAATATCATTAAGTAAAAGAAGTCACAGAATTCCAGCATCTTCAAGTCTGTTGATCTTTGATCAGACCCCGGTAACACTGGGCCCCGACATCACACCATCGAACAACTTTCGATCAGCAATTCTGTGTATGTTCACGGCTGTCTGTCGCAATTCTGTGCATGTCTAGAGGCGCTTGCTTTAAGCTCTAGTAAATAGTTCTTTCGCCCCGTCAGTAGAAAAGGTAGGTCGCAACCAAGCTTTCAAATTTGCTGAATCGGGCAATTAACCCATTCGCCACCATGTCCTCTCGGAAAGGCAACACAACCCATATATTTTATTACTAGCTGCCTTCGACGACCAGCTTGTTCGCCGACAATATAATTTTAAATGAATCTCTTATGTGTAATTTTATATTCCTGCTTCCCTTAACAAAGTAATTTTTAACTTCAAATTGCGATCGACGTTTAACCCGCGTTCTTTTCGTATCCGACTTTACTTTTTTATTCCTTATAAACAAAACAGCTCTCTTAATGGTATTGCAAACTACATTACTGATGACCTGTAAAAAGTATTGATCTGCATTTTATGTCAACATTTCAGTCAGTCATTTTGTGTGATGCATTTAGAAAGTAATTATATTTGGATAATTTTTTCTGTATTACGCAAGAAGTGTACAAAAAATTTTGGACGGAGATTAATCAATTGTAATGAATTTAAAATATCACCTTTATTTTTTTTATTAAAAGGTTTTATATTTATTTCAGAAAATCATTCCTGTTGCTTCAACCTCTATTTTCCTATTGATTGCGAGATTAGCTTTTTAAATCCTTTCCTTCTAACCGCAAATGACCAACAATGGCTGCACTTTCATTGTTGACAAATCACCGCTTAGCGGGCGTCCCCCCTCTTGGAATTGCGCTGAAAGACAGGACGATTCCATTCCACCCCGGGCTCTGAGGCAACCGAATTCACTCTCTAGCCGGGCTCAGAGAAAAGACCTGTTTGCTCCCACCATTCCTCCCTACCTTTGGTCGAAAAGAGAAACGGTCTCCTTGAGCCACCTTGACCACAGTTAATGACAAATTAAAACCTTGCAAAATTAAAAGTAATTATTGCACAGTACTCATACTAATATCATTGAAAAGATAATTGTTTGCACTTTAAAGTGGTAAAGAAATCATTTTCATGCGATAGTTCTTTCGGAAGTTACTCACGAAAATATGGCCGAAAACGGTCAAAATTTGCTTAATTTTTAAATAATTAAAATTTGAATAAAAAGATTGAAAAATAGCTCCAAGGTGCACCTTCTCACCATCCAAAGTATACCTGTACCAAATTTGGTAGCTCTAAATTCAACAGTCTGTTCTGTAGACCGCCGACAGACACACACACGCAGACTTTCTCTTTTATTATCTGTAGAGATAGAGAATTAAATATGATACCGATTGCCAAGAAAATGAATTAGATTGGAAAGAAAAAATATTGATTCATAGTGAAATGTGTTATTTGTATAATACATTTTTGAAACATTTGTCAATACAGAAACCAAATTAGTAGTCCCGTAGTTGTTTCACATTTTTCGCAGAAATGCGTAGTGGCTGTGCACCGTTTATTGGTGGAGCATACAAGGCATCTAATTCTTTTTTCCGTTTTTTTCTTAAATGTTTTGTATCTGAAAATCAAAGATTAATTTTATTGTTATACAACATAACTCATCTCTGTGCCGCACGATTTGGTACAAACAATTATAATAAACTGATAATAAACGCGTTTTATATGTTTATGACGACGGTCTGAAGAAAGAAAATCAGGCCTCACATATATAGCGAAAGTTTCAAACGTTGATTGTACATATACTTGGAAAAATTGCTATTAATTCGTCTGTTACACTGAAATAAACAAGTCCGAAGATCATGGCAAGGAAGCGAATTCAAACAAAGAACCTGTATCAATGCCGTTAGCAAGATAATCCGAAGAAAACCAGAAGCACATTTCCAAGAATCTTCGCTGTATATCTTACATGCAGATTTAGACAAAAATAAGATTTTTGTTTCGTAGCTTGATTTCTGCATTTGAATCTCTCGTAAATGACAAATTTCAAGCTTAAATCGTTATTTTTCAAATATTGCTAAGTGAATGAAACCTTTCACAGAAATACCATAAAAAAAACTTCAAACAAATGAAGGCACGTAGCAGGATCTCTGAGTAATTTTTTCAACAATGTTCTCTTCCATACAACGTCCGCATCCTTCACCAATTTCGAATTCTTTGTAAATGTTACTTTCATTGGAGTGATGAATTTCAATCCTTCAATCGGAAAGCGCTCTCTTTGACTTGTCATGGATCAAAAGATTAATAAATAAAAAGAAAAAATGTATGCCAAAGTAATTGAAATGTGTTTTAACCTCTCTTAAAGTAACACTTTGTCTTCTGAGAGATGTCATGACATTTTATAATTTTGATCAATTATGCCATTTTATTAAAATTCTGCTTTCTCATTCTATAATAACAGATCACCTTTGAGATCGGAGGGTTTGACCAAATTTCTTCCGTCTATAGGGGCTTACTGCACCTCCCGCTCATGTGGGCATGGGAGCGTGGACAGAGGGATGCCGTCTGTCATCAGTCCTCGAATCAAAATGGCGAGGTCCATAACAAAATTACCCTCCTATTGCTCCGAAACGAGACGTTTGAAAAAGATTTTATGCGCCTATTTCAAATGTCCTTTTTGCTTTCATGTTGGAATATTTCGAATAGTGAGGGATTCAAAAAAAGTTTTCAGTGTTTCATTTTTATTTATTTTTGCTCACAATTGCATATCCTTAGCTCCCCAAGATGTGAATGATAGCTATAAAATTATTGGGTATGAGACACGCAACTAAAACCTCGAATAAATATTTCCATGACATGTGTATTAGTCTGGATATATTACCGATTGCATGCGATGGAGATTTTTATCAAGTTTCTCTTTTACCAAGATACATTTGAAATTTTGCACAGGAATAGCAATAAGCTGTTTTTAAATTATTTGATTTCAGTTGGTCAGTTTGGGGTGACTGGGAGCGAATTTAGCAGACAGTTGGCAATCTTTTCAATTTGAAATAATATGTGATGGAGAACATGTGTATATTTTTTAAGAGTGCATTATTATGTTCTGCAGGGTTCATTAAAGAATGTCTATTTTCCAAAATAATTTATTAATTAGACAGCAACACTTAGAGGAACTTTCGAAATTACCCCGGAGTGTTCCCTATTATGCCCAGAGACTATGGGGTAATTGGTAACACGTGTTTTGACTTAAGATCTCAATAACAATTGGTTTGAGCAGAATATATTTCTGATGAAGAGAAATTATTCTACATTGCCTCTGAATGCATTTGACTGCTTGTTCCCAATCATCCCGAGGTACTTTCTTTTAGTGATTTTTAACGAAAATATCATCTATTTCATACAATATCGAATATAAACAATCATAGCTATTTACTATCTTCAATTTGGAGTAATTTATAATCATTCTACTTTCAATTTTGTCGAGAAATGATGGAAAAAGTTACGATGTACGAAAGTCTGCTAATGCACGAAAAATGCGAGTTTATCCTGGCATCTCCAACGTTCGCAACCACAATATAGATATATATGTCGAAAAATAAGCAATGTATGATTCAAGATAACAGTATATATAAGATGTTTCTACTATATCCCCAGCCTCCATTTCTTGTTGAAGAGTCAAAATCGTCATCTTCAGATTCTCTCGTCAGATCATGTTTTCTTCCTCATCATCGGTTTCTTTGTTTTCTTCCGTATTTGGCGTGGAACGACTTCAAATCATGATTGACAACCACCTTTATACGTTAAAATTAATAAGTATCTACATCATATAGAAGATTTTTTAGAGAAGTCGGGTTTAAATTTGACCATGAAAGAATAAACGATATTGGCAGGGCCGAACACTACCGTGTTCCTGGTTATAAAATTACTTATTATTCCGAAACTACTTAGTTATAACTACTTGGGTAAAACTACTTATTTACTCCAAATACTTTAAAAAAATATGTTTTTGTTACATTTAAAGCATGATCCCAATTACTTCGCGATGAAAATTGTCAGGGGTAATTCAGAGCACTAACCTGTTTCTCAAGACGAAATCAAAAACGAAAATTGAAGTTTCTTCGTAAACGTTATATCCTACAGATCTAAGAAATATATTATAATTTAGCAACTTATCCTGCATAGAACCAGCGTAGAGAACGAACAATTGCGAAAGTTTCGGTTTCACGTTTTCTGAACACGATTGCAACTAAAGTAAACAAACGTTATCAGATAAGACTTATTCATACAAGCAGTAAAGTGTTTTTCTTCCTCTAGAGTGTTTTAACCAAAGCGCATGCTTTCCATTTCTCTAAGGCCACACCAGAAAGCACTGTAGTCACCGTTCTCTATTCACCCGGCCTGACTCTCATGGTTTTTTTTCCTCGCATGAATTTGTTGTGGCATCACATCATTTTAGAAAACTCCACTGAAATAGGACTTTTTCTCCAATAAGAACCTTTTAAAAAAATAAAGGGATTTCGGAGCAAGAGAAAGATTTCTAAACATGATTTCTACCTACTTTAATTTTAAAAACATACAATTCGATTGTCTTTCTACCTTTCATTAGACAAATTCAAAACGGATGTCTTGAAATGTATAACTAGCATTTCTTTTTCTCCTGCGTTCCTGTATCGTCGATGTCCTTTAATCTCATTACTGCTTGTTATTACTTTTTAAATCAAAACTTTCGGTGCTTTATAAATCCATTGTTTTAACTCTTACAGCCCATTTGTACTACACGCTGCAAGAACAAATTTGTTAAAATTAGTGAGAATATTAAAACATTTTCGAAAGTCATTTCGATAACTGCTTGTCAGACTAGTTTTTTGATCAAGCAGAGCAATAATTTCGGGTCCTAAAACTAATAATTGTGTCTAAAATTTGAACTAATATCGATTGTGTCCGCGTATTGAACTTTGAAATGAAAATGGTTTCTTGCGTGGACAAAGTTCTGATGTTTTCTATCCCTTTTTGTTTATCTGTCTAGCTAAGGTAGCTCCAGGAACAAAGAAAACGATAAAAATAGGAGAGTAATACTTTTGTCTTCTAATGATTTGGAGATGCTGTTAACCGATGATCCACAGGCTTTTGTCCTGCCTTAATACCTCTTTAACAATTCTTTCTTTCAAGATGGAGAAAAATCGGGGAGGGGGTTCTTTCATCGGTTGCCATAGCAACGAGGGATGATATTTTTGGAACAAAATATTATACTAAAAAATAAATTTGACACTTCCTCGTAACTAGCGCCTATTCCTTTAATTTGACAGGAACACCTAACATTTAAGCAGCAGTTTAAAGTTGTTAAAGAGTAATTGGTGTAGTGTGGATATAATTTTAGCTTTTTCTTGGTTTCCATTTCGAAGGAGTGAGACAATGGGGAAGAAGTAAATGAATCGATATAAAACTTGAAATAGGCCACTTTTTCTGCGTCAAAATAAAATGGGACTGTATAAATTATTATATTGCACCTTTTCTGAGAGTCTTTTTCATAGAATTCCCTTTAACAAACATCTCGGATATCTTAAAATAATATTCACGTTGATACGCTTTTATTGTTAATACGAAAGTGAATTATCTGTAAGCTGATCTCGAAGTTGATTACTTAGAGGTAAGTTAAGAAATGCTTTTTTAATTTAGTACTGTTTGTAATATTTGTACTAAATTCAATCTGTTCGCTATCATTGGTTGCAAAATTAAGCTCGTGATTTCGATGTTATGAGCGCCAATATTCATGTATCTGTTTATCATGCATTTGAATCGAATTTGCCTTTGATGTGGTGAATTTCTAAAATTTTCGCTACAGCGATACAATACAATTTTTTTTAATTCTGTTGTGTTAAAACAAAATATTCGTTCTCCCGCCTTAGATATTTGCCATTTTTCGGAAAGAACTTTGACCGGATGTGCCCCCTCCTCTCGGAATTCCTAGAAATTGCCTCTAACGCTCTCGAACTTTCTCTGACGAAAATTGACCTTTGGACCAAAGGCATGAGCTCGGGATCTTTGTGAAAGAATTGTTGCGGCAGAGAGGATTTGGTGGAACGGACGAGAGAAAAACAAAATGTAGTTGCTTAGTGAGTTTTACGCTGGCCGGTGGGGCCGAGGGCCCAGGCCGACGTAAAGAGGAGAAAGCATCGTCATGGCAGGTGTTTGTGTTTATTAGGTATTTTTTTTTTGATAACTTTCAAATCGAATAGGAGGATCGCTTTGATTTCTTTTGGACATAAATTGGTCAGTATGATCACCCCGAACGAAAAATGATTAGACCGGCTGAAATGTGTCATAAGTGAATTGTTTAAAGTGACATAATAATAATGAAGGTTCATTAATAAAATCTTTTTGTGAATCTTTATATCAATGACTTGACCAGAATGAGAGTGTTTGATTTTTATACCCGATTAGGTTTGAATAAACTGTAATAATGCTCTTCAGTTTTAAATGTAGTCAAGGAAATGTTTTAGTGAAACTGTCCTTTATGTTTCAACAATTTACAGTGAAAATGTTTTAGGGTACTGTCTTTCATATTTTAACAATTTATAGTGTAATGTGTGATTATCAGCTCTGCTTCAAGTTGATTTAGTGTAAGAGCGTTGGTCCTTATGTGAGATTTGATTCTTTTTTTTTTCTCCTTTCATTTTATCTTGTTATTAAATAAATGTTCAAAATTAGCAATTAAAGGTTTATCTTTGTGAATTGTCTCATGCTGACTCGGCATCCATGAGGCATAGCCTGGATGCAACAATGGGTTATTGCTAAAACACAACGCGCAAAGTTAATGATTAATGTTTATTTACTGATTATTGGTTAAGGCTGGCTAATAATAAAATCTAAAAAATAAAATGACTAATAAACACCTATACTACAATTCATTCCGGAGGTGAGTGAAGGCCGTGGCGAGGTTTCGGCGTCGAGATGAGAGGTTCGCTTGTTCGAGACCGCTAAAGGTCTAATGTGTAGGATGCACTTTAAATCTGCCTTCAAAGTTAACTTCGGTGTGGTGGGAAAGTTTGGAGAGTCGAGTGCTTGCTCGTGTGCCGTCCTTATCTGTTCAGAAAGACGAGATCCTTTCCGAAATATATTTCTTGTGAGTTCCCGTGGGCGAAATTCTACTTCGTCATAGAAATTTGCATCCGTGAGCTTTCTTTACGATTTCTGTCAAGAGTAAGAATTTAAGTGTTTAGATCTTCTTTAGGAGAAAACTAAATCGTAGGAAAAACGAGGTTATTTGTAAAAACTGAAGCTACTAAAGAAAATGTTTAGGCTCTTGTATTGCCTATCGGAAGAGCAACTGTTTTTTATACTGTCGTTTTCTACTCGGACCGATTGACAGCCAACTTTGAGTCCCTTGGTTCTGAAGTTCGATCCCCGTCCGAAGGTGGTTGTCATAACCAGTGAATGTTAATCTGATGCTGCTCGAATACTTTTGTGTTCGACACAATTACCGAGTGAAAATGTTTGACCTATGGCAAGTTTTCTGCATAGACTTGCCCACTCTGTTTTTATCAATATTTTTATTACAAAAGTAAATTCTTATTCCAAATCAGTATAATTATCAATTTCAAAAACAGAATTAAGCAGAGTTATAGACGCTTCTACTGGTATTCAAGCGATTGATTATAAGATTCACTCGTATTTCCATCTGGAAAGATAATTAGACTTCCAATTCTTTAAAAGCACCCTCATATGTCATTATAATCTTTAAAATAAAACATACATTTTCTGTTAAACTGGATATGTTTTGTTGCGCTCTGACAGCTCCTGAAACAATTATTTAATAATAAATTTCTTGAATCCGTCCTAAACATGTTTTCGAAATTTTCCTTCTGTTGCTACTCCTTCCTAAGCTTTTCACGATCTAGAAAATAGCTGTCTGATTATAATACAGAAAAAGTAAGGAAGGTACAACTTCTGATAAAAAAAAACCTTTAAGACGATGTTTTTTTTATTCCTATGTTTTTTCTTGTCTCTCATCTCTTGCTTATTTTATCACTTAGTTTTTTAAAGTTTATTATCGGGACTTTTTTATTCTCTCATCTTCAGTCTTCCCCCTCCCCCTTTAATTTCTTTTGCAATCTCTTGCTGAGAAAATTGTTATTCGTGTTAAATTTATCTATTTTTGTTCTTAAACTCGAAATTAGTCGGCGGGAAAATTATTCCTTCCTCTCGGTTTCTTAACGTTAATTTCTATATCAATTTTACTATTTATGTACTGCAGTATCCAAAATTTCAAGCAGTTTTGAAATGAAATTTCAAGTCACCTAACGAGTAAAAATATTTCACAATTCTCTTTCCCTTACTTGCAGACAACGCTGCTAATGTTGTGTAAATAACTACGCTCGCCAGAAGCCATATTTTAGTTTAATTCTCTGGCATGCATTTTAAGGGGACATACGATTCTTAAACTTCGAAAAAATGGTGGGAAACTGTCAAATTCGATGCATTATATCTCTGAAACAATGCAATTCACAAACTCACTTTTTTTCCTAAAACACTATCTGTTCTTTCTCTTATAGTACACACATTTTGAAAACCTCATATTCGAATGTATTTATTTGAGAAAGTAATAAATATGGGTAGAAGTTTTGGAGAAAAAATGAAGTCACCTTGGGCGCCTGATTACGAATAAAATATTTATATAAACACAATATTCTGGGTATCTAATTAAACCAAACAGACTGTTTAGGAAATTGAACCACATTTATTAACATTTAAATTTAGTTTCTATTTTATATACCAATTTAAAATAAAAATGTTGGAAAAGTTGAGATTTTAACTATTTTTAGCTCCCCAAAAAACTTCTTTGGAGAGATATATGTACAAAAATGTTGTTCAATTTGTAGAACATAGCAAAATACATGTTCGGTAAAAATTTTATGTAAGAATATTCAATAGTTCTTGATATATTGTGCGTGCGATATAAAAAAACAACACATTTTGACATATAGCGCTTTAAAAATGTGGCCATATTCAATGTTTACGTTGAAGAGCTGATACAGTTTCCTTCATAACTTTCATAATTATGGGAATTTTTTTAACGCGGATTGTTATAAATTGTTCAGAAAAGACGGGGAAATATTACAAATTTTTTGCATAAAATCGAAAATTTTTGAGGTTTAACAGGCGTATGTCCCCTTAAAAAAATGTAAACATTTGTTACTCTTTATTCTTGCGAGAAACTTCACAGCTACTTAAATGCTGTCATCGCCTCCGATTGGGATAAACTTCACTACCTTGAAATTTAAGCACTCCTGAATTTCGTATTTTATAATTACATTCTTATTACAAATAATTAATGATCTGGAAATCTGTCGCATTTTTAAATGATTCAGGCACGACTCTAAAAATTTGAATACAACACATCGGATAAGACCATATCGATATTCTCTTTCTATTGTGTACTCATTCAACTGATTTGACCTCGCCAATTTCTATCATTAGGTGAAGCAATCTGTAACACTTTCATATACTTTAGATCTTTACCTAAAATAAGTGTTCGGATATTAGCATTTATCTAAAAAATGCTGAATTAATTTCTCTCTCGACCGATAAATTTCTTTCCATTTGAACCATACTCTTAAAATAACAATTAACCTGAAAGCTTATTTTCATTGAACCTTTTCTTCATCATTAATCATACCTTCATCTTCTTGAATATAATGTAGTTGCATCTTGATAGGAAGAAATAGATGCAAGTGTTTGCGCGCCATCCCATATTTGGACAGGTCCCACTTCAAACGAAAAGTCTGCACTTGGAGTGTTTATACACTGCAGGAAGGCGGTCTTGGCATTTTAACTCGACTTTGGTTCAAGTGTTCCGTTTGGTGTAGTCTCACGCGAGAGGAATTACTTGAACTTTTCTTTTCCTTCTAAAGTTCCAAGCAAAAGTTTGGAAAGCGGCTTAAGGCATCAATTTTTCCATCAACTGGCAGGCTAAGTTGTTTGACTGGCCAATAAATAGATGACTGCTTTCAAAGCGGAATTTAAGGTAAATACGAATGATGGGAATTTTAGATCCAATCTTTATTGGATTATTTTCGATTTTTTTTTTGAGAATAACTTTTTTTGCGATCTACAACAAAATACTACAATCGTTTTATTGCCAAGTTTTGTTTTCTCAAGTATTTAAAATGAAAATCAAATATTTTATGAAGAAAGAATAATTTCTGTTATAAAGCTATCATTTCAAAATATTTCACAGGGCAAGTTTCTCTCGCAGATTAATAAATTAGATAATTAAAAAAGCAGTAAAACTAATTTTGGTGGATTCTTGATATTTAATACTTGTTTCCAGATATCCTACGATGACATATTTCTACTGCTGTCTCGAAAAATTAATATTGCAAGACTGGAAAAATATTTTAGTTCTGGAAGGATAAATGATGATTTTACCTCAAAACGATCAATTTTGTGGGTTTCACTTTCAAGATAATTACAAATTTCATGTACTTCTATTAAATTAATGAAATTAAATGAAATTTGTTTAAATTTGTTAAAACATCGCCAATAATATATGTATGTCCAGTAATATATAGAACTGAATTAAATCGGCAAAGTGAAGAATTTCACATTGAAAATGTCCACGACTTTTTTCAAAACGCAGCGTCTATTTAAAATCGCAGGGCAAGGAATCCAGCAGCGGCATGAAGAACATTTATATATCTCTGAAATACAGAATCTATATACCATTAAAGGATACTTAGTGAAGGTATAGAAAGCCTTTTAAATATAGCTGTAATATTTAATGAAACTGCAACGGCAACTTAATAAAAAATAACAAGTTACAAGAAAAAAAGTCATAAAATTTCATCTTAAAATTTGGTTCGTTCGTCTCGTGTATATTTTAGGGAATCGTGTCTCGTCTCGTGTATATTTTAAGTATACGTTTCATGTATATTTTCAGGAATTTTGTTGAAATATTTTTTAGTAACGCAAATTTCTTATGTGGTTAAAATTTTTCATTCATCGATATCTGGTGACTTCCATCATCAAAAGTATTGGGGGGGGGGGGGGTTTGGGGGGGTTTTTCGGTTTTTGACGAACCCAGAGAAATTGTCTTCGCTGTCTTAACAATCTAGAAATAAATGTTTTGGGCTACTTATTTCTTTTACTGATATAAAAATGTTTATGTACATGCATTGAAAAGAATATTTCTGAAATCAGTGGTTTAAAAAATTGTCCCGTTGTTATCGGAAATTTTCTTTTATGTTTGTGCTAAATCATTTTTCAATGAGATAATTTCATATTATAAATTTTTAAATTCTTTACTATAGTGTTTAAATAAAATTTATAACTATTTTAAAATTTGTTATTTACGAAGTTGACTAAAATGTTTATTTGCAATTCTGACATTTGCAAAATCGATTGCCATTATACAATACCATGTTTACTAATGGGCAGAAACAGATGAGACAGTTTCTTTTCAATGATTTTTAAAAATGACCACTCTTTCCTTCTATATCCATTGTTTCTTTGGTATATACACATAAATTTTGGTCCTTTGAAAGCGTGCAAATATTCAGTTGAGAGGGTCGGGGTTGAAAATAGGAAGACCGTCTTTTCCCCTGAAATATATTGCTATCAACTGCGCTTGGTCTATTCCCCTGAAGCTTCTTCAGAAGTTCAATTGTTTAAACCAGCTGTAGCGGTAGTGAATGTTTCCAAAAAGAAAAAAAAAACAGTAAGAGTTTCTTTTAGATTTCAATGTTAGTTTTTGGAGGTCTCCGTTGAAAACATGGTTGTCGTTTTCCAGCTCAAAGGAAGTTTATTTTTCTGTTCTTTTTTCTTTGCTTTTATCCCCTATTGAAGAGCGACATAAGCACTGGGAAATGCTTCGATGTAAGTATATCCAAACAGAAGGAAATAGTCTTTCCTTTTTCTTTCTGTTCAATCAATCCATTCCTTCACATTTCAGATGTAGGTAATACGCCTAAAGTACCATATTATATTGTTAATCTTCTTTTGATTTGTGAATTAATTTTTATCCTTCCACCCTTCAAAAATTCTGTTCAATTTGGCAAGAAGATACACTGTTAGAAGGATTTTAAAAGAAAATGAACATTTCCTTTTCTAGAAATCTGTTTTATTCAATGATTGAACATTATCGCTAATTACTTTCTTGGAATCCAATTGTATGTTTTTCACAATTCATGGAACTTGGGTCTTATTTCGAAAAGCACAAAACATTTGGTTTCAAAAATTGATCTTTAGAATTGACTTCTTATCTAATCCTTTTCGTATTTGTGAAGAAAAGTTAGCAGTGGCTTATTAATCGCTCACTGCCTGTTGCTATTTTTAGGAACTTAGTTTTAGCATATTATGCATTAGAATTATCTTGTTCAACCAAGTTGTATAAAATATAAATTTAAAAAGTGGATTTTTAAAATTGGCGATGCATATTAAAAATTATTAGAATACTGGAAAAAGTTATTTGAACAATTTTTCAGATCTTCACCATTGATGATTTGTCCAAATTTCAGGAAGTTCATAATAGTTTAAGAGTCTTTTTTCTATGTTTCTCAAAAAAAAATAAATAAATGAATAAATAAAAAATGTCTTAAATTCTTAACAAATTAAATATCATCAAATTTTACTTCAATAACTTGCAAGGAATGGATGTATAGTAAATGAGGAAATGTAAGTAGATCTATTGTACAATGTTGCCTACCATAAGTTAGTCAAAAATTACATTTCTGCGATTCGTTTATACTTGTGTGCGAAGAAATCAATCAAATTTAACTAATTTTTCATTTTTTAAACCGTTTGAGTTTTTATTATTAAATAACATTTTAACGAAAACTTATACTTAATAATACTTTGCGGTTTGTTTTGTGTGTGTTTTAAGTGTCAAATTGTGTCACGATTTATTTATCTTACTATTTCTTATAGGACCAGATGATGGCTAAAATTGAAAAAGCTTTCATTCAGTCCGAATTATTTAGGGTAAATGAATGAAAAATAAAATGTTTTAAAATTAAATAAAGAAAATTCAGCAATTCAGCAAACATGACTTCAAAAATGAGCAGAAATGAAAGATTTTATATTCCAAGAGCAGTTATCATTGATTGTAGTTCAATCTCTTGCATTCAGCTAACTAACATTAAATTTCCGTGGAGAAATTGCATATGAAAAAGCAAATTGAAATTCTTATTAAACTATATGCAAAATATTAGAATTTTCTTTACAAATTTGATGCTGAATAAACTTTTAACAGATTCATAGTATGAAGAGCCGTGCATGTTATGATTCACAAATAGCAATAAAAGCACAGGAAAATTTTTCCTTGAATAAGGCTTTTATTCCAGTAACCCATTCGATGCATCCATTTTTGAATTCGGCTTTTGCGTCCGAATGGAAACAAAATCTTGCATGACCATGCTTTTCTTACCGAAAAAAGATTAGTGTCAACAATTTCGCTTTTCCTCCATCCACCCTGTGTTTTTCTTCGTTTTCCTTTGACTTGATGTGCTAATGATTCGCCTAGTTAAGGCGTGACACTCTGCTTTATCAATCACTTTGTCAAACCCTGTTTTATCAATTACTTGAATCCTCGCACATTTGCCTCCTTTGATGGGAGAAATCCGTATTTCATGAGATGATAAAAATTATAACAATTTGTCCTAATTTCGAAAGTTCGACACGATTCGGGTTATATGCCAAATTTTTATGCTTATTTTGAATTAATTTTATCTCCAACAATATTCTTATAGGAGGTGGATGGAGCTCCATATCTATCATTTGTCCCAATATTTGCATTATATAAGTTCAAACAATTCTCTATTGAAAATACAATTTCGGATGTTTTTATTATGCGATTGATACTAGCTACAATCAACAGCTACCATTGATAAAATTTAACAAAAAATTAAATTGAATATTAATATAAATTAAATTAATTGAAACTCTTTTGCATTATACAGAAATGCGCATAAGCGGATACTTCTAATAAAATACAAAAAACAAATAATAGAAAATCAAAAATTAAGTTAAAAAGAAAAAATATATAAAAGAAATGGAAAAAGTATTCAATAATAATAACGATAACAAAACACCTTTTATGCACGCTCAACGCAGCAGCATCAAGTGATTGCATCATCAAAATTTTCCTAAAATTAATCAACAAACAACTATAGTATTAAACAACAGAAATTCTTAAATAATTAAAACACATAAAAGAAAATTAGAAATTAAGAAATATAATCAAAATGGAAGAAAAATGGAAAAGAACCAGAATGGCGATACAATATACAATCAAATCATCATTGATCATCATGTATCACTAGTTCCAAAAGTCAACTCCTGTGACCTCTTAAAGTTTTTTTTTTACCAAGCCTTAAAATTGTATACTAATTAAGCTATAAAAGTTGAGTTCTTTTGCAAAACTTAAGTATTGTTCTCTTCTAAGATACCTCTGTTTGATTTATTTTACCAAATGGGCTTAAAACGAGCTCACTGGACTTATTCTTGATTTAAGCATTTACAACTAAAGTTTACTTTGTTTTCTTTGAGGGAGTGACTTGTATTTATTAATTAATGCATATATTGATAAGTTTATCAAAAATATTTTTGTTTATGAACCGTGATATAGATATGACTGTTATACCTTTTAATTTTATAGATTGTAATGTCTCTCTGTCTAGAGTGGAGCTATGGGAAATGAGTCAGGCTTTTCTGGAGAGGTCTTAGCTATTGAAATATTTTATTTTTTCGTAGATATTAACTCTATTTCTGTATAATATCACAATTGTGGCCTGACCAGCTTTAATGCAGAATCTACAATTTTTAAACTGATTTTTCTTATGCTACATCCAATCAAATTGTTCTTGCATTAGGCGCTAGTGAAAATGAGTAAAATTAAAAGATGCCACGCTTTACAGGACGTGTTTCTTGATACTGAGGCTTTTCCTCGAGAGCTAGCGTTTGTTTCTAGGCAAAGTCAGAATGGTCCATTACTCAAGCTCAATATGGGAAAACCGATAGCGTATATATATTTCACAGATTCTCAAGATTGCAGTTCTGCCAGAAAAATAAATAGCAAATAAAGCTTCTTAAAATGAACACTGGTGACGTTGTTTGATTATAGAACTTTCAAGCGATTAAATATGAAAAGCTTCTCTTTGTCAAAGTCGAAACTTTCTACGTAAAACTTCATCCAACTGCTTAAGAATTTTTCTCGGCGTTAATAGATAGGGGTTCCACAAAAGCGTTACCGAAACGGTTCTGTGTCCGATGCGCACAGGCACATTTCCGCACATTATTAGCTAGTAGAATTTGCGCACACATGGATCTTAATTACCTTTGACGGGAAAACTCGGTGAACAACTACAGGGACAATAGAGAATGCATACTTAAGAGAGTGATTGATGGGTGAGGGCTCTTTTCTTAGAGATAATCACCACTTTCCCAAGAGAGAATTGATAATTACCTTTACACTTACCCTTTAAAAATCCAAGGAATATTTTTAAAGTTTTATTTCTTGATTTGATTCTGTTCCTGATTTTTATTTAAATATTAACGTCATGATAAATATTTTTTTTGTATTTCAGAGTTTGTTGGATTAGAGTAAATTATTTTATCTGTGCTTTATATTTTGATAATTGTCTTGAATTAATAAACTATTGATGATTTTAGCATGAATTACATTTCACACAATTATATTAATTAAACCCACCTTCAGTTCCACTGCAACAATATTCCGTACTTACGAACATAGCCTCAGCACATGTAAATATAAATTTCAAGAAGAATCAATTATGATAATTCACATTTCTTCTGAACTGAACCACGGTTAGTCGCAGACTAATTTTATCAGTTTCACAAACTGCGATGCTAACCACCACCAAACACAAATTCATTTCTACAATAAGTTACTCCATATCGCGGGCCTTTCTGGTCAAAATTATGAATTTATTTACCCAGACACATAATGTTAATGTTTCAGGGTTTCCACAGTGAGCGATCCAGTTTGGCACTATTTTTTTTTCACGCGCCGTAATTGATAGTGCTCACAAGATTTATTTCCTTAATTTTTATACGAGCAAAGATGGGGATACACGTCCTAGTATATCAATTTTATTGAAGAGAGTATCCAGAGAAGGCAATTTCGCAGGTTCTTGGCAAAAACGCCAGAGTGCATTTCACTAAAAATATCCCAATGATGCGATCAGCTTTCTGCATTGGATGTCAGGGCATTCGGCCCCTTCCCGACCAATAAAATTTAATTCATATTTCTCTTAACGCGAAAATGCTTCTTCTTACCACGTCGTCTCCTCTTCCGAAGTCCGCGCTAACCATGA
Organism: Araneus ventricosus; assembly: GCA_013235015.1. Lineage (NCBI taxonomy): Eukaryota > Metazoa > Arthropoda > Arachnida > Araneae > Araneidae > Araneus > Araneus ventricosus. The sequence continues at coordinate 770,023 of BGPR01000063.1, forward strand.
GAGACAAGCGGATCACCTCTCACGGCCAGCGAAAAAACTCTCCCAACAACGCACAAACCAGCCGTTTTTTAATCTCCCGGCCGAAATCGCCAATAGCGCCAATTTTTAATATTGAGAAAAGCTAGGGTAGAATTAAATTTTACTCGCCAAGCGGAGCCAAATTAGCCAAGCAATGGAGATGGATCTCTGAGTGGCTAAAGTCCTACTTTTACCGCTGACAATTTGGCCAACCTTAAGAAATTGTTGCGACAAACTGTCACCATAGAGCGTAAATTGTGCGTGGAACCTGTCATATAGATATAATCCAGAGGGGATGCGTTTCCGCCTGACCAAGAGAAACCGCTGTCCGAAGTGATCGGGTCTGGTCTGGTTTCTCTGCGGTAACAAAACAAACGGATTCGAGTCTCAAAACGGGTCAGGGATCAGTAAAGATGCACACATTTCCACTGTAGAAAGGAAACCAGTGATATCTAATTCTTTTCGTAACTTTCCGAAAGGATTCGGTGTGTATTTGAACTGAGAAGTTTTGGGTTCGAAAGTCAAAGGATCTTCTAATTTGGTTTGAACACAGAAACAGGTGCAAGAAAAGGGGGAGTAAAAACAGCTGCGAACTTGTTTTCGCTCTCACCCTATGCGTTGCAAAAATATCAGACAATGTTTCTAATATAGCACAAGGAAATGCAAGTTTTAAGCTCAACACAGAAAATTATTAATATTTAGGATTAAAATAAATGTGGATTCCTAATTATAAAATGTAGAAATTTGAATCAGTTTATAAAATTTTTATTTTATCAAGTACATGCAAAAAGAATTTTCATTTCAACATGACAATATCCTTCCTGTACCCGTCAAATTTTTTTATTGGAAATAAAGTTTTCTTAATGGAACAATGTATGTGTAAATACTAAAAGTAGCATGTTGACAGAAAGCGCATAAAATAAAAATGGACTCAAATCTAGATATAAAAAAATACATAATACATTTCATAAATACCTAAAAAAATGAAAACACAGACTGAAACACATCAATAAGTGTAAATGCACATGAAATAGCACAATGGTGTGTCAAAAATAAGACAAAGGCGAGTGATAAAAGACACGTTCACCCCATATGGAAAAGCAATTCTTAAAGTGAAGCTTAATAGAAACACTCTTCAAAGAAAACATTCTCAACCTTCTCCAACCCCACACTGATTTAAAATACAAAGAAAAACAAACTGTTCTTATACATAGTATGTCGTATAAGGCGACACAAAAACAAAATAAAAGTATACAAGTTAAACATGAAAATGTAAGTCATGTTGTGTGTATGGCTGTAAGTGTTTATGTAAATTTTCCCTTGTCCAACACAGATAAACAAAACAAAGAAGAGAAAAGCATAGACCAAATAAATCACTACACTCATTACTAAGCAAAACCTAAAGCAAGATCATCGCTGTAGATCAGAGAAGTTTTCATCCCAGCTGCGAACAGTGAGAAACTAGAATATCGGGCAAAAGCTACACTTTGCTGTCATGAAATGGTAATCAATATCATTCAAAGAAAGCCAAAAAACCAAGATAAACTTAGAGGGAATCGATAAAAACAAACAAGGAATTCATTCTAGTCCATTTTTTCAAGGGCTAAGGACTTTATTCGAAATGAATTAAAAATAGTGATTGGGAAATTTTTCTCTAAGAAGCTTGCATTACGTCAAATATAGCTTTTGTTGGCCCGAAATTTCCCAACAAAGGAGATCTGTACATCAAAAAGCATTATTTTTAAAAGGGAAAACCAAACACAAACATAAAAGCGCTAATAAGATTGATTTAAAAATATTATCCATCTGTCTTTTAAAGGTAGCCGTCATAAAAATAAACTTGCCTCATGCCTCACATAATAACATTTTTTATTAATGTCTAAATAGTTCCATTCACTAACAAATTCCTGCTTTTACTCGTTTTTTCGAATATAGATGGCGCCATGGTAGCAGGGCTAGCGTTTCTTTAAAAAATTTGCTGATTCCTTTTTTAAAGGAAAGTTAGCGTAGGATTGTGATAGCGTGATGACATTTTTTTCCCTCTTTTTTTTCTATTCTGGGCATGGGGTAAGTTCATTTTTATGATGGCTACTTTTAAATGCTAGTTGGCTAATATTTTTAAATCAATCTTATTAGCGTTTTTATGTTTGTGTTTGATTTTCCTGTTTCTTTTTAAAATGTTTTTGATGTACAGATCTCCTTTGTGTTTTGTTAGCAAATTTCGGGCTAAGAGAAGCTGTATTTGGCGTAATGCAAGCTTCTTACCGAAAAATTTCCCAATCATTACTTTGAATCCATTTCGAATAAAGTCCTTAGCCCTTGAAAAAATGGACTAGAATGGATTCCTTGTTTGTTTTTTCGATTCCCACTGAGTTTATCGATGTTTTTTTGGCTTTCTTTGAATGATATTGATTTCCATTGTTCTTTGTTTGCAGCTGCAACTGCGCGCGACTTAAACATTGCTTAAATATTATCTAAATTTTGTTTTAATTTTTTTGTTTAAAGTTCAAGTAATTTTTCATTTTTTAAATTTATTCTAATTTTTCTAGTTGATTGTTTTTAAGGTCTGTCATGAAATGTTATTTATTGCAATGGGTCAATTCACGGTCACGTGACAAGTCAAGCTGCGCATGTCATCTAAGCGCTAATCCGCACCGCTTTTACCAATGGGTCTGTCGTTAGCATCTTCCGCCATGTTACGAAGCTATTGTTGATTTAATTTTTGTGTTTAGTGTGCTCTTGAATTCCGACAACTCAGGATTTTTATCAGCATGCCCATTTCGAACTCGTTTATATGTTCGGAAAGTTTGCTTAACATAATTTCTATATTTTTTATTATTTGTATGTTGTGTAACTTTCATTAATCACTTTCTTTAATCATTGTTAAATAGTTGTTTGCAAAATAATTGATTTTTATTTTATATTAGTGACTAATATTGTTATAATTCTTGCCCCATAATTATGTCTTGCCAAAAGAGCAAAATATTATATTTTTTAATACTTTCCCTGATGAGCATCAATACTTCCCCCTTTTGTCATTCATAAATATGATTTTTGAATATATTTCTGTCATACCTGCATGGTGATTGCATGTACTTTATTTCTCCACTTTGCATTCAACATGAAAAAAAAAATACTTCAAATAAAAATTAAATTTTGTTTGTCATCTGGAACATTTCTATAAGTTACATTCCATATATGTAAATAAAAAATAACTAATTATAATTAGTTAATATATTATTATTAAGTTATTATATTGTTATTAGTTAATATATTTAATATATTAAAAGTATTATAACATACACTGCTCAGTACTTTTATATGATCTTGTGCTGAAGTAAGTGTGAATCATTTTGATATCTGTAGTATAAAAGTGAAAATAAATGTCAAAATATATTAACGGTTGGGACTCTTTGTTTACAAATGGAGAATTTTTATAATAACATAACTATAGGTGTGAAATAAAATATTTCTGTAATTGCAGAATACTTTACCTCCGAAATGCTATGATTTTCTCATAACCATCTTTCAGTATTATTTAATTGTTTATAAAAAATGTCGATTTTGATATAAACAGTATTATAGAATACTTGCTTTTTTCATTCAAATTACTGTATTACTTTTTTAACCGATAGAAGAAAAAAAGTCTTATCTTAAAATTATCTTAACCAATTTTTTAATGATTTAGATACCAAAATTTTCAACTTGTCCTTTTATTTGTTTTCTATTTTTTGTATAAAGATACATGCAATACATTTTTTAAAAAGTACAAACACAGCATAATTGTTTAAGTAACTTAGTGGTTAATTGGTGTGAATCATTTTCAATCTCCACTAGTGCTATAGGAGTGAAAATCAATGCCGAATTTTCTTTGCAAAAACAGTTAATAAAATAGGACTTTTATTTACAAATGGAGAATTTCTATAACATACGATAGGAAAGAAATCTTTATGTAAGTGCAGATACTTTTTTTCCACCAAAATCTTATGGTTTCCTCATTACCATTTTTCCAATTTTAATAAATTTTTTGAAAATGTCTGTCTTGACATAATAGAACATTTGCTTTTTTTTCACTTAAATTACCATGTTATTTTTAATTGGTCAAGAAAAAAAGTTATTTTAAACTAATTTTTACGAAAAACTAAATTTTCAACCTGACCTTTGTCTTTCTATGCATCCTCCAAATTATGAAGTAATTTGCTTTTAATTTTCATGATAATGTTATGTAGTAAAACAAAAACTTCATATGTGATCCATGGAGCAGTTCTTACTTTGAATTTTAAAAGATGTCTGAAATGAATTTTCAGAGCAATTTTGACTTTCTTTTAATCAAGATCTACCCAAGTGTTATTTTCATACACATCCTGTTAATTTACTGCAGCTTTCTTAATATTAAAAATCCTAAGTACTAGTAAAGAGCAAAAAGAGTAATTTATGTTATGATATGCTTTAATTACATAGATGGTACAATTAAAAGTAGCAGAGCAGCAAGAGTATTCATAATAAAGTGTAAACTAACACTAACATCTAGGTTCGGTTTGAAATAAAACTTATTATTGATATTTAAAAAACCTAGCTTTTCTCCACACGAGAATAATTTTTCAGTATTCTGTTGAGTAATGGTAGATGATCAATTTCTATGTTCTTACGTTGATAAACGTTATAAAAACCCATATGAACTGACACCCACTGGCTAAAATTAGCTTTGTACCCCTATAAGTAGGGCACTAAAACATTCATTTTCTGAAGACACAACTTCTTAGGCAATTAATTTAACATTTTAATCTGTTTTGAAAAAGTCGGCTGCAGCAAGATGTAATTTTTTTTTTAATTTTTGGAATTACAGTTTGAGCCTCTTTATGTGTAAAAAATAAAATCGCCTTAGCTAGTATAAAATGAGCCATTAAGCAATTTATTGTGTTCACATAACTTTACTATAAAATTATCATTATCATTTGTAGTTATTTGTTGAGATATGGCAGATAAGCAAATTCCTTGCTTCAACGTCGGAAAGTCCAAACCAGAAAATCCATATGAAGTGACACCTAGAGGCCAAAATTAGCATTGCACCACTATAAGCAAGGCATCAAAACACTCATCTTGAGGAGAACAGCTTTCTAGGGCATTAATATAAATTTTAAATTTGTTTTGAAAAAGTTAGTTGCAGAAAACTTTCAAAATTCTTAAAATTTTGAGAATTTCAAGTTGGGCCTATTTCTGAGTGAAATTTCACCTTACCTAGTATTAACTGAGTCATTAAGCAATTTGTTGTGGTCACATAGCTTTTTTTTTGAGCAAATCCCATTTCCCTACAATGAAAAAGGCGAGGCCAAATAATTCATACGAATTTACAAAATTGGGTATGTATCCCTACAAGTAGGGCATCAAAACATTCGTCTTGTGGAGACGCAACTTTCTAGGGCATTAATTTTACTTTTTTATCTGTTTTGAAAAAGTTAGATGAAGAAAGAAAGCATGCAAAATTTTAAAATCTGGTATTACAATTTGGGCCTATTTTTGTGTAAATCTTCTAATAAGATTTATCATCAGATCGTATCAAGTTAGTGTAATGAAATGTTAGTGTGTTATATTAGACAAACTCTAAGTATACGAACGAACAAAAAATTGATTATTTGATGTTATTACGAGAGCAATCTTTAATTCATCAGAAAATAATATAAAATAAAGCAGAATTCAGAAAAAAATAAAAATAAAAATATGAAGCACTATATATAACTGTATAAATTGTGTTCTTTAAATCTATCACGCGATCGCAGCGAAGTAAACTAACAACAAAACGTTACGGAAAGACCCTCAATAGATGCGCAGAAGGCTCTAAATTTCATTTGGCGCGATCATTTTTTACTTGTCGTGTGACCGTGAAGTGACTCCATTGCACAAATATATCCATGAAGCAATTTACTAAAATATCAAATACAAACACCGAACCAGCTGTTTTATTAACATATTCTTACATCTATATGCAAGACCCAAACGTCTGACAGAAAATTTATTATTTAGGATTAAAATAAATGTGGATTTCTAAATGTAAAATGTAGAAATTTGAATCTGTTTATAAAATTTGTATTTTAGTGAGTACATACAAAAAGAAGTATGTTAATGCAAAATGACGGTAACGCAACAAAAAGATTAAAAACAATCCATTTCTTATACCCGAAGAAAAATTTTATTTTTTATTTTATATGCCAGACTATTTATAATGTAATGGGGAAGTTCAGCATTTTTTAAAAACGTGTGAAAGCAATCCGTATTTATAGAAAAAATCATTCTAATTTTAAATATTCAAGTGAAATTTTGCATAAAAATTTATTTAAATATTGAGGGCGAAAGATGCACTGAAATAGCAGGAACGATGATGCAATCCAAAACGCACTCTCATTGGCCAAGTAGATTTTGACGTCATCGTTGCCCTTCTTCTCATCGCATACTACTGTTTCACGACTTCTGTGTGGCATGTTTTGATTTCAGGCGTTTTTAGCTTACATTTTAGAAGTGGAGTTTTTTACTTTTTTTTACTATTTCACATTTAATTTCATAATGGATATTGGTTTCGTTCAAGGGAAATCGAATAATTTGCCAAGGATTGATTCCACAATGATGGCAATGTATTTCAAGAAAAACTCAGATTTTGTGATGGCTGAGATACGAGGAATAAAAGCACAACGATAAGATTTCTACTTTTTTGTCTCATGATTTCTTCCCCCCCCCCTAATTTTAAGATTCCCATTTATTAGAAATTTAATATTATAAGTGAAATTGGAAAAAAAGGTCAACATTAATAGCGACATAATGTCCATTTAACTATTACTTTGTTAATCTTCCAAAAAATTGCATTTAGATACTTAAATATCCGCAACTCTTGCTAAATTAAGTACTCTAGCTTAATTGTATTTCACTGGCATACTGTGTTTAGTAAATATTATGCAGTTTGGAATTTAAAACGCTAGAATTTTTATAATGTGTAACTTATTTTAATGGGCGCAGATGTAAAATACCAAGGTATTTATAATTAAGAGTTAATACCGAAGATTCAGAAATACCGAGGAATTTATGATTTTTCCTCTGAAACTTGGTTTTTGTATACTAAAACTATAGAAATAACTTTCCCCTCGACTGGGAAAAAAAATCGCCGAAGCGATTATCTCCATAGGGGGCATCTGGGGACCGACTAGTTGGTTCCGTGTCCAATGCGCACAAGCCAATTTCCGCGCATCATTAACTACTGGAATTTGCGCACACATTCTAGGTTTACTGGATCACAATTACCTTTGGTAGGAAAACTTGGCGAACAACTAGAGGGGCAATAGAGAATAAATACTTAAGAGAGTGATTAATGTGTGAGGGTTCTTTTCTATGAGGTAATCACCATTTTCACAAGGGAAAATTGATAATTACATTATTCATGTATTTTCAATTTATTTCATATAACGATTTTATATGGATTATTTATTGTTTAATTTAAATTATATCTGTATTAGTCACTTGTTTGAAAATAACACTTATTAAGGTCCTTAGCATTTTCCCACGGAAGCATCATTGTGTCATCAGGGGCACGAAGTGTCATTCTACTACTGACATTGATTGATTGCCATATGTCCAAGGTTTTCAGTGTGCCAAAGCCAAGCCAAATCATATAGACATCGATAAAGTTTACAATACTGCAACCTTTCCAACGCTTGTGCGCAAAGAACACTACTTAATCACTTATCGCAAATGCGACTGTGCGCAAGTTCCACAATACCGGCTAGTTCTTCTCAATGTATTTCGTCCCGTTTATGGCTTTTACCGAAAATGACTAGTTTATTGCTTTCGCGACCCAAATCGCAAGTGTGAACCAGACCCAAGTTGGGGCAAAAGCGCATATAGAAAAACTCCGCTCCTCGTAAATTATCTCACGAAGAAAAACTTTTCGGACCTTCCTTTGAATACATCATAGAAGCTATAAAACTATACGCAATAGTCATGTTTTCAAAAAGCATCAGGCAGCGATAAATTGAAGGGGTCCTTGGACATTCCGAGAAGACGATGCGATTTCTGTCGCACAAGAGTGAAAAACTAAAAACCTACTTTGCATGATCTGTGGAGAGAGAGAGAGAGAGAGAGACTTATTTCAGAAGTTCCTCTCAAAATAAAGTGCAGCATTTTCTTTTTAAATACATGTGTGCCTTTGAAAAATTAGTTTTATTCTATATAGTTTTATTTTACTTTGCTGTGAAGTATATAAATAATTTCCTTTGTACCAGTATTAATTTTAAGATACTAGTTAATAGTATTTAAAATAAAATTCGATTAAAATAAATTATATAAAGGAATTAATTTAAAATATTCTAACAATCCCAAATGTGACTGAACTAGGATTGACTTTTTGAATACTGATTTTGATTTGAATATATTCATTGAATCTAAATAATTGATTTTGCATCAAAAATTAATTCTGTCAATTATTTCCTTGCACTACAAATGAAAACGAATTCCATCATAAAAAAAGTCATGAATTTAAACTTATTCCAATATCTATTGAAACAGTTTATGCAGTAAATTGAAACCTCTCAAACGGTTAAAATATTAATTACATGTAATCAAAAAGTGAGGAGAATAGAGGGAAAAAACCAATTCAATTTAACTATCTGCTTTAAAATATTTTTTTTGCCGCTAACCTCGCCTTATACTTGTTTTAAAAAAAACAGATATTGAATTCATAGTTGTTTTTGACAGTGGTTTCTGATATTGGCATGGAGAACACTGGTTTCTTAAAATATGAATTTCATGTAATCAAAGAAAAGAAGGATAATACATGGGAAAATAGCTGCTACTTATCACTATTTACTTCATAAATAACTATTTTTTGCTGCGAATCTCACCTTATACTTATATTGAAAACAGATATCGAATTCAAGACTATTTTTTACTGTGCTTCGTGATATAAAATTTTGATTACATATTTTTTATATTGCTCACATCAAAATGATCTACACAGACATGACGAAAGCTGCTTTCTGATAATTTCGGATCTCTCTTCATCGCTTTACACCACTTTTTGCGAAGAACATCATTTTTTGGCACATTGCTAAATAATGTATCGGGTGCAGTTATAGTTATATTAAGACATTTAGGAACAATACAATACTTGTATCTTTTCGACATTATTTTATCTGATGCGATAGTCAGAAAATACAGAAAAGAAAGCAAAACTTCTATGGCGAATAAACGGGAAATAAGTGTAAGCTCACTGCTGTTTGGGCAACGATGACGTCAGACCCGTTTCATGCCAGAATAGATCGTTTTTCCCGCCAAATCTCGGATGCGAACTTCGATTGCAAATAAAAAAAAATCAGAAACGGCGTAGAATTTTTTTAAATGTTATTGTTCATTTTGAAGCATTCTAAATAGATTAAAAAATTTTTAAAAAAATGCTGAACTTCCCTATTGGAGATGGTTGGTTGTCATAATAACCCTGATTATTGGTTTTTCTGAAAAATTTAGTTTTCTTTATTTCAAGCTAAAAAAAATTCCAAAAATTAGAATTGAATACATACATTGTTCATACACTTATTTTTATACAATTTTCTTCAATAAAAATATAGGCATATTTTTACTGTTTTCTTGAAAATTATGCGATCGTTAAGGGGGTTAACTTTCTCCCGTCATAACTGCAAACCAAGATTATGCCAGAACCATATTCAGGGTGAATTTCCTTCAGAATCTGTTGTGCACTGCTGAATATTTTTAATTATTTTCATTGGAAGTTCCTAATTCGCATGCCAAACGCGCCATTGATTTAAACGAGCTACACCAGAAAAAAAAGATATATTGATGTTCTTATTGCTGATCATGATCCATCTCGAATCACTGAAGTTTATTGCTCTCAAATTTCAAAATGTGCAAATAATCAGTCTTGTATATAAAGCTGTTGGATAATTCCTCCATAGAAAACATATTAGAAACAAAACGTGGGCTAAACCACTTTTATCGTATAATTTTAGTGATATTTTTGAAAAGAAAAAAATAGATCTGCACGCAGTGTTTGGATTCCAGAAACTAGATTCCATCACGTACTTTCCTTTTGCGTCGGTACTTTGCATCAAGGGTTGGACTTATTTCCTTCTCTTAGAAAATTGCGCCATAATTTCTAAGTACGCAATTTTATAGAGAAAACACTTGCATTTTCTTTTTTTCCACTTTTTGCCAATTAGTTCAGCTTTTACACAAAAGGAAGTCACGCCTGAAGAGAAAAAGCCCGAAAGGAACTGCGCCTGATTTATGCATATGCAAACATTGTAAGCAACAGAAATGACCGTCGCAATTCATGATGACAATTGCACTTGATTTTTTCGGTCTTTTCGGAGAACCCAGGAGTTGGAGTTTTCTCAACTTAACTTGGATTAAAAGATAAAAAGGATGTTTTGCATGCGACCCAACAGATCTTGGCTGTATGTCTCTTACTGGGTCTTCTCATCCATCTTATGGTGTAACGTTAATTTGATATATATTTATGCGTCTAATTTGAATACATTATGAATGCTAGATACTTGTCTCTATTAATATTTCTTTGTTTTTAATCTCTTTGATTTGGTTTCCATTTTTATTAAATTTTACTTGGTTTTTTATCCGAAAAATGATTTCTCAATCCTCTTAGTCTTTCAAAACGAAATGAAAATTATTTTATAAAAATTTTCTTGTACAATTTTGAGTTTTAATAATTTTATTTCCATTCCATTCAAAAACAAGCTGATTAATTGAAGAATGACGACTCGCCAAGTGTATCTTCCTCTTCAAAACACTTTTTTAACACTTCACTATTCTTCGTTCATGATACACTATTTTGTTATAGCTATATCGGTATTAATGAATTACTGTAGTTGAAAACGTTCCCAATAATAATTGAATTTCGTCACTAGCCTTGGTGAGTATTCGGAAAATACCCGTCGACTTGTATTTCGGTATCGGAAACTGTGTTAATACTGAAGAAACGCGCCAACACCACTAACAATTTTCCTCTCCGATTTTATAGTATAATGGAGTGTTATTTTTAATTAATATCTGCATATCAAAGCGTCGTGTAATTCAGAACAGCGCTGATGTTTCTTGGAACTTTCAATTCTTTGCTGATTCTGAGATCTGAACCATGCATTGAGTTTATAATTAAGATCACATTTAAATGATTCTATTACTTAGCATTTTATGCGATACCTTAAGCAACTTCTCGTGTCTGTTATTTTACAATAATGATTACGTTGCTCCATAATCTTTTTTCGTTCAGAGTCGGTGGAAAATAATTTTATTTCTTTCATCAAAAATGAAATGAAAAGTCTAAACGGGAAGAATCACTTTTGTTAAGAAATGGAACTTTCAGATGTGTAAGAAATTTGCCTTGAATTGAAGCACTCTCAAATAATTCGTTGCATTATATTTTTGATACATAATCTGTTTAATCTCATAGATGCCGTTTTCTTAGTAAAATACATTAACATTCTTCTTTTATATTAAATCAATCAATTAATTGCTAGAAGGCGAAAAGGACCCTAGTTGGCAGAAATCCATGGTCGATTTTTAATACCGATGTCAATCTTGATTAAAAATCCAAGTTAAGTCGCTTGGAAAATGTGATATTTATCTAGAGTTTCAATGAAACAATCCTCTCGTTATTTTAATTCTTCTCGGAAGCGAAGAAAGAAAAATCACATAAAAAATGGGGAATCCAGTGGCCTCGAAAAATCTTTTCGAGGGATATTTTCTATTCTACAGCATGAAATCGGCGGATACGAAGGGAAAGGAATTCTTTTTTTCATTTTTTTAAATGAAGTAGTATGAATATTTTTCAATAATGCCCATATTGGCTGCTGATAATTAACTATTGCATATTCCTGATATTTCCTTCTTCTAGTTCCGAAACTCTGTATTTATTCAACCTTATCGAAATAATTTATATCAATTTGCTTTGTGTCTCATATATGTAGATGTTTTTTTTTATTTCAATCTGAATCTCAACCGCATCAATCGTGGCAAGTAACCGGCTGAAGAAATGAATGTTGTTGTGATATATATATTCACAATGTTATTAAATTCATTATAACCTCCTTTATTATAATTTCAAACAAGACTTGAGTTTTGTTCGAAAATAAAGAAAATTGAGTGTAGGTTTAAATAAGAGTATGAAAAACAATTAAAAAAACAAGAAAACAAAAGAATAATTCTTTTTAGATAAAATAAGACTGAGAAACGTAACAACATTGAGCAAATTTATGTGTCGCAAAATAAATTATGCGACTCAAGAAAATCAAGTCCAACGCCCCCTTATCATCCAACCATATCCAGTTTCGTGCCAAAAGCAGGTGAAAAACTTGTCGTTCTTCAGTAGGCCATGTAATCATGGTACAAAAGGAGATAAAATCATTATTCCAACAATAGGAGGTACCGAGTAGATGGCACATAAGCGATTTCCAAAGAGTTATTTTCCATGTCCAGAACTCCAGTTCATTCCGAATTCCAGATAGAAATCTCACTGTCACCCAACCAATCTCGTGCAGCGTCATAGAATTCTGGGAATCAAGGTGAAATCTACGTAAAGGATTTAATGTCCATGACGCTAACTGATCCGACTGGGGGAGTTCTACCAGCTGCTCTGCTTAGTTGAATATCAAATAGATAACATTCAATGACGAGTTGTGAATTAAATGAAGTGAGATATATGTTCGAAATTATTTCAAATGAGTGAACAGAATTTTTTGGAGAGGATACCATTTCAGATATTTCTACACAAATTACGTTCAAAAAAGGCTGTTTTAATGATTTCTGTTGAGCAAATTTAAGAAGAAACTACTGATATTTGACGTCGTGCTTATTTTAAGAGAATGGAATACAGAATTTTACGATTTGGAAATTCGTTGCGCATGTAAAATATCAATTTAGCTCTTTGATATCTACACAAAGTTTTAGAACTCTCTAACGGTAAGCGAGATTCCGAATGCGATGAGAAATTGATTGCCTAAATATCTCTTCATTTCACCCACTCCGTTAGAAAATGAAAGGTTGCACTTCACTTGGAAATCGGATCTGTTGCGTATGAAAAGATCAGATCAACTGAATAAAAAACCCTTGCGCAAGGCATTTTGATTAGGTTTCATTTCATTTTCACTTTTTGATGCATTTTCTCTGCATGGATTAATAGCATTTCTAAATGAGAAAAACTATTTGCTTTATTTATAAAACGTAGCTAATATAATAAAATAAAGACTTCTATTTCTCAGATAAAGGTCCCAAAGAAGTATAGTATCTATTAGAAAATAACTTGGAAACAAAAAGTTTACTGCGATAACTAAATATGGTTGTGTTGAGATACGAATTTGCTAACATTGTAAAATTGTCATGCAATTCATTTGGCTCCTATAATAGATTTAATAATCTATTCCTACACTGTGTAACATAGAATACTTTTCGAACTTCATTTTTGCATTCTTCTTTGATTCTATAGTTTTTTTCTATTCTTCTTAGACTGGTGTCCGTTTAGTCGTCCAATTCAATTTATGTCTAATTGTGAATGGAAGTACTATTCATACTACCAGAATACCTGTAAGTCTCAATTGTTGAAGTCAGTTTCTAAATTGGTAGAACTCTTGAAATGTAACCCGAAAATTTTCTTCTACTGACTTAAATATCAGCGAACATAATTGCATATAGTATAGCTTCAAAACCGGGAGTTAAATTAACCACTCAGTCACTTAATGAACCGGCATTCCCGGATATTCTTCAAACTTCATTTAAGCCATAAGACTGCTGAACACTTAAAGACCGTAAAATAAAATGCATAGGAACATGTGTTTATTTAAAACAATCGTTCTTCGAAGATTTAAAGGTAAACATACCACGTTAGTGCTGAAAGCATTTGCTCCCATATTTTGTGTATTAAAAACGTCTAGAATTTCTTCTTCTAAATCTCTATCCATGAATGTTTCATAAGATTACTTTTTGATTAGTTCATTAATCATCGGCATTTTTTGCGTCTTCCAAACATATCGTAACACACCTGCAATCTATGGAAGAAAGGGAGGGCCAAACCTAAGGTTAAGGCATCATTTTATAAGCGAACCTTCTTTCCTGGTGGCTTCTTATTGAATAAATTTATTAAAAACGTTTAAAAAAAGGATTTATCAACACTATCAAGTATGACGATTATTTTTCAAAGTCATTAATTACCAGACAAGCGTAACTCCTCTAATAACAGTCGATCAGCAATTCATCGGTCATTTTTGGAGCTCTTTTTCACTTTCTTGTTATTTTTCAGCTTTTCATCAATATACGGTTATCTACACATTACCCGAGTGTTCTTAAAGTATTTTCATCCCAAATCTCTTGCATTTCTTCGCAGACCGCACATAATTAGTTAATGAATTAATTATTGTCGGATTACGTGATACATTAAATTTCGCGTAGTCCATTGACAATGATGGATGAAAACTCGATGCTTTCATAGACGGTGGCAGCATAACAATGGTAACTCGATTTCGCTCGCTTACTTTCAACGTGCAGCAACTTTTCAGGGTGAAGAAGTTTTCTTTCAGATAAGTGTCTGACCTGTCAACTTCCCCAGGCGTCATTTCACTCGAAACGAGCAAAAAAGTTTGTAAATGCCGCTAATCGCTTACTAAATAAAATGCACAATTATGTATTGAAGAATAGAGTTCTTCAACTCTGGGCAAGTTGCAGTTTCTTTTGTAGGGAATCTGCTATTGAAGCTCTCGCACTTCTCCAATACTTTGACTCAAAGATGTTTTAGCTTCAGTTAATAATTCGATAGTTGTGTATTCTAGCTGACAATGTTCTATTTTAGAGGCATTTTGTTTCCTTTCATTGAATCCGTGGAGAGGAAATGTCTTTTCAATTATGCATAACTTTATTTCGCATTCGGGCTGCTGTTCACTACAAGGGATGGTACGTTTTAAAAGTTTATATTTGTGAATCATGCTTTTGTCTCTTTATATGCCAAATAAAATAATCGTTGTTTTCAAATAATATTTCCTTTAGCGGAGGAATTAAAGAACTGTTAGTAATTGTGTGTCAAAGCTTCTTAAAGATATTAAAACAAATTAAAGAAAATTAAAACAGTGATAGAGGTTAAAATACAATAATATAAACATTAAAGGAATGAAAAAGAACGAGGGAGAAGAATAATTCGATGGATGATTTCTTCAGAGGCCACCATCCATCCAGATTCAAAATTAGAATAGGTTTTCTGTCGAGGGAAAACGACTTTAAGGTCAAGTAATTTTTCTCTGTGGCCTGAACATATTCCGGATAAAATTGGAAACAAAATAGGGAAGAAAAACATTTATCCAAAAAGAAGAAATTCAAAACAATCTTTTTAACATAGTCTGAAAAAAAGGGCTTAAAAATCTTGCCTCTCTTTGTTATGGAATGACCGAAGCTAACAAAAGCTTTGTTTATAGGTGTGAACACCTATTTCCCCTTAAAAAACAAATCTGTAATTATTTCTTTTGTAAAAATTTGCATAAAATTGACATTTCACCCTGATATTGTAGTGAAGAAAATAAGAATTTTATTGATAAAGATAGGGGCATGTCATTACAGGTCATTTAAAAATAGTAAATTCTGATTCTCTTCGGGAAATTATGGAAAAGGTATCTAAATTCAGATTAAGAAATAAAGTGAGCCTAAAAAGAGTGATTGGTTTCATTAGCAGAGACTTGGATTTGTTTATTGCAAAAATTGCTAGAAAATATCATTGGCATATTGAAGGCTTTCGTGAATGGAAACCAAGCAAACAATTAACATTAAAAAAGATTATCAATAGAGGTATTTTTTTTGATAAAAATCTTGAAAAGGAAATTGATAATTTAAAAACTAAATTTATTGTCACTACCGTAGATAACGCAGAAAATAATTTTTGTATTATGTGTAAATTCCACTTCAAAGAAGATTATGGTCAATATGACTATAATTCAAACATCACGTATCAACTTATTAATTGCAGAAAAAAAGAACTGGACAAAAGAATGTTAGCCTTAGCTAAAAAAATTAAAATCAATCCCTATAATATAATATATCCTTGCCTTTTCCCTACTATAAAATTTCACAAAAATCCTTTAAAATTCAGATTTGTTTCATGTGTCACAGGGCAGTTACAATATTTATTTTGGAAAATTCTTCTTTTAATATTCTCAGTCATTCTTAGAAACATTAAAGACAACTTTAGAATCTCGATGTTACTATTAATTATAAACTTAAAGATAATAAAATTCATAGCATTAACACTTTTGGCTTTGAGAATCTTTTCACCAGCCTTCAACATGAAAAATTAATTGAAGCCTGCATTCATTTATATGTCTTGTACATTAACTCTGATTTCATAGACAAAAATAGATGGTTAGAAATTTGCAATATTGACATCTGTGTAAATCATCTCTTCAATGGAATCAACTACTACAGACAATCGTGTGGACTTACAATGGGTACTAGTTTTTCCAGTGCACTGGCGAATGTTTTTCTTCTCACCTTCGAGTGAGAATTCATAAAATATCTCATTTCTGCCTATCGTTATATTGATGACCTGATTGTATTTGATTTTCATGAACTTGACTATTTGATCGCCTGCTATCCGGAAGAACAAAAACTAAATAAAACCAATAATAATATCAATTGTAATTTAGATTTAGTAATTGAAATTTTAGATTCAAGACTTTCGGTTGGTTTCTATGACAAAAGAAATGACTTTAACTTTAGGGCTATTTCTCTTTGTCATTACCAAACAAACCTCAACCTTAAAGTCATAAAAAAAATGCCATCCACTCTCAAATGAAAAGAATCCAAAAATATTTGCAACAACCATTCTGCTAGTGTCAAAGCCATTGACAATTTATAGATTAATTTGAAGTTAAACGGCTACCCTGGATATTTCTCTAAAATTACGAATTGTAGAATTTGCTAATTTCTTGGGTTTCATTAAATTGGTTTTTTTCACCTCGAAAAATTCTCCATTGTGCTGTAAATAACTATAATACTCATGCCACACCCTCTGACATTTTAATAAAGGATCCCCTAAAAATTTCTTTGAATTGTAAAAATAATAAAATGCATAAAAACAATTGCAAAATTTTTTTAAAAAATACTAAAAAACAAAATATGAACTGTATAAAAACAAAAAATTCTTAAGTTTTTAAGTTAGTGTATCCCTCACTAGATGGAGATAGGTGCGCACACCTATAAACAAAGCTTACTTTTGTTAGCGTCGGTCATTCCATAACAAAGGGATGTAAGATTTTTACCTCGAAAATTTTCGATTTTATGAAAAAAATGTATATTTCCCTGTTTTTTCTGAACATTTTAAAACAATCCACGTTAAAAAAAATTCCCATAATTATGAAAGTTATGAAGGAAAATGTATCGGCTCTTCAACAAAAACATTGAATATGGCCATATCTTTAAAGCGCTATATCTCAATGTGTTTTTGTGTTTCTCAACTTGTTTTTTTTTTTCAAAACGTGTTTCCATGTGTTTTTCTGATATTGCGCGCACGAAATCTCCGAGAAATATTGAATATTTTTACTTAAAATTTTTACCGAATATGTATTTCGCTATGTTCTACAAATTGAAGGGCATTTTTGTACATGTTTCTCCAAAGAAGTTTTTTTTGGGGGGGGATAGAAAAGTTGAAATTTAAATGCTAATAAACTGTGGTTCAGTTTCTTAAACAAATTGTTTGAATTACTTAGATACCCAAAATATTGTGTTTAGATAAATATTTTATCCGTAATCATGCTCGCAATGTGACTGTCTCGTATTTTCTCCAAAAATTATACCCATAATTATTACTCTCTCAAATAAATGCATACCAACATGAAGGTTTCAAGATGTGTGCACTATGAGAGAAAGAATAGAAATATTTCTAGGGAAGAAAGGTGTGTTTGTGAATTGCATTGTTTCAGAGATGTAGTTAAGAGTCGTATGTCCCCTTAAGCCTTTTTTTAAGACTTGTCAAAAAGATTGTTTTGAATTTCTTTATAGAAAAATGCTTTTCTTCCTTATTTTGTTTCCAATTTTATCCGGAATAGGTTCAGGCAATAGAGGAAAATTATTTGACCTTAAAGTCGTTTTCCCTCGACAGAAAACCTATTCTAATTTTGAATCTGGATGCATGGTGGCCTCTAAAGAAATCATCCATCGGATTCTTCTTCCTCGTCCTTTTTCATTCGTTTATTGTTTATCTTATTGTATTTTAACCTCCATCAGTGTGTTAATTTTCTTTTAATTGTTTTAATATCTTTTATCTTAGCAATTTTTCCTGGATGCTTTTACGTTTGCGCGCACCAGAGAAATTGCTTCTCTTATTGTTCTTTTGTCTTTATTCGATATTTTTTCTATAAAGATTCTTACACTTTTTCTGCCCATTTCGACTGCAAAAATAGCCTTCTTCTGCGACTCCAAATGTGCACATTAGTAGAAAAACAAAATATGAAAACTAACCTCCTAATGCCCTCAATTAAATTAAGCGGTTAGTTGTAATTAAAATCTTTCTTTTCGATGGCATTTTTGAAATCAAATTGGATTATTTTTGCTTCCTTACTTTGAAGATACTAATATTTCCATGACTCCACTTGAAGCGCGCTGATTTATGGATTGACAGGTGTAGCACGCCAATGGTCATGCACTGTCCGATTGGCAGTTCTTGGAAACATCGAGTGCTTGGCATGGCAAGTTATCGGGGGGGGGGGGATTAATTCCAACAGCAGACACAAATCTTGCTGATAAAATGGTATTTGCAGGTTAGTATAGCCTAATATGGCTGTTTTGAAATAAAACCCGCAACAAATAATTTGCAGGTTATAATAAATAAACGGCCGTGAATTTTTTCTCCGATTTCCAATAAAAGGGTTTTTTAAATATTCTAAATATTTTATACTTTGTTTATATAAAATCCATTCTTAAAAATTGTGTAGGGGAAATGCTGTTTATTTCTGGATAGTATTGTTTAAAACAGTGTAGATATGATAAAACGTTATATGTATTGTACATTATGCACAATTTACTTTTTCTTCTATAGAAATATCTCAAAGACCATATAAACAAATATTTATAATTTTTGAATTTAGAACACTTGAGAATGTGGGGGCAAGGAAATCGCAATAGAAATTATTTTAAATTTGACAGATAACAAGGTTCCGGAAAAGTAGAAAAATGAAATAAATTATTAAACTTCGCATGCGGAAATTTTAACAAAGATTATTTGAAAATCAAATTCTGAAAGATTTATCTTGAAGCCGATAGGAGGAAAAGAAGACGTACAAACCCCAGGACAGAATCCGGGGTCTACGGATTCAAATTCTAGCGCTCTTCCGTCTGAGCTACATACTGAACGCCTCGGTGTCAAGGTCGGGTAGAGATAGTTCGTCTATTTTAGCTCTCTGGTTGGTTAAATGTTTAACGACATTAAATTCAGCATTCTTTTAATGGAAAGTTACAATTTGTCAATTCGGTATTCGCTGCTTTAAATTTATTTAACTGTTCAATTAGGATCAAGGATAACTGCAGGGAGTTGTTTAAAACTTCATGATAAACAAGAATCATTTTAGGCTCAGAATAGGAAATATTTTGGCTGTTCAGGCTAGGAAATCTTTAGGCAGTCGATAGGAAATCTAATTTTTGATTAGAAATATGAGGCGAAGTTTTATTACTGAACGCACCAGTAAACATTGTTTTCAGCAAATTCATGAAAACCAGCACCTAAAATCAGATAAAGGAAACCTAAAGCATCGTATATATCTGATAAAATACGGAAAAATCTCGCGAAGAAACATTAAATTCCATTATCAACTACAGACAAAACAATAGTGCAGAAAACAGCCCCAAAAGACAGAATACTGAATTTGACAGAACCTGCAAATCATGCCATCATTGATTCGTTCTTATGTTACAATTATTTCATTCGAATAAAAGAACGGAAGTTTGTATAAGGGGGTGCCAGCTCAGGTGTCGTCCTCGTCATCTGACCGTGGTTCAAAATGACGAGGTCCGTCCCAAAATAGCCCTTGTGTTGCTTCAAAACGGGACGCTAATAAAACTAAACTAATTCACCAAATTTTGTTTTAAGCAAGATTGGAGAAAGCGAGTTTTTTTTTTAATATGAATACCGAAATTCATTGTTAATTTCAAATGCTTAGAATCTAGCTTGCTGGGCCACACTGATCACAAAAAGAAAATAGTTTAGTGGTATCAATTAAAAGTTGTTTATGAAAATCATTTGTTTGTACATTCTGTGGTATAAATTTTTAATATTTCCTTCATTATTAGTTACTAAACTTTATTATATATATATATATATATTTTCTTGGGATGAAACTGAAGAT
Organism: Araneus ventricosus; assembly: GCA_013235015.1. Classification (NCBI taxonomy): domain Eukaryota; kingdom Metazoa; phylum Arthropoda; class Arachnida; order Araneae; family Araneidae; genus Araneus; species Araneus ventricosus. The sequence goes on from BGPR01000063.1 coordinate 790,419, forward strand.
AATGCTAGGACGTTATCCTATTTATCCTATTCTATCGTTTTATTTCTTCTAGATGCTAGATTATTTTAATAAGATTTTTTTTATCGATCAACTGTATAAATTTTTTACTTGATTTTTGCAAATATTTGCTTCCGACTCTTTCTTTTCAAGAAAAGAATGTTTTAAAAAGCTAAAAAAAAAAATGTGTTTTTTAAATTTTTTTCTCTCGTTCGATTCCATAATGTTGAAAAAATTGTATTAAAAAAATCTATATACTACATATTTACTGGTATCGAATTGTGTTTAGTTCTCATAAGGGACGAAGAAAGGGCATTTTTCTCTACTTCTTCCTACTGAATATTTTTATATTCCAATAATATGCATGTTGGTTCGAGATGATTTGCTGAAATTTATCACATATTTAGAATATAAATTATCTGTGAATTAATTTAGTAATCGCAAATTAGCCAGCTAATGTTTCATTTCTCTTAAATTCGATTTCGCCTTTCTTGGCCATTTTTGTTTAAAAATAGAGTTGATATGAAATTGTGACTAACGCAAATTACAAATTCTGAAGTGTATCATTCAAAGGAGAGCTTGTTAGGAAAAATAGGCTATTTTCTCCTTCCGTCTTTACAACTGAATTTTCATATCCATTTCGTGGAAATTTGTGCATCCCAATATCGTTATCAAATGCTAAATTCAAAATAATTACACCTGAAAATTTGTTCAATAATTCTTGGAGAGGCTGCAGTGGCCTAGTGGTTAGGTTTCGGCTTCGGGACTGGAAGGTTCCAGTTTCGAAACCCGATTTATTGAATATTCGCCGTGTATGGCACCTGTTGCACGATAAATTATACGTAGTGGCCAAACGTCCTCCCGTTGGTGTGGCGCTGAAGTTTGGAAAGGGGATACCATCTCGGGTGTCGTCCCAAAATAGCCCTCATGTTGGTTTTGAACGGATGTTAAAATCCGTCAGTTGGTCATCTGACCGCTGATCAAACTGACGAAGTCCGTCCCAAAATGGCCCTTGTGTTGCTTCTAAACGGACGTTAAAATAACAAAAACTGAACTCGATAATTCTTGGCTTTTAATGACCGATTCGATACCTTATATTTAGAAAAAGATTTATATGCATGTAACTTGCCTAAAGGCAACTCCATGTCATAGAAACTCACTTTTCTCAACAATATTTTGAAAATTTCTCTGAACTTTTACGAGTTACTCTATTAATTACCTTGTAATGACGTTTCAATTTGCTGCACATAAATATGGCAATGATATTGAAATGGCTTATTTTAAAATTGATAAAATATAGTGGCTTAATCTATGTTCTGTTCATCGCAGAACAGGAGTTCTCAAACTTTTTAATGGAAGTAAAAGAGAATAAGCTTCTGTGAAGAAATAAAATTAACCTCTCTTCTCTCGAAAATCCTTTGTTGAGAACTGCCGGGAGAATGGGGGGGAGAGAGACCGATAACAGTATAAGAAGAGGAGAGGGAAAAAACTACACCCTTCGCATACATTTTTTTTTCTCTGATCTGAAGTTTTTGCCCTCCAGCTATAATTACCAGTCTACGGGCCTCAAACGAGAGCATCTCATCCGGTGTACTGCGGAATTTTGTTCTCCGTTTTTTTTTTTTTCGCTTTTTTTTTCACTCCCTTCAGATATATTCAAATGAGAGGGCCGCACAGATTTTTGCGTTTTTAAACTGGTTAGCTGTGGATATTTAATTGAAAAACTTTCGTGTATTCTTCGGACTTGGAAATACTGTTAGGACTGTACTGATATTTCGTTTATTTCTTAGCATGCTTGCAAATACATCGTTGATATATCCAGAAATTTAATCTACTGACTTCATATTTAAATACTTTTAGCAAAATCATAATGATTTCAAAACTAACGCATTCCGATATTCTGGGACGAGTTATATGTTAACCTTTTTCTAAGGCTACCTTAGAGTTCATAAGGATGAAAGCTATACAAGCAAGTTTGCCATGTATAAGTGAATGACACATAAAACAAATTCCTCTCTTACCATAAAACTAAGTGCTTATAATACTTCTCACGAGGATATTAATAAACATAGCGCGATATGTTGAGTAAAACACAGCACGCACAAATTTTAAAACGGGATATTTTAAATTTTTCTCTTATACATATAGTGTAAACATATAAAAGCGTTTGTAGCGTATACATAATCCATCATATCCCGAAACATCTCGAAAAGAACATTTTCACCCAAATTGTTGTTTTTTAGAAGTGAAAGTGCACAAAATTCTGATATCGATGCAATTTTTAACAAATAATATAAGACACTATATTAGTTTGTATATTTTGCAATGTGTCAACTCAATAAGTGCGCTCTTTCGCAGAACTGCCGAAGATTATTACAAAAAGCAATTACTTTATAGCAACAAAAATAGAGCGTGGAAATGTTTATTACTCATTTTTCTTTGACGAATGCCTCTTCTTTTAGCGAAAAACCATAATTACATTCAATTGAATTATGATTATTCGCTAATTAAGTAATAAAGCATTTTAGAAGCTCAATTCTAAAATTGACATTCATTTCATGGATCAATAGCTAAATTCTTTGAAATTTTGCCAGACAGTCTGAATTCTTGATAATAATGCGAAAGTGTTTTTGTATATTAAAACTCGCGAGTTCAGCCAAATAAGTGCAAGAATGTATTCGTGAGGGTGAGCTTAATGCTTCTGCGTTATTCTTGTTAACACGTTAGCTGCCAGGACTCGCGTCTGCGATTCGAACTATCCATCTAATTAACCCCTCCTCTGCTATCTACAGTAGAGGAGATTAGAGGTATGAATCGTAGTTGACTATCATAGGCAGCGTATTGCTTTCTTACGGCAATCAACGTGTTAATAAGCTGAAAATGCTTTGTTGGCTTTTATCATTTTGTTCAAAAGTAACTGTGAAGAAAATTTTTGTTTAATTAAGCCCATTTAAGCTTCTGAGTTTTAATGTACTATTTAACAGTAAATGCCTTCTTCGTATAAGAAAATACCGAAAGTAAAATGTTGATTATAATATTTTGCATTACAATTAAAATTTTGCGTATGTGCAAAGAATAGCAACGATCGCTGTAACATTTATTGTGTTAAATCTAACTTTTTTTTGTAAAAATTTTAAGCACCTAACTTAAACAGACTTTTATCAAACTTAATTTTCTTCATTTTTTCCCCTTTTTGTTAAAAAAGCGCCAAGAAATTTGAAATCAAGTACTGACGTCAAATGGCACTTTACTTTAAATACTAAGGGAATATAATGATTTTTTTATTATTGAAGCATTCGCTTCTTCAAACGATACCCATGAAAGGAAAGTATTTATCGTTTTCCTGAAATCATTTTTGTGCTGCTCTTCTGCTGCATAAGTAATTCAATTGGTGAATGTACACGAAAACTTCCTGTTATCCTGAAACAACTTGACAATATCTGGGCAGGAACGATTACAGAATTGAGTCGCGGAGGAATTCAAGAAAAATTTGAAATATATTTTTCTATGCAGGTTGTTTGCGGGTAAAATATTAAAAAAAAAGCAAATACAAATTCCAGCCGCTTTAGAAAAGTCGGGGAAAAGTACGAAATTGCTTTATGGACTACCCAGGAGTCCAGCCAAAAAAATACATATATGTTTTTCCTATCGCATATTTCTTAAAGGGAATTGAAAAAGATTGACCACTACAAGATTTAAGATGGGAATAGAAATTCCTACTCGAATAGGAGTGGCATTATTTCTTCCATTTTTAAGCTTCCGATAAATAGAGAATATTTGAATCCCCTTTATCCAAGTCGACTTTTTAAAGGCAGCAGTAAAACAATCTATATCTAAAACGATTGTTGGTTACAGGGAAAAACGTTGCAAAACTGGGATGTATGATCGCACTGGGATGGTTTTTTTTGAGATATGGAATAATTTTCTCATCTCATTTTCTTGTGCATAAAAACACTGGTATATGTAAAGTATAAATAGTATATTATTATGCAATTTCTCTGTAGTGTTGTGGATTTGCAGAATACATGATACAAGAGGAGAAATTTCTTCATCAGTCTCTTCATTCGCAGCTGAGCATTGGATATTTCAAATTTTGTAAAATAAGACTTGGCAATTGTCATCTCTTTCTATATATAAAAGGCAATGTTTGTGTGTGCGAGCGATATTTAGACATAAAATATTGCATATGCGGCCCTGAAATTTGGCACACAGGTAGTACCAATGGTGACTCGATGCACCTCGAAGCCCTAATTTTAAAATTTAATCCGGAAAATTTTTTAATATTTTGTGGTATATTGGGTGATATTTTATACTCGTTTCTCCATTACGTTTTTTCTAATAATCGTGGCAAGAAAATAGATGCACCATAAGAAAGAACAAACAATTTCCTTTCTAATGAAGTTTATATTAAACGTCTAAAAGTTTGTTTTAAACGAAAAAGTTGCCGTGAAATATTTCCTCTAATTTTTAAAAAATATTTTTTTGTATAATTTTCAAAATGCTTTTCATTGTTGCCAAGCAATTCAAACAGTTTTCATTGTTTAAACAAATATTTAATTGCGTGTTTCTCTTTCATTGTTGAAAGTTGAGTTAATGTTTCTAATATAAAGACAATGTTTGTGAGTTTTTGTGTGCGTGCGATGTTCAGACAAATCTATCGCACTTATAGCCATGAAATTTGGCACAGAGGTAGTCGTGATGGTGACTGAATGCACCTCGAAGCCTGAATTTTAAAATGTAACCCAGAAAATTATAATGAAGCGTTAGTGTGTGCGATATCCAGATGAATTTATCATACTTCCAGACATGAAATTTGACAGACAGGTAATCGTAATGGTGACTCAATGCACCTGGAAGCCTTTTCTGGCTTAATTTCAAAATTTAACCCAGAAAATCTTTTAATATTTTGTGGTGTTTTGTGTGAATTTCAGTACTCATTTCTCCATGATATCCTTTCTGATAATCGTAGGAAGAAAGCAGATACACCATAGGATAGAACAAACAATTATTGTTTTAATGAAGTTGTTTTGAACGTCTAACATAATTTAATGAATTTTGTGGAATTTTTACAATATAGTCAGTTTTCATGAAAAAATTTAAGAATTAAAACTTATTTCCCTGAATCCCATGTTTTAACTTCGTTATCGGTTTCAATTTTTTTGAGGATAACTGGAACATTTCTTTCGGATTTAAAACGAGCGGTTAAAATATATTTTTTCCCCGATTTTTAATTAACGTTTGAAGTGATCAAGTAAAAAATTTTCTTTCGCAGATCCGAAGCGAAGCTTTCTTCCAAGTAAACGTTCCCAGCATGCATTGTTACTATCTCATTGACTGGCGACGTGCAATGAAATTTATTTTTCAGTTTTGATTTCGTTTTTAAAACTTTATTTTATTGAGGGCTTTTTTTAATTTTGTTGAAGTCGAGATACCACGGACAACGCCGTGAGGGTACTGCTATATATATATAAAAGCACAAAATAAGGACTATTTACTAAAATTACAATTTATAAATACTGCTCCGTTTCTTATTTTAACTTGCTTTAGATTTTAACATACTATCATTTCTTGTTGAAGGGGTCTATCTTGTAGATTACCTGGGTCTCATATTACTCAGGGTAGAGATGGACAGAGTCGGGAGTAGCACAGAAGCTGTTTATTGCATGAGGTTTATTTTCAGAGTATGGCTTCTGTACAAGTGAGTAAGAATATATACAAGAAAAATCCACACAGCGCCACCTACAACTGACACTGAATTCCTAACATCCTGGCCCCCGATGACCAGGTCATCCAAATCATTAGAAAACACAATCATCAAATAGTTAAAATTTTTAGATTCCAAACACTCACACACTACAATTAAGAATTTCAATGCACATAATCTCTGTTAATTAAAATTGAAAGCAAACGATGAAGATTATTAACTGTCAAGAACTGAAACACTAAAATCACAAATTCAATGATAACGCAATCTAAATTAGCTATAAATAGAAGCAAATGATGAAAATCATTTAACTTTTTAACTTAACACACTAAAATCACAAATTTCACTTAATCCAACTTATGAAATGCCTATTCACTAATACACTGGCCTCATTAAAATATATAAGCACAAAAATCCCTAATTCAAATAACTAAATTAAATATCGCACATACACAAAAGAGAATTTAAATCGGACATAAAGAACATTCTCAATTCATTCTGGAATCTTAACCACACTCACCTGAACCTCACGAAAACACAAACTCCTTAAAATTGCTTACTGTGCATAAGTTAACTTAAAGGAAACACATGCAACACAGAAATTTCGTAAAATGATTAAGTAAATCAATTAATCAAATAACACACATGCACAAAATCATTAAAATTAGTTAATGCAAATAACTCGATTGATTCAAATAATGCTAGCACAGAAAGAGAATTTAAACCATTTTAAAGAAGATTTTCAATACACTACAAAACCCAACCGCGAAATGCACTCTAACACATAAACACGAAAATCCCTAAAAAATACTTAAAGTAAATGAATCAATAAATCAAATAATACACATACACCAAAAGATAATTCAGAAGTAAAGAAGTCTTTCCAAACATTCCGGAATTTAACCTAAACTCATTATGAAATGTACCGGTGAAAAACACAACAACCCTAAAGTTGCTGAAAGCAAATTAATCAAACAACGCAAGTACAGAAAGGTTGATTTACACAGATTAAAGAATACTCCACAAACATTCCGGATTTTAAACTTATACTCATCGTAAACTTGCTAAGCCAAACTCATATAAACACATAAAATTAGCCATTTCCATAATATAGCTTACTGTAATTCAGAATAGTAAAAAATAAGTAACTGCACGTCACAATTATTTAAAAGAAAAAGCTCATTTTCTAAATTCAGGAATAACTTGTTTAAGTGTATTTAATTGAGTAATACATGTATCAATTTTTCACTAATTCTCAAGTTATGAGTTTAAATTAATTAACCAATATTGAAACCCTACCAATAAATTAAATACTTAAATCACTTAGCCAATTAGTTTACCAACTATATTTTTTATAACACAGATGAACAGATGCCACTTTACATTTCCGGAATCTGCCTAAAGGAAAAATTTTGAAATTTACTTGTATTTCATCAGTCCACGCATATGGATCACGCTTAAAACAAGATACTCACTCACAGTTCTATAGCCCACGCTTAGAATCGCGGTTCACACTTAAACAAGTGTTTTCCTGCATGACACCGAAGTAAGTTGCATTAAAACACCACCTTTCCACCGCTAGCACTTTCCCAGATACAGGTGAAGAAGTTCCTTAATTTTCCACTCTCAGAATACTCGCGAACGCTTTCTAGAAATTCCAGGATCCATCCTACGTTGGCTGATAGGCATCCTTCCGGTGGTCATAAGTAGCTGATCTCTCCAAACGAGCAGTTGCTTCTTCCGTTCAAATTCACTACAGTCTCCTTCCTCCTCGGGATACCTCGACCACTCTAGCCAACCATTCCTCAACTCCCAAAACAACACCTCTTGAACAGGACTCAAATTTAACCCAAACACCTTCACAACACCTGCTCTCACAAAATCCTGGCCCCCCACTGACCAGCAATTTCCCTTTATTACAACTTTTAGACCTCGGTTTCGTCAAATCCAAACCATCATAATTCAAACCCGCTACAACATCTGACGGCAATCCAAGTCCTCCACTTACGCTATCTTCAACCAATTTACCCGCATTCACTCCACCTTTCAAAACCACATCATTTCCAGACAAACCCTTCTCTAATTCATCAATATGCCCTACAGTTACACCCGATCCGACTGCCCTATTAATTCTTTCCGCCACAATAAACAAATCATCCGCAAAACCCACAATCGTTTCGCTTTCAGAAAAACCTTTCTCATTTAGAATTTCTGAATCCGTTTCCAGCGACCCCACCAATCTCTCATAGATCTGGTAACTGTATCCGATTTCCCTACATCAAAAACCGCACTAGACTCGTTACCGCACTTACTAACAACCATTTCCCCATTAACTGTCTTTTCCGTTCCTTGCAGAGTTTGTTCAAAGGGGTTCGGGGTAGATGCAAGTGTTTTATTTATACCCGGAAACCCAGGGAGGTCAACCAGCCCCTTCTCGGGTGTGGTCAGAATCCCGTCCGTCCGATTCCGCTGGTTGTTTACTAGAACCCTTTTCTTCAGGAATGCTTAAGGGGCTGGAACAATTCCCGCTTGTTCCTCGGAGTTCGATCTCCATATCTGGACATGATCGTGTTACGCAATTTTTGATTTCTCGCAAATGTTTTTCCTTATCTCTATTTCTAGTTTCTTCTCTAATTCAGCGAGTTTTGCTCTATCAATTTCCAATGTTGCTTCAATTTCGCTTTTCCCTGCCTCGGCTTCTAATCAGTGGCGTACGTACATGAAATGGCGCCCAGGACAAATACTAAAACTGCGCCCCCCCCCCTCTTGTTTCTTTTGAAATGTGATCCCCATTTTCTTTTCGGAAACTTTATGCCGGGGAGCGCAAAGATTTAAAGTGCAAATAAACTTAAAAAATAACATATAAAACATTCTTGAGTTGAAAATAACATATAAAACACTTTTGAGGGGCCTTCAGCCCCCGTTTGCTTCTTCTTCATTGCTGCATATTTTATGAGAACAAACGAAGCTAAAATAAGAAAAATCACTCTCTTAACTAGAATATTTAAAAAATTTCATAAATAAATTATAGATTCTTAAATATTTCTGACTTAAGAAGGTAATCGAAAGAATTCCCATCTTTATTCTGGACCATATTAATTGTTTTTTACCACTGAGGCAGTTTTTTGCGACATAATGAATAACAAATAATTCATTTCATGCTGGAGTATATTTAAAAGTAGCTAATTATTTCCGTTCAAAAATCAAGTGAAAGTGTGAAATAAACATACAAAAGATGCCTGCAGCAAAGTTTCTAATTGAATTATAAAAGTGTAATTTTATAAATTTAGATTCATTCATTTTATGCTGTGTAAAACTGAAGTTAACAAAAGCTGCCAACAGGAATTTCGTGTTTTATAATATAATTAAATCAGATAAGAAATTAAAGATGTTTAACTTGATAATAGTATAATTATTTCAATTTTTTCGGATTTAAGGTATTTTGCAAAACAGACGGAGGAGAGGGGAAATCTGACAGAAAAGTAATGTCTGCCTGCTGGTGAGATTAAGCTTCTAAATGCCGAAGGTTTCATGGTCAAAGACATCATTCCAGATTTTATCGAGACAAAAGCTTGAACTAGACATCTTAATTATAACTAAAACATTAAAATTGAAGTAATCAGTATAAAATTTAAATTTAGAATAATTTTCACTGAAATAAATGAAAATATATACATTATCGACATCATAATATCCAAAAGAACTTCAGGCATGGGCATGATGATATCATTTCTTAGAATTATTGTCATGATCAGGATAATAATCTTCAAAACTACCTTTTCACAATATACAAAAGAAAAGTGCATGCAAAAGGCACTAATACTTTATTTGAAAATCATTTTGTTGGGAAAAAAATCTGCTGTAAACCTAGCAGAACATTTGAGATGTACTTCATAATTTAATTTTAAATGTTCTTACATGCTTATTTAATTCTTTGGCATTTTAAATGTAAATTCTTTTAGAAAATCCTTGCTATTTTAAGGAAAATTAATTGAATTTTTTTTCAATGTCAATTTAAGATCTGTTTGCAAGATCTGTTAATTTTTACCAGCAATTGCAAAACTTTATATGGCCTTTTCTCCCTCTCTCGGTTTTTTTTTTTTTCGTTTGGCAGAATTGCATTTACGTTCTATAAACACTATCGCATTTTCATCATACAAATTATGCAAATATTCAGTACTAAAACAATGTAAAGATAGGGAACATACGTCTTTTAAAGTTGCTGGAGTTCTCTTACTTTGAGCAAAAACTGGACGTATATTTCCCGTTCTTCACTTTTTGCTGATTGAAAATAGGAATGACACTTGCTAACCATTTATCACCAAGTTCCGAAGAAACTGATGTCCATTCAGTGTTTTATCATGCATACTGTGAGAAACCATAAGAACCTTCAGGCCAGAAGAAAGCATCAGGAACCCTGCGGAGATAATCATCCCTAGCCATCCTCCCTTATCGGGTGGGAGCTCTAAACGAGCTTTTAATTTCGCGGTGATGGTTTCGGTCAGCAAATCTCTGAAATATAATATTACTAGTTATTTTGTCGCAGCTTGAGGTTTCCAGGTTGTAAAAATGACTGTATCCTTAAGATTTTCCCATACTTTGTTGAATCATTTCAATTTTTAAGAATCTTAGGAATAAGAGATATAAAAAAAACCCCTACTTTTATATTAAATACAACCAATTGATTCCTTAATTTTGCGCTCCCTTGCAATTGCGCCCAGGGCACTAGCCCCACCCTTGTTACGCCACTGCTTCTAATTCTCGCCTTCCCTCGGCTTCTTGCTGCCGTCTTCCCTCGGCTACACTATCAATAATGCGTTGGAAAACCTCTAATTGATTTTTATATGTATCGCTGTTCTCTAAGATTTTTTAACTCAATCTCGCCTCGTTTGGTTCAGTCAAACCCATTTCCTTCACAACCAGAACTATATCCTCCTTTCTCGGCTTCCAAATAGACGTTCTTGATCCAGATATTTTTAATCACTAAATATAATTGAACTGCGATTTAAACAATTCAACACGCTACACAGCACACAATTGACTCCAAATGACAATTCAACACAACAATTAACAACACACTGAACTAATTAACTATACTATAGCAACACACTTAACCAATTAACTACACTATTATTTCAACTCTAGGAACACACTAAGTCCTAACCCAACACCGTTATTTGGACACAAATAGTTAATTTAGCACTCTATCAATTACTTAGTTCGACACACTGATTATCATTATTACCACCTGATTAACACAACACAAATAATTCACCGACTATCACAATTAACTCCACTCGCAAATTATTGGCACACTATAATTGCCTCAACACAATTATCACCACTCTGTTACATCGACACAAATTTATTAAAACAACTATAATTTCTTCCTCACAATTATAGTTACTTTACTCTAGTTGCTCGTCACAAATTAATCAACACTTAACGCTACACTATTTGCTAAACTCCAAAACACACAAATTTCTGATACCTCTTTGTTACCTCTACACAACACTGAATATGTTCATCTCCTCTCTACTCCAACACAATTAAAATACGCTACACTAATAACCACATACTTCAACTTCACAATTATCCCAACACAATGTTTAATCACAAAAGGCCACAACACTAATGCCGATTTTAACACAAACTCGCACTAACCTGAACACAAAAATCTTTAATGCACAGACACCCCCTCATCACAAAGGAACCGCACTTTCCTTCGAGATTACGGGCTGCTCACCCCACTTCTGTTACACCAAAATGAAGGGGTCTATCTTGCAGATGGCCTGGGTCTCATATTACTCAGGGTAGAGATGGACAGAGTCGGGAGTAGCATAGAAGCAGTTTATTGCATGAGGTTTATTTACAGAGTGGCTACTGTCAATTGTAAGAATATATGCAAGAAAAATCCACACAGCGCCACCTACAACTGGCACTGAATTCCTAACACTTGTCTTGTTTAGTGCTGATGTGATCTTTGAAAATGAACTATTCAGAGTTTTTCGAAGCTCGAAATACTTTAATCCGAAGAAAAAAGTTTTCGGATTTTAAATTTTCATTTAATTTTGTACTAAATTCCAAATTTTTAAAATACAATATCATTGGGAATTGTAAGAATTTCATGAGGTGGAACCGAAGCTCCAATGGATCTATTAACACGTTAACCCCTTCTTGGTCGGATTTTTTTTTTCGAATCTCTGACAAAATGATTGTTCTCCATTCAAGGCGGGAAATTTTACCGCAAAAACAAGAAAAAAGTAGGCCTATTTGCACCATTTCTTATCAATATTTAGAAATACAAAAAATAATGGCGGAATATAACGAGACTTGTAAGTAGCGACGAATTCCCTTTTCAACGATGCAATTTTTCTCTTCATCGCATTTTATGCGACGCCGATCAAGAAGGGGTTAACCGCCACGTGAACAGTGGGGGATTTCCGCACAGGTGTTACAGGCGGTGGCCTCGTGCCTTGGGACTCTAGGGGGCCTCAAAATCTATGGGAGAAACATCACTGCGCTAAGACGACGAAGTATTTACGCAGCCTTTTTTATAGTATAATCCTCTCCTCACTGAAACGTTTCTCCCACTTTTCTTTAAAACAATTGATGAGTGAATGAAAACAGCAAAACGAACGTTGTGGAGGAATTAAGTCATAGTGTGACTAACGTGTATCATTATTGATAAATTAACCTGCTAGTTACACAGGATTGTGCTCTATAGAAAACGAGCTATGCAGAAGACGACATTCCTTTCATGATACGTCCATTATACCGGAGACGCGATGGTCTGTAAATTGATTTCGCAGGTGTAGAACTGCGTAGGGCAAAGTAGGCAACTAACTGCTTGGGGCCAGACGCTTCGTAATGCTTTTTTTTTTCTTGCATTATTATCAAGGTAGTCTAATTTAGTGCTCTCATTTAATTTTAAGAACCGAGTACTCGAGTATCGCTTTATTTCGGGACGTCATTCTTAGGGTTTTTTTTTTTTTTTTTCATTTTTCTCAAATTCGCTTGTATATACAGTGTGGTCCAGTTTGTTACGCAGTTAGCTGTCTGATTCAACAGTCCTGGTAAACGTTTTATTACAGTATTTAGATTGCTCAAAAAAGTTGTCATATTTTTACTACTTTTTGAAAAATTACTTACTAAATTGAGATTTTGCATTTTTTTTTTTTCATTTGGAAGATACTAACATCAATTCTCTTGAATGTGATCTGCATTTAAATATTTTATTTCAGTTTGTCGTAATATTTGCATAACTTCAAAACAGCTTGTATAGAGATTAAATCGATTCTAACGGTAATATTAAATTCTATGAAAGTTGAATATCCTGAATACCCATGTATACTTATAAATTAAATATATCACTTAGATTGCAGAAGATTCAAATTAAAAGATTATCATTTGCAAAAAAACCATCATTTGGCTTCTCTTAGAGTGCAACTAAAATTTATATCGCTTGAATTTTTATACAAGCTGCGATATATACAGTAGTCTCCTTACAGCGAATTTCTCCCTATAACGAAATTTTAATCGGAATGTTAAAAAACATTCAAAATATTCTCTATATAACGAAGTGGTTGTCTCCCTATAACGAATTTTTTCAGACCTTTATCTTTTCGATTTTTGTCATTTTTGAAGAAAGTTGCTAATTTCTGTGCAAACAAATCGCTCATACGTGCTTGTTTCTGGAACCACTCGCATTGTTCATTCCAGCGATAACACATAACAATAGAATGCTATGTGAAGGGTAATGCAGTTGTGGGGACCTGGGTTTCTACACAGGGAGCAACATTTCTACGGGTCAAGATTCCAAGAATCGGGGTGGAGCGGGGGTGGAAACAGCAAATGGATGTGATAAAACGCATTTTTATGTTTATCCGTACTAGTACATATTATTCTCTAAATTGGTGAATTGTCTTCACTTTTGAGCATTTTATTTATACAGCAAAAATTAGTATAATTTTAACAAATTTATAATAAACATTACTTCATTTTTAATTGAAAGTCATAATTAAATATTTTTGAACTTATCGCACATACTAAAAGGTTTGTAACATTTACTTAAATAACTGTAAAAATCTCTAATCTCCGTATAACGAAATTTTCTCTATAGCGAATTCAACTGGAACCAAGCGATTTCGTTATAGGGAGATTCCACTGTGTATGTATATATATATATATATATATATATGGCTTTGAAGTTATGAAAGAAAAATTAGGCTGCGTTTCGCACATGTGCAGTAAAAAATTATTTACTACAAATACTAATATTTCCTCTAATATTCAAAGTTTTTACTTCGAATTTTATTACAATACTTAGTAACATATTATCATGAATTGTAAGTTTAGTATAATTTGGTTGAAAATTCGGTATGTTATTAGCAAAAAGCTTGCGAGAAAATTTGGAATTTTTTAAGAAAACCTTTATAGCTTCCTGAATATTCGTGCTTTTTTTCACAAAAATGCATGTAAATGTTGCGCTCATCTAGCGAAACAATTGGTGAAGTTGCAACTCTTTATCAGCTTTCTGCCCTAAATAATTTTCTTCGTCATTTTCTGGTCAGTCCCCTAAATGCCATCGCGGTCGAATCTTCCCCGTAAGCTGCAAGTTGAAGCCTCTTCTGTACATGGTCAAAGTTCTAGGAAAATCCTTTCAGCCATTCTGAAGATATTTGAAAAAATGTGCAAATTCAAAAGTGTTCTCATTATTCTGTCACCCACCTATACTTTTGATTAGTTATATTATATTTGAAAGTCATTGCTTAACGATTCACATTTTCATTTTTTTAACAAGATAACGTTTTAGAAAAAAGGAACGATGAAAACAATTTTAATCATTTATATTGCAGAGCTTAAACTAGATAACATATTTTTTTGAAAAATTATCTTAATTCATCTGAAAGAGCTCTTTAAAAAAAATTCGGGGGGATAGTTTTATTTCCCTCTTTTTTTGCCTGTATTGTTATTAGATTATACCATTCTGTCCTTTAGGACAAAAGAGTTGACACTGTTCATTCAAGCTCGAAATTTAGAAGAAATATAAAATGGTTCTCAGTTTATGGTAAAATTTATTACAGTTTATAAATATAAGATGGTGATTTATGAGCTCATTTCTGCTTTTTAACTGAATAAGTTTCCTTTATTAAACGTAAGAAAAAAAAATATATTTATTAAAAACAATTTTGAAATGTTCTTATTTAATATAAAATTTGAATGTTTGGACCCTGTTATGTCCAACCCATATAGATGGACGCAAAAACCGAAATAAATCACTGCTACTTAAATATTTTATCAAACGAGAAACATCTCTGTTTGGAATAAAATGAAAAAAAGATTAAGAGATGCAAAGGTATTGCCATATGTCCCTTATATACGGGACTGTCGCCGCATTTCACTACTCAGTCACATATTACTGTTGTGTTTTCTCTTTAAACTCTGACGGGAAGAAATAGAACGTACAATCGCATATTTATAGGTAAGAAACATCGATATTGGCATCACTGAGATTCTATTCAACCAGTTTGTATATCTAGAAGATTATTTAGAAAAAATAATACCAACCGAAACTGCGCAGCAATTATGAAATTGAGTATGCAAGAGAAATGTCTGAAGTGTTTTGCAGATATAAAGTATATTGATCAGAAGTGATGTCTAATGAAGCTATGCGAATACGTATTTGCCATTCTATCCCTCAATGCAATTGTGGAGAGTATTTCCCCTAATGGTCGGACGAAAGAAAGTGTTTGTCAACGGAGACAAATGAAGCAATTTTGATATGTTGTTATAATTCAAAAATGATTTGCGCCCAATTTTATAATCATATGAAAGGAAATGATATAATTAAGAAAGAAAAATTAACTTTAAAATATGACTGGGCTAAAACGATTGTCTTGCATCTTTCTTATTATTCTACTTGTTCATTTTATTAGATTGCTTGAGCTTTATTGCTTTTTTATCGGAATAAAATAAACCATTACCACCCACTTTTTCATATTTCATTTATTTAGTACTTAAACGTCCAGTATCAATACTTGAAAATTATGACAATCCTACATATGTTATGAAAAATTACATAGCATATATACTTTGCCAAGAGTAAAGTATATTCTTTGTAAAAATGAGGGAAAATAAATACTACAAATCAGATAAACAACAATACAAGAATTAGCTTCAAATTGAATAACGAAGATAAACATAGTCCTTGAATTAAAAGCATAAGTAAGTTATTTTACGTTACACATTTGTATCGCCAATAGATTTTTTTTTTGAGGGGGACCTCAAAATAATTTTTTTCCTCAGGCCTCATATTGTCAAAATCCGCCACTGCACTTGAAGCAAGTGTGTCTCACTGGTAATGTATTTGTTCGCGCCGAGTGAATCGCGCATGCTTCAAGTGAAATCTTTTTGCCTTTTTTTTATTCGTAGCTCAGTGATTATTCAAATTGACCTTATAAATACATAAAGACGAGTAAAGCGTGGTCTACCAAATAAAAAAAGCTGGTTGGCTTATGTAAAGGCCGCCAGTTTTGTTCAAGGAGGTCGCGTCCAACAAATTTGCTTCCTTCGCTTGACTACGTACAAACACATTATTTTTGACCGTTTTTGTCAAAAATAATAATTATGTCATTATTTTCTTGATTGTGCAATGTGCATGTATAATGAATCGGTTATTTCCCTGGCCCAGCAGGTCGAAATTTTTTTATTTGTATTGTGACGATTAACGTGTTAAATATTTAATTCAGACGAATTTTATTTTCAAAATCAAATTTACTCGAGGAACGTGCGTTCAAGAAACTCGCTTTGAGATTAGGCTTTCAATTTAAAATTTTTATTAGTAAAATTCAGTGTAATTCAATTAGCATAAACTGTAATAGGCGAAATGAATTTTTTTTAAAATAATCGAAATCTATAAGGGGAGTTGGAGATTGATACGAGGGAACATTGATACAGTCCCTAAATTTTGATGATTGGAATGGCTCAAGATGTTCATATCCACTCGCATATATGCTACTGTAACCCTTCGCACACGGTATATTTTTCAGCCATGTTAAGTGAAAGGTTAATTTACAAATGAATCAGACCGCTAATCTTATCTTCTAAGTGATTTTTACTCCAAGTATATGCTGCGCGATTTCTTTAACTAGTTACATTTTCCTGTCAGGGAATCTACTCCAAAGGTAGGAAAAAACATTTATTTTTCTGAACTATATTAACCTTTTCAAAGGCGGTGGGAAGTTTACTTCCCACCTAATTCATTAGTTTTTAAACGTACAAGGTATGCTATTTTAAAGTTCACAACAAATTTTTCGATAAAGGAAATCCTAGACGTTCCAATTTCTTATCTCAAACCGTAACAAAATGTCTCGACTTTTTAATTAATTATTAATTAATAAAATTAACAAAAAATGTCATTGAATAAGCTAAATGAATTTCTTTTCTTAAATTAACCTCAACCCCAAAGTTATTTTATTATACAATTACTAGAAAAAAATGGCCCATGAAAGGGTTAAGGTTTGAGGTTTTTAATCGTTGTTTTTGATTAACCACTTGTTTTAAGTAAAAAAGGCTGTTGGGACAGATTTATACAATTGACTCCGGGGCACATAGATACACGTCTTATGTGTGTATCAATGTGCCTCGAGCAACACTTTGCAAAATCGTCTTCAGAAATGGAAAAAACGTAAAAATGAACTAAGAGATACACTCAATTAAGTATTTGTTTAAACAATGAAAACGGTTTTAATTTCATAGCAAAAATGAAAAGTATTGTTGTAAATTAAGTTCAAACTATTTTTTTACGAATTTAAAAAAATTGGAGAAAAATTTGTACGGAAACTTAATATCATCGAAAAGATAATTTTTTGCATTTCCAAGATGGTGTGAAAATTATTTTTCTGCTATATTATTTTCGTAAGTCATCAAGGAAGAAAGCGAAAATTTCCAATAATTTTTAATTAATTAAAATCTTTAAAAACGGCTTGGAGGTACACATTCCCTCCCTCCAAAGTATTTTTAAACCTACACACACCCATTCTTCATTATTTATAGAAATAAATTATTTTCTGAGGCAGTATTGTTTCATTTTTCCAGTCTCATTAAAAATGTTGAATTTTGATTAAAATAAGAGTTTGTAACTTTGTTAAACTTTTAAACATTGACTTCGAATGCAAAGTTGGATAAAACATTTTTTTTTATCTCGCACCTAATCATCATTCTTTTCGATATTTCCGTGTGTATCAATGTACCCCTGGTATGGGGCACATTGATACAAATCCACTTTTAGGAGAGAAGTGTAATAAGTATTTTATTATGTCATTAATGACCAAAATTCGAATGAAATGCTATATTATATAAACAAATGTATAAGTATAGTGTATTAGTTCTAATTATTTTCGTTTTTCAAATCATTTTTTAGCTTTCCAAAAAAAAGTGTATCAATGTCCCCGCATTCCCCCTACTTAGCCAGTGTCTTGGGAACAAATGTTTTTAAGAAACTTTTTTTCTACAAAGGGAATATTATACTGAGAAACTTAAAATAATTTGAGTTTTGACCCTTAAGGCGTTTATATCTGCAAACTTAACTTGCACGTTTGAAGAGTTTTCTCTTTGCTTCAACTCATCTGAGGTATTATGACAATCAAGTCTTTTTTTAAAAATGAAAGATCAAGTGTTCATAGACGACAGATGCACAAGTATAATCGTTTTAGTCAAACTTATTCAAAGATGATTAAAAGCAGGTATTTTGACAGGCACTTTTTCTGACTTGAATGATAACTTTTTCCAAACGTCAGATTGACTGTCAGTTAAATCTGATTTTCTAGAACAAATCAGGAAAAAAGGTACTGCAGCCAAACAATAAAAAAAAGTAACAGGATTTTTCTGTTCTCAAATCCGTCAGCTGGGGAATGTGCTATCTCCTTTTGAAGCAATGAAATTTTGTTTTTCTAGACAAATATGCAAACAAAAGATCCTTTTTCTTTCGTTCTTAAAGAATTGCTGGATCAAATATTAATAGTCGAAGTTGTGTCAGAAAAACCCTCCTTTTCATCTCTGTTCATTTAAAGCTTTTAAATCGGAATAATTAGCCTCTTGGAGGGTTAAACATATCTCCATCTAAAATATGTTTCGCAAATAACTATACATAATATGCGTTTAAAGATAAAAATGTTTGGAATAGGGCTCGGACACTTACAGACTTGTATATTTAGGTTATCTTATATAAATGTTATTAAATTCAGTTCTATTATATTTATAATTTTGCAACAAGTCTTTCATATTTTTAAAATGCGTCGAAGCTGATTATTCCTGGAGAAATTTTCAACGAACTTCTCCTTTGTTAAAGAATACTTTTAATTATAGTTCATCTTCATGATGCATACTTTGAAGTATTTTGATTTCAAAGAATATAAATTTTCAGACGTTTTGGTACGAGTTGTAGAAATTAATTTTTAAAAGTGATTATTTATCTAAATGTTGCGAGAATTAAATCGGACTACTCGTTAAACTAATTGATCCCTAAAAGATTTTGAGCTTTTTAGAAACGGAAAATCTCAGTTTTCCTCAGGGTGTTCGCGGATGGTCCGTTAGCAGTTTCTTCATGTATGTATTGTTCCAATTTTAGTATATGTACTTTAAAAGTGATTAAATGATGACGATAGACATTGTACCAGAAATTCGAGTTCACTTTTTCCATAACGTCAAGTAGTCCGCTGAAATGTTAAAGTAACTCAAAAGGCCTGCGGTATCATTTTCCCCCTTTAGGTCCTTTCACAGTCGGAATTAATCCTTGTACTAAGTAATATTATTTAAATACAAATCAACTACTGCCCTATTAGGCCAGTGACCGGGTAGCTTAAAACTGAAAAAAATTATGACCAAGGTTTTATTGCTTTAACCACTTCAACTAGGAATAACTATCCCAAGTTTTTCCCCTCCGGAGAAGTGAGTTTCGACTGCTAGGTGGAAAAATGTGAAATGAAGTGTTTTTTTTTTTCATCTCGTTTTTTAATGGGGTTTTCTAAATACTCAAAAACGAAACATTCAACCCTAAAAATACGAGGGCCGTTTTCTTCAACCTCCGATCGAGCCGCTAAACAGGCAGACAAGTGGTAGGAGGTGGGGATGCGCCGTGGGTGACTGCGCATGTCTCTAACCATAACCTCAACTACTGACGACGCCAGCTGGCCAGTTCGAGCCGAGCTGTCGGCACGTAAACATGGCTGGTAGAATTGATGCTCTCGCCAATTCCGAGTTGTTTAGCGTTAGTCGCTTTTTTAAAAACAAAGTTGGTTTGTGGAAAACGATCAATGCTGCTGTTTCCAGTCAGAATTTACGACGACTGCGAAGAGCCATTCTGACTGCCTTAATTCATGACAGCGCCCGTCCTCACAATTCAGTTGTAACCCAGCATCATCTGGAGCAGTTTAATTGGGACGTGTCTGATCACCCGGTGTAAAAAAGAGGAGATTCAAAACAACATTAATGCTCATCTCCCAACACTGGCGTCAACGTTCATAAAAGAAGGGATCGGAAACCTGGCCCACCGATATGATAAATACCTGAACCATCACGGCGATTTTGTCGAAATTAACCATGTTTGAACTTAACTTTTGGCAATAAATTCATTTTGTTCTCTACTCTTCTCTTTATTTTTTTACGGTACATCGGGTGTTGAAAAGAAAACAGCCCTCATATTCTACAGAAAAGTTTTGAGCATAAAATTCTTCGGAAATGAATAACAACATTGCATATTTTGATGTAGCAGTATGAATTCTATCAAAGCTATATCCTTATCAAAGTTGCAATGATTTTCCAATTTTGAAAAAATTCGACATTCTTCCAAAAGACGACGCATACAGTCAAAGAAGTTGTCTTGTCTAAATAATGATTGCATACAAAAATACTTACTGTTATATATATATAATATTAGTGCTGTGTACTTTTGGAGAGGTTGTGACAGCTAAGTTGGCGTCCTCTGAGCACGGTTCAGAATGATGAGTTCTACACCCAAATAGCTTTCATGTCGCTTCTAAAGGGGACTTAAATCTAACTCTACTAAATCGAGTCTCTTGGCACTCCTAAGGCGCTCAACTGACTCGGTGATTTCCACTGGTTAATCTTCATCAAAAATGCCTCCTTGATTGTAATATTTTTATGAATGCAACGGATTTGTCTAGAATTGCTGAAAAGTTCTTCCAAATGACTCCGTAAAGAAGGAACCCAACATCAAGGAGGCTGCACCATGCAAGTAGATTTTGTCAGTTATTGAAGTCGTCAGAAGCAGATTTAGAAATTTTTCTCATGCCACATTCATTGAAAAGTACCAATGGACAAGGTGCTAATTCATACACAAAGTAATCCTGCTACTCACCGTCTGATTACCTGAGGAGAGCGATCTTACGGAAAAGCGTTTCCGGATTCATAGGAATTCCTTCATTAAAATCCCCAGAGAAACGTCACCCGTTTTTCTCGATCCTATATTTTTCTTAAACCTACTGTCTAGCTTATTACATGCTGAATATGCAACTGTAATAACTATTGAATGCAAAGTTTCATGTGCCGCAACTTCATGTTTGCCCCTTTCTTTTTTTTTTCTTTTTCTCTTCAATTTAAAAAAAACAATAGCAAATTTTGATAAGTTTGTTAGCACTGGTTTAGTTCAGTTAAATCAATGTTCTGTTTTAGAATGTCCATAGACCGTGGTCAATTAAAGGGGAAACCACTTTAGCTGGCACGCTTTCTCCAAACTTATGCACCACACTAGCGCTGTGGTATTGGTGCACCAACATATATTTTTGCGTACAATTGTCTGCATTTGGAAGAATCGCGAATCATTTTGAAAGTTGCAAAATGATTGTAACTATGATAAGAATATACTCATACTACTAAAGCAGAATATGCAGTGTTGTTATTCATTTTACACAGAATTTTAAGCTCTAAGGCATTTATGTCAACTATTTTAGGATTAAATGTTTGGTTTTCGAGTAATATAGGAAAAACTAAAAAAGCACCCCATTTCACTTCACTTTTTCCACCTCACATCCGAAGCTCACCTCTCCTGAGGGAGAAAACTTCGAATAATCCTACTGGATCGTAACTGGAGTAATTTAAGCCATAAAATCTTAGTCCTAAATTTTATATATTCTTTTATCTCCGTAGTCATTTGCCTATCTGATCTCTCTAATTTTGTTCAAAGATCTCAAATGGGTTGTCTAAAATTCACAAATGATTCCATCTGGGTGCTCGCCCTGGTATTGAAAATGGGGCTACCGAGACACGGGTTTCTATTGCAAAACGGAAGGTGGGTGGGAAAATCAAACAAGATCGTTAAAGGCTGCGATTAAGTTATGTAAACGGGCCTACCCATTAGCGATCTCTAATGTTTACTTATATATTTCGAAGGAAATGGCTGCGTCTGTAAATCAATGTCTTTAAACCGAAAGTAGAAATTATCAGCTCTTTAAAAAATTCTTAACGATTTCTTCGGGACAGATGTTCGCTCTCTGTGCCTATTAGTGAAGGGCATTAAGTGTGCATTTCAGGATATCATCATAGGACTAGATCCATTTTTCTAAATATAGTATTGAAATATAATAATCGTCAATCCAATAAAAATAATCGGAAGATAATCGCATTACGGTTATTTATACTTATCATTATTTTAAGTGGTTTTGTCAATATCGAATGTAATCCTATATCTGGCGAAGGACAAAAGCTACTGTTAGACAGAGAAAAGTGTTTTTACTTAAAGAGCCATTGAGCTCCTAATCTCTACACCACAGAAAGCAGTGGGAAGCTTTACTATAGTTAACATCTGAAGTTTTATCTAGACAAATTTTCTTCGAATTCGACGAAATGTTTTTGCTGAAAAATCCTCGTATATTTTAAAATTAGGTAAAAATTATATGAAATTTCAATTTCTAAATGTGATATTTTTCCAGGAGGCTAGAATGTTTTTATAATTCAAAAATTCGGAAACATTCGTAAATCAAATTTGCACGCAAGATCAATACACCAACTTTATTGTATTGTCATTTTCAAATTGTAGGAGAGATATAGTAAATTGGAAAAATGAAAGCAGCTACACTGATAGTTCATTTATTTTTAAAATTAAATTAACTAAATGTAAATATAACCGTTTGAACTGAAAAATTTTACAGTTTATAAGTTTATCTATGGATGGTAGTTTCGTCACGTATTGTGTTCACTTGTTATTCATTCAGACAGAACAAGCTTCCTATTTATAATAGTAATTATTACAGTGCTTTTCATATTAAAAAGACAAATGTGACTAAGTGGGGTTTGCCACATATATTTGAAAAAAAATATATGTGGCAAAGCAGAATAATTGAAACAAAACGTCGAGATATATCTCGACTCTTTTTCCAAAAGTATCCGAAATGGTACGTTTCGAAAGTGTTGTTATAAATCGTTCTTCGTCGAGGTATATCCAAACCGAGTGTTGATCTAAGTTGAAAAAAGACGAGATGAGGACCGCGAAAGCAGCTAGACCGGTTGACCGGAAGAGGTAGATCTTCATTTGCATGCGCTATTCTATCTCTCTCGCTAAGAATTATTTATATACACGCGACGAGTTTTTTTTTCACTAGGCGGATCTGAAGCTTCGTGTTTGGCAATCAACGCTTTTGAAGAGTTTTCCACAACTCCAGAGGCACACCTGGTTCTTGGGGTGTGCCGAGTCGCCTAGGGCCGCCTACTTTCACACTTGACTTGGCACCAATCACGCCTTTTAACTTCTGCTGCCAACTTTTGGTCTGAGGTGGAAAGGCGGCGGAACCTCACGATGTTTAAAGGATTAGTATTGTTGAAGAGTAAATAAGAGGGTTTTTTCCAAAGAAACTGCGTGTTTGAAAAGGTGAACCGCCTCCTTGCTGTTGTTCATCAGTCTTTGGATCGTCCAAACCTTGGACAAACACCCGCACCCAAAGTGAGTATCTGAAGGCCTGGGGAAGAATACGCAAGATTCATTAAAGAAGTCGCTTGATGCGTGTTTCGCTCCTGGTAGTTTGATACATGAGATATTAACCGCTTCTTATGAAAGTACTTTGAACGTATCTTTTAACTTTCAGGCTTTTTTTTCAAGCTTCACTTTAGAAAACTGCTAATAAGATATGGTTAGGGACATTTTCATATAAGAGGAAATTCTTTGAAAGGAAATCAAAAAGCTCTATGACAAGGTATCATAAAAAAACTTTTATGGAGCCTTGTTTACTTAGTCTTGTTGCAAAATTTCAAGTTTTTCGCTCTTAATTTAACATTCGAGTAATACTATTATATTTTAACTGTTATACTGTATCTGATTTTAATAATGTGCGATCGTTATTGTGGACACAACATAAAAGGATAGCACCATCTTTTGTTCAAAATCGAAAAGGCCATTATTAAAAGGAATAGTTAAGAAATTCATGATATGATTTTGTCTGGATACTTATTACAGATGTCAGAAGTATTAATTTTGAATTTTCTGTTTTAAAAAAAACTGTGGAAAAGTGTTTAAATCGTTTCGAATCCATAACAAGGGAGCGTCTCCGAGGGTTTGGAAGGGAGGAAAGCTCGTTAGCATTTTCCAATACTTTAAGGAAGAAGTGAAAAAATGGGAGATGAAATTAATTCACATGCATGTTTAGTTTTCTTCAGTAGACAATCTCTTACAGTCAGTTGCCTATTACCATCCACAAATAATTCAACTTAACGACTCGGAGCTTTTTGCATTCGTATCATAATTTAAAATAAATTGTTTTTTATGTATCTATTTTTTCTAATATTTATAATTTTTCATGTCTGCTCCAGAGCAAGGTGTCTCTGCTTGAAGAATACATTGATGCTCATACTACTTCTTAATATTAATTATAACTTCATGTGTATAGACTTGACTTCCTAAGGACTTGATTAAGATGAGTTCATTAAAACTCCGGACCCTTATTTCCCTCTCTGATACAGAATTCATAAGGAAGTATGTTTCTAGTTCATCGTCAGAATTGAGTGTACTTTTATTTGCATCGGTCTCGAACAATTTTTTTTTAATTTTCTGTATAACTTAAGTAAACTTCGATATGTGTTGCAAATGCTCTAACAAAGAGAGTGGTTAAAAACTATAAAACTTGAAAGTATTTTTTAAATTTATTACGTTATATTAAAAAAATAAATAGTTAAGGTGCCTAAAATTTTTTGGAGGGAAAATATGAATATATTGCATTAAAAGTAATCATTTTTAAATATTCACATCTGAATCATTGGAGTGGTTGAATAACATTATATCTAATAGTAGAGTAACTCCTTCAATGTAATTCTAATCGCTTAAAAAATTAAATTTGTAATTTTGATGTCTGTCGTTATTTAAGGAAATTAAAGCTTTAAATACTTCTAAATCTTTTACGAGTTTTAATGATTATAAGCACTGTGAATTTTGATAATTTTAGCCAAAGTGTTGAAATTTTTTTTTCATTGTAACCAAAGATTATATGTATGAGAACTTGTATATTTCACCTTTTGGGATGTTAAGGTTAAAAGGAATTTTTCTTATAATCTTTTAATCTTAACAATATCAGAACTTCGAACTGCTTCCGTCTTATAAATGTTGCCATTAAAAAAAAATATAAGGAATTAATCCTTTAGTTAACAAAGTGCAGATGATGTCTCTTTTTGTGTGTATATGTTACTGTGAAAGACCGAAATTGGAGAATGTCAACTTTCACCGGTGAAAGTTGACATTCACCGGTGACATGACTATGTGAATGTTGACATTCACCGGTGACATGACTATGTGAATGTTGACATTCACCGGTGACATGACTATGCGATTGTTGACATTCACCGGTGAAAGTCGACATTCTCCAAATTTCGGTCTTTCACAGTAACATATATATATAAAATAGAAAGTCACTCACTGACTCGCCACCGAATCTCCTAAGCCAGTGGGACTAGAAACTTGAAATTTGGCAGGTGTTTGCTTCTTGGGTAGTAGGTAGTCACTAAGAAGGATTTTTCGCAATTTTAATTAATTAAAAATCACCTTAAATTTTTACATTTTTTCGCAATAACTTCAGGGTATATTATCGCACAAAAACCATTTTTACATCATTTTAAAATTCAAAAAATCGTGATTTCAATGATGCTAATTTCCTTTCCATGCGACATTGTATTTAATTTTAATTAAATTTTGAAAATATTTTCAAACACAACTCCCAACAATGTTTTTATTGTTATCACCTGCAGCTTTTTTTTGGAGCATGCGCGGAAGACTGAGAACTGATGATGGCGAGTTGCGTTTTAAGTTATTCCTTTCGATATTGTGAGATGAAATTTGATAAATCTTTTATAAATTATTTATAAATAGGTGTTCTGTCTTTGTATATTTGTATTATCAAGAAAATATATGAAAATACGTAAAAATACTTTTATCCCGAGCAACAAGGTACCAATAATGTTTTACTACGCACACGGAGTCGCGGGCGTCAGCTAGTATTATTATAAGATTTTGTAATCGCTGAGTATACCTTCAAAGTTGAATTATTTGCCATTTTTAAAATGTTAAAGGAAAAATTTATTAAAAAATACTTTAGAACTTCATTATAACTGCAAATCTTCAGCTATTATGTTAATTTCCAAAAGCTCTCATTTCCTTTCGAATGTTTTTGTATGGAAGCAAACTGCATTCAATAAAATAATAAAAGGAATCGGTTTTTCGGACACTGCCTAACCACCATTCTGTTCCTATGCTTAGCTTTCATTTTCTTGATAAACTCTTATTCCCCTTCAAAATTATTGGAACTTAATTTTCCTGATGAGGCTTCATTTATTCTGTGAGATGCCACTTTGATTCGTGTACCAGATACTCCCAAAAAGAAAACAGATTAAATCAGATAAGATGACCTTAACTAACTGATCCGACCCACTGAACCGTCGGATTATTGTCAGTAGTAAATAACCTCTTTTAAAACATTCCATTCTTACGTTACGGTAGATTAGCCAGGAGTCAAAATTCAAATGGAACCAACCGATTCCAGAAGAAAGTAATTATGTCTCACTGTAAAAGATTTCTAAGCTTTTTTAAAGAATAGACCATAGCTATAAGGATATGATGCCTGAGAATGAATGCTTTAATAGATTAATTTACTCTATGGTAGTTATAAATAATTTGGTCAAAGGACAAAAAAGTGAATTCTTTTTGGCTGTCTGCCAAGTGTGAGTTTTAATAGCTTTCATTCATAATCCTATAAAAGGGCGTCTTTTTACCGTGCTTAATCGTTAAAATTTAGTAATTATGACTAGTTGTTTCCGTTCCGAACCAAATTGTTCGTTTGCTTCTATATGACTGTGGAGAAACAAAATGTAATATAACCGTGTTGTGATAAGAACTATTGTATATACATAATGATCGTATTGTCAGAGATCATTATGCATTTATAAAAAAAATTGTTTTTAAAATTTTTTGATTATTATCATGACTCGGACGACCCAAAAGGTTGTGTAATGAAACTGAATCGATTTCTAAAATTGCACCAAAATATTTTTTACTCACGATTCTTTGCATAACATTAGCAGGTTATTGATTGGGTTCATCATGATCAAGATCCTGACAATAAGTATAGTTAAATCATTGTAGATTTCTAGTATGTTTCCATTTCATGTTATTAATTGGTACATTTCTTTCTGTCGATTTACTTGCCTAGGTTAAGTGGATTGTTACGCGTCCTTTAAATAAAAATAAGCACAACTTCCTTCTGAAATTCTAGATTTAAAAAAAAATTGTCAAACTGAATTATCTTGTAAACTTTTTGTGGTTTTTGACATATTGGGAATTCCAAATGTTAGCTCTTTTTTCACGTATATCCAAATGGCATCACTAATTAAAAATAAATATTTGTAAAGCAAGGAATTTTTGAATTAACTTTGCATGACGGCAGCTGTAGATTACGAAATATGTTTGTAAATAATTTTATTTATTGCTTTTAAAAATACATTAAGAGTGCAGTTTCATTTAATGCATAATAAAATGTATCGTATTAAAATTCATACAGTTTCTGTATGAGCAGCAAAACATGGAGTTTCGAAATTTCACTTCCCATCTTTCCTCTCCTGAATTTCGCAACTATGAAGGCAAAAACTCCTATAATGATAATTTATTCTTGTTTCTTTCATAAATTTGTGAAATAACTGGCGAATGTTCAAATTATATTGGCAAACCCACCTGTATGTGTTAATTAAAATTTAATGTGTTTCGAAGAACAAGCTCTAATACTAAGACTTTTTGAGCTCTTTCAGTTTCTAAAAGAATCGCAACTTCTGCTAACAGTATGTTCTTGAAGATTTAGCAGAGTTGATTATTAATTTAACAATCCAAATTTCACACTTCATTTTACGTAGACAAACAATATTGTCTTTCTAAACAGGAAAGACGTTGAATTCAAGAAACGGTAAAAGAGCTTCTAATATTTCACATTCCTAAGATGTATCTAAATTATGTTCGGCGCCATGTAAACAAATATGGTTCTTACGGCATAAAACACTAGTATCCAGTTTTGAAAGGTCTGGTGTGAAACTCTGTGATCGAGCGTTTATTTTGTGGAAAAATAACAGAAAACGGGATTCTTTCCTAAAATAGGCCTCCGCAGCCTACCGAACTGACTTCCGCATTTCAAAGAACAGCTTTCACCAGTAGTCCTTAAAAAATTAACTCTTGCGCTGTGTCAATAAAACTTCATTTCGTAATTTAAACGGAATCGCTCTTCCGAGTAATTCAATAAGTAAGAGTTACCGCACAAAAGGCAAAGCAAGCGAGTTGCCAGCGAAAATCTGGGCGCAATGTTTTAACTAGAGAGCTGCCAAGCCATGAAAGTTAATCGCACTTCCCGTGATTTATAAGATGAGGTGCTCAGAAAGCCGTTTAGTAGCCGTAAATGGCACATGATTGGGAATTGCTGTACGCCGAACTAGCTGCGGCATTTAGGGCGACTAGTGGTATTTCGATAGTTAGGAATCTTAAAGAAGCCTAGCTGGAGATGGTGGACTGACTTTTAAAGGTATAATTAGGAAGGAGATATTAAAGTATCTTTTGGAGAAGCTCAGGTTCTACTGCTTTAGAGTTCGAATGAAAGTACTCCGAACTTTTATTACCATGAGAGAAATTAGGCACACGTAGATTTTGTCCCGTGATATCGTTAATTTTGTTTACTGGGAGAGGCTTTGTGTCTAATGGAGAGTACTTTTTCAAAAGATTGCTTAGTTTGGCATTCAAGCTTTCTTGCGCAGACTTCCGTTAATAAAATCGAATCTGTTGATCTTCGTCAGAGGAGTCTTTCGATTGGATTACTTGGACCGTTTGGAACTTAGATGAACTTTTATCGAAACAGTTTCCTTGGAAGAGATGGATTTTAACCAACTTCCTCAAACAAAATTTGAGCCTTTTATTTTATCTATGTGTTGAATAAATTCAAAAAATATAAAAATCATTTTGTTTCTTTTAATGTTCAAAAGAAAATAATATATTGAAGATAATGCGAAAGCTACACTAATTAAGCATTTTTCAAATCCAAAACGGAGGGCTTCATTATTATGTTTTTAAATATCCAAAACTAAATGAGTGAAATTTAAATTTTTTCTCTTTCTTCCATGTAGATAAAGTATAGTTTAGGAACGTACAAAATTTATATTGTCGAATTTGTTTTTAATTATGTTAAAATGTCTCCTGTTGAGAAAGGGTACTAGCCAGAAGATTTAAGAAATCATTTGGAGGTTTCATATTATGATTACATTTAACGGTATTGTTGATAAAGTATTTCGCATAATTTTTTTTTCATGAATTGCACATTTTAATATTCCGTCCGAATAAGTAATGTAAACGTTTTTGAGATGAAGGTAATTTCGTTCAATTATTACTAATGAACGTAAAAAACGAAGAAAATATATTTATTAAAATGTCATTTTTTGCTGAATTTTATATAGACATATGCGTTATTTCTACAGGCTTTTAAGTTGTTCAAATAGTATATTAGTCATTGATATTCCTTTTTGCTATACTTGTTAGCATGAAAGGAGTCTTTTCTCAGAAGACGAAAGAAAATTTCTAATATTGCTTGACATCATTGTTTTCCAAATTTATTTTTTCTAGATTATCTTGTAGACGTGTGTGTGTATGTGTGTGTTCGTGTTCGTGTGTGTGTGTGTGTGTGTGTTCGTGTTCGTAGTCGTTAAATAAATACAAGCCGAGTTTTTCTAAATTTCATTTTATTATGGGAGAGTGACGAATTGTACGTACATCTTCGTTTAAGTTTTAAGCCAAAAGAGAACAGAAAATCCCTGCTTTTTCTCAGGTAGGGATTTAACAGATTAACATTTGATCAAAGTGAAGGGAATAATGGCTATTTTTACTATATTACGTAAGTGTTTTAGGGAAAATGCATGGTGGAAATAAGTCGCTGATTTCGCGAGTTGTGTGAGCGTGGAAACGATTAAAATATTCTTTCAGTAATAAATATGCCAAGACGACAGATTTAATATACCTCCAGAGCGGAAAATAGAACGAAACTGGAGTTTAACAAAAGTGATTTTGGAATACATTAAGACTTTAAAATATGTAATATTAGAATTTGAAATAAAATTAAGTGAGATTATTACATATATATATAATTTAACATGTCAGTCAGTTGCCGGGCATAGAGTTCGATAAAGGAATCAGCGGAGGAGAGAAATGGAGATTTACAAAGGAAGGATTTTTTTCATGGAGGAATTTATTATGCACGTGGTATGACATTTAAAAATGCCACAGAACTTTCCTGTCATCCATAGGCAGCAGCTGCATATTGTCTAGGCATTGATATTAATAATTAATGAAGATATTCAGCATTTAATAGCATATAACATGCAGACTCGAATATGTGGGATACCAGGAATACGGAAGAGTTTTCAACTGAAAAAGTTTCTAAGTTATTTGAAGACTTCATTTTGTTGTCATCACTAAAGGCTCTATGAAAAATCTGCTATTTTTGTATATTTAGATAACTAGGTCATGAACATTTGAAAAAGTGATACTGAATAACTGTGGTTCAATGAAAATGTAAGATAATTGCTCACTACGAAGTAATATGTTAAACTGCTTAAAAGAGCTAACATTTGGTATAAATTGCGTAGTTGTATTATCCTCATTTCCGTAGAACTACTTGTCCGCAATACGAAATGTCCTGTAGCTACAGGTTTCTACTGTAAATAAAAATGCCTTCTTGAAGCTGATCGGAAGGGTAGAATTTTTTTATGTACTGTCAGGCTTTGCAGTAGAAACCTACAAAAAAAAATCTATTGTCTGTTTAACCAGGTGGATGAAGTGAAGTTCGTTGACTTTCCAAAACGCGCATGATCGATTGATTGCCCGATTTTGCTTTATCGACACTTTTCTGCCCCCACCTGGACTTTAATTGGTCAGGTGTTAGCACAGGACTGTACGGATTTCGTGTTTCTCCTCTTAATGCGTTAAGAGTGACTTGAAATGGACTAAAAATCTCGAACGTGTTCACTTTTGACAGGCGAATTAATCTTATAAATGATTGTCTTTCATGACTAACTAATTTTTGCTTGGTGGCTTATACGAAACAATGCATCTCATTGTCCATAGAACTCCTTCCGTAGATGTCAGTCTAACTGAAAATTGGATGGATTGATCTGTTTCAAATATTCCTAAAATAAACGATCAGATTGGCTGAAGTAAATGGATTGCGGGATATTATGTGAAATTCCGATTGGTCAGTACTTGGAACAACACTGACTGTAATCAATGAACAAAAATAGTAACTACGTGGAGATAATTAACTCTTGAGAGGCAAAACATGACTGCACCTGGAATGAAATTTTCTGTTTCGAGTACTTTTTACGCAAAGTGTACATGGCGTTATTCTCTAATAATTTGCAAAAAAATATCGTGGACTTAATGGTTTTTATCCCTTCAGGTTCTTAATAGCATTAAATCTAATGTAGAAGTGAGACATCTTCGTAGTTTAAGCAATGGATTGTTAGTTTCATGGTAATTTTATAATTAATAAAAACGCAAGTTTTTCTTTCAACTTATGGAATATTACATGTACAAATAATGATTTGATTCACTAGTTTGACAGAACATAAAGTGACACTGTGTTTAATTTCCTGTCTTAAAAGTAATGAAACGTATATTAATTGCTGTTTTTCAATAAGAAAAATCTTAGATATTCTTTAGAGTCCCTCGTTCTTTCATTGGATGGTTCTGCAGAAAAGTCTTTCACTTGATATTTAATAAGTCTTCAAAATTGTTTTAACGAATGTTTGCTATCGTACACTGAATGTTGCTTTAGACAAACCAATTTTGCATCTCAAAATGCACTCCGTACTGGCTTTATGGTTCCTTTTTTTTGTAGGATAAATAAATTAAATGCAGATTTGAAGTAGGCTGAAAAAATTATATCATTAAGTAAACAAGTGTTACAACTCTGAGTGTAGTTAGACATCAAATTTTATGAGATTTTTGATTGAATAAAATTCAATTTTTTGGTGCTTCAAAATTTACTGCAACGCATCATCCAATTTAAAGAATTAAGAAGTAGAGTACATACCATATTTTATTTTTCCAAAGTTTTGAAGTCGATTGTAAAAATTAAGCTACATGCACGAAGCGGTTGTAAGTGGACCTGAGAGTTAAAGACTAAGTGGGCCCATAAGAAAAGTAAACTTTGTTTTGAGATTCTAAACTTTTTTGACTTTTGGAATCGTCGTACGTCGCTTGTTATACCAAAGGGCTATAGGGGGGTTATTGCTCTATTTATCGTGCATTTATTACTCTTCTCGTTTATCATTTTTCAATTCTGTTAATAAATCGTAGAATTTCATAAATCTATACTGCTGTGATAAAAAGTATCGGGAATGTTGTCGTAAAACAAAAAGCATCAATTTATTTCTCTGTTCTTTTCATCTCCCTCAAAGTAATCTCCCCCACCTCAATGCACGTCTGCTTAATTTTTCCAATCCTCAAAACATGCCTTGAAGTCGTTTACGTTAAACCCATTCATGTTTCATAGCGAATTTCCTTTTACTGCATCAACAGACTCCAGACATTGATCATGAAGAGGCAACTTCAACCGTGGAAATAAGAAAAGTCACACGGGGCCATATCAGGTGAATACGGAACTTGTGGAGCCGTATCTATTGTAACTTTTGTGAAAAATTCACGAATAATAATGGTAATGCGAGGAAGCGCTTTATCGTGGTTCAAAACCCATGAGTTACCTTGCCATAATTTAAATTGTTGTTGATACAGGCAATTGTTCAGTAATATCTCTAAATTGTTGAGCGACCATAACTAAGCACCAATTTTCTGATCTGATCTGATCGATTAGACGAAGTAGATGGTCTACCAGAGTGTGATTGATCTACAGCGGATTTTCTACCTCTTTAAACATTTTATACCACGCAGATACTCTTGCTTTTGATAAATAGTTGTCTTTGAAGGCTTTTTTCAACATTTAAAACACTTTGAAATTGCATTGTGGAACAAAATATAATTCGTGATTTTTGCTGAATTGTATTCGCCATGTTGAAAAATCGACAAAGTTGAAATTCTTGCCTCATTAAAAACAGATTTATTTTCAGATGATGATATGAAATTAAATATTGAATTTCGCCAGAGGTTTTTATAAGTCGTAAAAGCATTTGATGAAAGTTTGCAAACGTTTTCTAATATAGTATATGTATTTTAAACGAAGCATTTTCGATACTTCTTGTTCACAGTAGTATTCATTAATATTAGACAAAATAAAATATCAAGCTGGAGATCTGAGCATCTGTGGGTTTGCCTTGCAATATGCGTTTGTGCAATCCAATTACTGGCTTTGTAAAAACGTTCCCTATGCGTGTTCTATTACTGTAAAGCTTTCAAACTTCATATGCTTTGCAGTTTTTCTTCCATATATGTCTGCTTTTCTTTTCTTGTCTTTATAAGTTTAATTGCAATGGAAGTACTGATTATTAATTTAAAATGCAGGAATTTCTGACTGCAAATGTTGGACCTCCTGCCAAACTTAACATTAAATCTCCATTAACCCCTTAACATGCAATGACGTTTCTAACACGCGCATCGAATTACAGATTCTTTGCTATTTAAAACGGTATTTTGGTCAACGTAACAAATAATTTTAAATACAAAAATCACGCTTAAATGTCTCGAGTTTCCTTTACCATCTTAAATAGATTGAAATAATAAATATCCCTGGCATCTTACTAGGAGGTTAAATAAAATCGTATTTCAAGGGGTTAATAAAAGTACACTCATGAAATTCTTGAAATAGAAGAACCATTATTGCAAGAACACATTAAAAAGCATCTGAAGCGAGATTATTAACATGGAACTCTGTGAAAAAAATTTTCTGTGGTAATGAAGAAATTGTTTGACAGAGCTTACTTCAACAATTAAAACGGCATTAAATGGAATATTTCAAGTGACTTTTATTTCAATTGCATTTAGGTCTGGTATGAAATTTATGAAGCGCCAAGTCTGCAGTACTTCAGCAACCAAGCATACCTGAGCAACAAAACATCGCAGCACTTATGACCCAAGTCAAACCATTATTACTTATTCAACGCAGTTTGCAGTCTTTTAGCCGAATTGGTAAGTTATCGTTTATTTTTTCCAAGAAGTTTAATTTTTTCATTCTTATATGATCTGGGGCTTTAATTCCCGGAAATTCTGACACTTAAAAAGTGAGACGAGACCATTCAGGATGGAAATTCGATGAAAACTAAAATGTAAGTTATGAATTTTTTTTTCTATAATTTTAAGTCCTCTATTTATTTTTTATCCCACATAGTGCGTTTGGAAAGTTTCTGGCAACTTTATTACCTGCAGTTTTCGATGAATTGAAATAGAATTACGCATGATAATTTTCTCAACATCATTCTAAAACTTTGTCTAGAATATTAGCTTTCAAAGTATTTGCCTTTGGACTTTGGATATTTGAAAATGTAATGGAATTCTATTTATTTTCCCGATACCATATCAAAGTTAGGTTGATTCGTCTTCATTCCATTGGTATCGCATAGAAACTTCGATTGGAGTTCAAGATTAGCCTGTTGTGGGAAAAATGAATGGCTTTTTGATGGTTGTCATTTTGCAATCAAGTTTATCATTTAATTCATGAACCACCGAAAATCTAGATGGTAGTAATCGGAACTGTAAATGCGAAAGTGAACTAACTGCAAATGGCTCTGAAGTTATTACTACGCGATACGAGAAATATATCGAAATTATTATAAAGCCCGAGTGAACTATTAGTATGTTGATGGATATTTATTGTTTCAATGCTCGTCGCAAAACATGTCTTTTAATATTAGATGAGAAATGTCAAAAAATGTAAGTTGTTTATGAACGATGAATTATATTAAAACTATTTAAATACATGTTGAGACTTAAATATAAAAATATTTTGTAACAAATACAGCAACACACTTAGTTTATTGCAACTTTTTCGCTTTGCGAATGTTTCTTGCTTGACAAGAGGCTGAAAAAATTGACTTCTTAATCTGAAAAATATATTGAGTTAAATTTAGAGAAAACACTGTTCAAACGTTGAAATTTTTTTCCCTCGTGAAACTTTGTGTTTGATTTTGCTATTATGAAATTTGAGGTGTTTAAGTGGAGCAGGGAAAGTGTGTTGCAAGTTCCTACTACTCCATTAGTTTACATTAACCGTCTTCAGTTTAAAAGCTATTCTTGATTCAGTGAAAAATTCCGAATGTCACTGTTTGAATAGCTGGCTACTTAAGTCGGCAGTTTTATGCAGGGAGAGTGTCAACTACCCTCACCAATATTTTTCTTTTTTATTGTATTTTTTTCCCTATACAACATGTCAACAGAGAAATAAGGTTTGTTTCGAAAGGTAAGTTTCATTTTATTTCACTTTATGAAATGAGTCGAAATCACATAGGATTGTAACCAGTCAGATGAAAATGAGCGGGCAGTCCCTCCCATATTGTCAAAGCATATTCACTCTGGATTTGCCATTAACAGAACTAGTTAATCCACGCAGTTGATTTACTGTAGTTGGATAGAATGTGATGATGACGGTCGTCACTGTACGCTTTGTCCATGTGCTGGTTCTCGAGAGTGGTTATTAGCTTTATGCGTCTTTAAATTGGGTCCCTTTCCAGGTAATATTTAGATGATTTCTGTCTGCTCCAAAAATGAAAGGGCCTAGTTCAGACACACGGAGCAAATTTAACTCTATATATTCCATTTGACTTGGAAGTTATGCACTTTTATCATAGATAAGATCAAACTTTTGATTTCTTTTTATCAAAGCACTTTAATGTATAATTTCATTTTCAGCTCAAAATTACTCGTAAGAAACATTTGATGATTTTCAGTTAAAGCATCAAACATTTTGTCGAAAGAATTCTTAATATCGAACTGCATGAGTGTCCCTGACTCGGAACAGACGTCATATACGATTTCATTAATAAGTAATTATTTCATTAGAAACTAAACGCACTACTTTAATAACATTGACAGCCAAACAAATTAAAAGCTTTCGATGTTGCCTACACACAAATAATAATTCTAAGTTGATTCAGTAAAAAGTAAGCTTTGGTACCGTTATTTTATATTAGAAATATTAATACAAGTGAGTGTTACAGTGCGATATTTTTTTAAGGAAGAACTTAAGTTACCAGAATAAAATTCATTCTGTGAAAACTGATGTAATTTAACTTACTCTAGTAAGACCTTAAACACTTATGGTTAAGATATCAACGTTATCCAAGAAATTTTTACTATTTTGGAAGAATGGTTTAAGTGAAAATATTGACTTTTTAACGCAGCAACGCAATTTTTTTAAATACAGAGACATTTCTAATAAATGTAAATGTTCACCTTATTTCCACGATTCTTTAAATGAGTTATATAAATAATACTTGTCCGTCTCATTTATTCGTTTAAGGAATAGCTGTGTATCAACAATTAAACTATTGGTTTCAATTTTTCCATTCTACCCGATTTCAATTATTCCGATCATTTGACAGTCGTGCATTTGTGAAAGAAACCGTTTTCTTTCTGTGTTTCTATTCTTAACCATTTGTAGGCCGCGGGAGCAGAAAGTCGAGGCACCAACGATTTGTCGTATACTCAGGCCTAATGCATGTTCAATTCGTTCTTGTCAAACGCTTGCGGTGTCCGGAACATCATCTGACCATTGGGAAGTTTATCACCTCGTATAGCTTTGAAACTGGACTAAACTAAGAAATGTTGAAGAGAATTCTACACAATTTCAGTCTAATCATTTATATTGTTACACACATCAAGTAAGAAGAACTTAAAGATGATGCATTTGATATTAGTAATAAGTCACATTCTTCTTAACTTTTGATAAATGTATTGTTTCATTCATGGACAAAAAATGGTAGTCTGAAAATTAATCGTCGATATTGGGACTGTTTTTACAAGCGAAATGTGACTTGGATTGGACAATTGTTCCATTTTATATTGGTAGAGCACAAACAGCTTATTAAAAGATATGAGGTCCTGAGAAATTGTCGCCATGTTTCGTGAATGCAGTGCTGAACTAGACTATTATTTTGAGAAATAAGGAGCTTATGCAGTTCTGCATCTCAAGACGAATGGGCGAGCAAAAAATGTGAGTGTGCTTAACATACAAGTTTTATAGGAGTTTTTTTCTCCAAATAAATATCTTGTAAGCATTTGTTCTGTAAATGAAAACAAGTTTTCCCTCAGTACAGATATTGTCTGCAATAAAGAGGAAAGGTAGTGTGTGTTAATGGTGTGCTTATTATTGAAAGGATTTGTTCTGGTGTTATGTTTAAGGATTGACAGGAAATGACCCAGAATATAAACGTTTTATTCGTAATATATCGCAATCTCGTGGTTCAATTTTGCTATACTTTTTAACTTTTTTGAAAGTAAAGCCCTGATTATTTTATAAATTTTGCTAATTTCTATATCTGTACTCCTGAGAGAATATTCTTTCCTCGTGTGCAATATGTTTTGAACTGCGTATAATCGAAATTAGTTAAATCTGTTAAAACTCTTTATTTTCATGACTGATCATCCTTCCGATCCATATTAAGTCGAATAATAAAGATCCTACAGTATGTACTTTACAGTGAAGATAATGCATTATCTATTTCATACAACATTAAAAAAAATCGGTACTTTAAATAGCGTCTAATTTGATAAATCATAAAGTGCGAGAACAACTGGATAATAAATCACCGAGCGTATTCCTCACACATTAATCGTACGCTTGAAATGCATAGGGCATTTATCATTAGCGTTATAACTCTCTAAAATACCTCTACTTTCCTAGCATATCTTTTGAAAAATAAAAAATGAAGCGCAATTTTTCCAACATTTTCAAAGAAATAGCTTTTGGTTTAGCCTTTCTACGAAGTTTCTAGTCGCCTGTCTTTCCTACTGAGCTTTTTCGTTTATTTACATTTTCGATAACTTTCGCAATGAGATTAGTTTAATTGTCTCTAGCCATAAGGCTTTCCTAACGATGAATCCTGCAACGCTGTCGGAAAGTATTGCGGGGTAAAAGAGGGATAAAATTGCATAAATCAAGACGAATGGATTTTAAGATTGATTAGGTCTAAAGGGACGAATAAGCTGGAAATCAATAATTTGAAAAGAACGTTCTTGCCCAATCTTCTAAAAAGACTAATTTGAATTCTGTGCGGGTCATAAGAGGACTATGCATGCCATAAGCCTTTTTCCCGTCAATTACTACCCGAGGATGGTTTGTAATCTCAAATTTGTATCTGGGTTCCCATCTAAAAAGTGTAGGAAATGGATGCTCTTTTGCGGAACTATCTTCTGGATATTTGGATTCCCAATGGACCATTAGAGGCAAATCTGGGCAAAAAAAAAAATGACTAGTTTTTAAAATTTTTGTGGCAAGCTTGTTTCAGGTAATGAGCCTTAAAATTCGGGAACAGTTTGCGTCAGTTTTGTTTCTTTAATGTTTTTTGCTAAAGCAGCTGTTATTAACGGTTTTTGGAAGCTGGCTCTAAAGATTTGATACATAAAATACTTTTTCCGCCGTACAACAGGAAAAAAAATTACTTTTTAAAGTTCAATCCCCCAAGTTTTGTAAACCGTTTTCAGAGCTGTAACAGAAATTAATTTCTGTGAGTTTTTAGATTTCGGCATTTGAGAGAAAATGCTTATTAAATTTTTATACAATATTTACAAAAATGAACTTGTTTTCTGTTCGAAAATTTCCTTTTTGTATTCTTGCAATTTCTTTTGTAGGCTCCTGCGTTTCGTTGGAAAGATTTAAGCGGGACCAATTAAATTGTTTTTAATATAATTTTTAAATTCCGAGAGGTTTATTTTGGATGGCTATATTTTGATTTGTTATTAAGGTTGTAATATTTTAAAAATACTTTGATAAATTAGCAGTGCAAATATGTGTTTAATCTAATGTAGTTGACATCAGCTACTAAAAGACTTAGTCATATCTCATTGTAAGGAATTATTATGTTGCTGTCTAGCTTTGTATTTAATCTATTGTATTATTATTCATAAAGTAACAAAGTGTAAAATCAATGGAATAAGTAACTAATAGTGCGTTACGAAATGAAATTCGTTAATGAATTCTACCTAATTACCATTAGTAAAGCACATTAACATTTAAAAAAAGTCTTTGTTGTAAATTGTTTTGAAAAGTTTTTGAGAACGCCAATGCTTGTTTGTGCTCTTTATTTTAAATCCTATTTAAATACCTAATTAAATTTTATGAAGTTATCATGGACTCGTGACATTGTGCTTTAAATGTTTCATAATTTGTTGGAAACTTAAAATATAGATTTAGCCTTCCTAGAATAAAGAACATTAAGAGTTGTCCTCATTATCTATCTCAAGTTTTATCAGTGTTGCGTCTTATTAAATAAAAAAAAAAAATATGATAAAGGTGATTCCATTTGTTTGTAAAATCAAAACGCCGTCATTTTCTTTATTCGGGCCTCAAATGCTTTCACGTTTTGAATTTATTGCACTAACTTTAGTAGGCGTTTAAGGCCGTCTTCGCTAAAAGATGAAGCGAAGGGCTCCACCAAATCTATATTTTGGTGTAGAAAAAAATTGCTGATGATTACAAAATTTCATATAATTGTTACCGAAATATTCTTCTAGAATTAGTTGAAAGCCGTTTCTGTATAAAGATTATACGAAGGTCAAAATAAATACGCAAATAGGGATGCAATTAATAAATAAGAATGTTTATTTCTTTTTGGAAAAAAAACATTTAACTACTTTGAAACTTTGTGGCGGTGTACAAAGTATCTTTTTCCCCAATATATTGCAGTATTTTGTTTGCATTTATACTTTATTATAATTATAAACTGAATAAATACATTGAAATCATTAAAATACTCTTTTTGTTTGCTGGGGGTGCATCTGATTCAGTCGAATCAGTGAAGAAGTGAAATTTTCAGGTTTGGCGGTTTTTTCACTTGGCGGTTTGGTCCCTACTTTACACTACGACACACCCCTGACTCCAGAGATAAAAATCTTCGGTTTGCAGTTTGGATGAGTACACGTAGAAACTTTATTGAACAAAAAAAAAGGTTACATACAGTGTTTTAACATTGACAAAATACATGTGAAAATTATAAAAACCAAAAGTGTGTGTTTATATATGAATAGAAAGACTCGCGAAGCAAAACCATTCTAAGACAGGTCCTAAAAGTTCGCTGCGTCTACATACTTGTAGGAGGACTGATTAGGGTTCTAGGTATTGAACCTCTAGAGGGTCTTGGTCCAAATGTCCGATGTCTTGGTGAAGGAGAGAAATCTGCGTCGGAGTCGTATGAACTGGGTGCGTCCGGTGGCTGTTTTATGAGGTTCTCATTTTCAATGAGGAAAGATATGAGTTTAGATATTTTTATTCTTGATAGTTTATTTGAGAGTACGCTTTTCCACCAAAGTTGAGTGTTTTCTGCACTTGATTTTGTAAAATAAGATAACGTCATGTGACAAGAAGTTGCGTAATAGAGAGGGTCTCCCTTTTCCCCGCATGTGCAGATATCTGAATAATGAAGCCGGAATCTATAGAGATAGCTGGGAAAAGGACCGTGGCCTGTAGCAAAGAGGATGGATTCTCTTGACTATGAAGCAGGGTTAGAGTGACTTTAGGAAGTATATTAAAAATTGCTCTCCTAGTGTCGCCTGAATCCCAGTCTTGTTGCCATTTATTGAGAGAGAGGTTCATAAGCATTTTCTTTAGATGACATTTCGGGGCCTGAAGATGGAGGTGAGTTCCTTCTTTAGTAGCTTGTTTGGCTAGGAAGTCTGCTGCCTCGTTACCGAGGAAACCAACATTCGCCTTAATCCAGTTAAGGTGTATTGATGGGTTCTGAAGGAGGGCTTGTTGTGTTTCTTGGATTAGTGGGTTAGAACTTTTGAAGGAAGAAATTGCTCTGAGTGCCGACTCTCTATCACTCCAGATTGATGTTGATATTCCCTTAGAATTAGCCCATTTTATTGCTAAGGTTTCAGCTTGAAAAACGGTATTATGTGGGCTTAGTTTTGCCGTCCACTGATGAATTTGGACGTTGTTTTGAATGACACAGAAAGAGCCACCTGTGTAAATAGCCTCAGCTGGGGGATGCGGGTCAGAGACTATTGAAACCCTATCTTCTAAATCAAAATTAGCTGGATGAATAATAAGAGGAGGATTTGGTTGTTGAAAATCCTGATATAGAAATTTTGAGCCTTCCCAATTGCAATCCCTGCGAAGGCGACCTACTCTAACGAGAATAGATTCCATTTGAGCTTTGATATGAAGGGGAGTAATGCCTTCGATCACTTGCAGAGCTGCTGTTGGAGTGGTAGAATACGCTCCATGTTGAGAAGGAATTTTCTCTGTATAGAATTGAGAAGCCTTTGTTGCCTTGAGGTGATATTATTTGCCCATGCCGGAGCTCCAGAAAGTAAGATTCTTTCTATAACTGTAAGATAGATTTTCCTTCTGATATTTTTATTCAGACCCCAGTTTGACGCGGCGATACTTTTTATTTTTTGATAAAGGATTAGCGTTTTATTTTTTAATTACAGATGTGTTGCGAAGTTTAATTTATCGTCAATAAAGACCCCCTAGATATTTGATGCTTGATTGCCTTTTGAGAAGATTACCTTCCCATCTTATGCCGGCTGACCAGCGAGGACCGTTTCTATTTTTGTTGAAATGCATGTAGTTTGATTTATCTGCTGAAATTTCCAGATTATGTTTTGCAGTCCAGGATTTAAATTGATTTAGGGCTTCATTTGCGAGGGATTTGACTTTAGCCTTTGTTGGTGCTTTTATAAGAAAGATGAAGTCATCTGCGAAGGCTTGCAGATGAACTCCTTCTATTTCCTTTCGCCAATTTAAAATATAGAAACCCTGTTTAACCGCATGGGGTCAAGGCTGAAACGGGACATAAGTTTTTCTGGGATGTGCATGCTTGAAGGTAATTGATCCCGGTTCCAATGTTGTAAAAAAAGGGCTTCTGTTTGTAGTTACGTGGGTCTCCACACCTCGGTGCCACTATTTTGCTATTGCAATAATATTTGTTAGATAATTTATTATATTCCGATATGTAATTAATAACTCCTACGCAGTTACACAATTAGAAGCTAAGGTAATTTTAGTTTTCCCTGTTGATGCGACTTTCAAATAAAAACTGAGCTAGTTCTAATCCGTTTCTCACTCGTATAATGCAATAATTCATTTTAGAAAAATGTAGCATCATAATTTCTTCTGCTATTATTATTCAGGGTGTTAACAATTTTATTATTTTTTATTCAGATTCAAAGAATATTGCATACAAAATTATTACTTAGGTCGTTAAAAATTGCGATAGACTCTCAATCGTCAAAATTAAGCGTGCTCAACTAGTTTTTCTATTTAATAAATATTATTTTGACAGTAGGATACTTATTGGAGTGATACATTTTCTGATCTTCAACCCGGGGATAGGAGGAGCGATAGCGTGCCGCGTATGTGCTCATATGAAATCAAAATTTGATTAAATTAAACATTTAACTAGTAATTACTTTTTGAAAATATCAAAACACTGTACTGTCAACTATGGTACAAAATTTTGAATCTCTTAATCCAGTCTTAGGTTAGAATGACGAAGCTAGTACGGGTAGCACATCTGAAATAGGAATGGCAGTTCTTTGTCATCTGCATCCGTTAGGAGATAAATGCAATATAGTCCATAATATAACTTCGAAACTCCTCGTTTATCCGGCAATTCAGATTGAGACCAATTGTATCAACTGTTTTATTAGTTTAAATATTTAATATATTTACTTTCCATTTTGAAACAACACGAGGGCCACATCGGGACGCTTCTGAATCCCGGTCAGATGACGAGGACGATACCATCCTCTCCGAACTTCAGCACCACATCAATGATAGGACGTTTGACCGTCGATTCTATCGTTGACCAGATTACACTAGGTCCACATATATGGCGGTTCTGATAGAATCGGGTTTCGAATCTGGTACCATCCGGCCCAGAAGCCGAGCCTCTACCAGCAGGCCACTCGGACTCTATTTGTAAATTTTTTTTTTGTTACTTCCTTTAAGCGAAGTAGCTTTAAAAAAATTAACTTTAAAAAGTTCCTTTTTCCCAACTTTTCTAGCATACGAAATATTGACACTTCAATGTTACAAATGCAGATTAATCTATCTAAAATAAATCACAAAGAAAACACGCTGCTCGTGCTTTTTGCCCGTATCCTGATTTTTTTATCAAGATTTTTAATTAGTTACTTTGTTCTTTGCTTTTTTTCATTTAGATCTATTTATACATTTTACCTTGAGATGTTTCCTTTTTGCATAGATTTAATTTTCTAATGTATTTTTCACTCACTCACTGGTGTGCTAGAGTTTGAAAATTTTGCACACTTATGTGCTATCGATGACAATACATTGTTTTAATATTTTCAGGACTTGCATATCAATGAACTGATTAGTTTAATTACATTTTTTCCATACGAATGATGCCACGCGGTGGGAAATTCCAGAAAATATTGATTTCAACATTGCATAATATTCATAATTATGAATTATAAACTAAAGGGGTAGTAAAACTCCGAATGCTCGCGGC
Organism: Araneus ventricosus; assembly: GCA_013235015.1. Lineage (NCBI taxonomy): Eukaryota > Metazoa > Arthropoda > Arachnida > Araneae > Araneidae > Araneus > Araneus ventricosus. The sequence continues at coordinate 834,277 of BGPR01000063.1, forward strand.
GGCTTTCCACAAAAGACGTCTTTTCGTCCAATAAACGTAATTTCGTCTAATCTTATTATTATTAAACATTAAAATTTATCGAAGTATCTTTTTCTGTCTAAATGTTTTATCTTTAGCAATGTTAAAAGTTGATTGTTTCATAAAATATGATTTTGTTAAATTTATAATGATTACGAATACTTATGTCTTCATCGTGTATCATCACCTTCTTTCATGTCTTTTTCAAAGCGTTATTCTACTCTTGTGTAATAAAATTGAACGTTTCAAAAGAATCATGTTTGCTTTATCATTTTTAAAATGAGTTCTTTTTCAGAGAATTTTTTTAAAGTTAGTTAAGCTATATTTACGTCCCATTTTTGAAGTTACACGAGAGCTATTTTCGGAAGCGACATTCTCATTTTGAACCGCGGTCAGATAACGAGGGTGACTGCAGCGTCGGCACACTCTCTCCAGCATTCCTCACCACACCAGTGGGAGGACGTATGACCAGGCCTTCCAAAGGAAGTAACAGAGTTTGAAATAATTATGAAATCTGAAGCGAATCGAGAAGTTAGACCATTTAACCTGCATCGAAAGTTAGAATTTTTATAATCTTATGGAATCTTTTATTAATTATCAAAGCAACGCATTTTTAATTATAAAATTCTTGTTATATTCTCATTTACTAGTTATCAAACTCCACTAGTCAATTTTATGGAAGAAAAAACTTACTGAATTGTGCTTGAACTTTTACATAATGTAGTTAAATTCTACTGAGAAATAACTAATCAGAAATATCAGTATATAATATCCGAGCAAAAGTATCAGTTCCGTCCTGACTGTAAATCCCGTATCGTCTGATCTTTTTTTTTTTTTTTTTTTTTTCTGTTTTGTCCTGACTTGAAAACATTTCTTGTTTTTAACTTATCCGTAAATAGTTCATATCGACAATATTAAATCGAAACTTAAGTAGATTTAATTTTGTTAAAAATAGCTTCTGAAAATTCCTTTTTACCTATTTATTTCCTATCTCGAATTTTAATTCGCATGAAAAATGCCACTCCAGTTTTGAAAATATATATGAATCTGTCTAAAAAAATTTATTGGGAAAATATATTGTTTATATTTTCGCCATCATTCTGATCTTTCTTTTTAAATTTTTTTCCGTGTTTATACTGGCGGGAAACTTTTGTTTTAGATACTTAAGCTATGACCCGGAGACAAAAAATAAATAAAACACTTTTGGCAACTTTTGAGAGAAAAATTTTAAGAAATATTTTGATGTAATATTGTTGGATGGTGTGTGGCTAAGAAGATATAACCATGAGCTGTGTAAGTGTTTGGACTGTACTGATGTTATTAAATTTCTAAAATTACATAGGATAGGATGGGCAGGTTATATTATTAGTATGCCAAATAAGTTCATCCCTAAAAAGTTCTTTATTACAAAACCAATAGAAAAGCGTCATACGCCATTTCTAGCCACTCGCCTTATAAACGTAAAATTTTCCTCCACATCTCCAACATTTAAATTATCTAGGGTTGAAGAGAAAAAATATATTCTCTATAGTTAAAATCTTTTTAAATTTACGTTTATCACAATGATTAATATCCTAAGCAATAGGAAGATTTAATATACATAACTGGGTGAAACTTTGCAATTTGGAAGTTATTCCAAAATGTTCATTTAGAGATATAGCTGCTTTCGCAAAATATTACGGAAGAAAATTTTGATACTATATTAGCATTAACTTCAAATTTTAATGGAATAATTCTCTAACACATTGTCAAGTATTCTATGAGTTCTGTATTATTTCGTGGAAAAATATGTATATTATAATATATTATAAGCAAAGAAAAGGCGAAAAAATATGGGATTTTTAAAGAAAAGCTTTATATTTTCCAGAATAAACTTGCTATTTTTACAAAAATCTATGTAAGCAATGTGCATAGAAAATAAAACCATTGATGAAATTTGTAAACCATTATCAGCTTTCTGTGGAACGGTGTGAGCCCAGATTTGTGTCGTAAAGAAGTTTTTAATTATCTTAATTTTGTTATTACTTAAGAATGCCAGACTTATCCTAAAGTCAATAAATAATAATTATAATAATTTTAAACTAGTGCGTTGTTTTTTTTGCAATAACCCAATGTTGCATCCAGGCCATGCCTTATGGATGCTAAGTCAACATGAGACCATTCACAAAGATAGAGCTTAAACTACAAAATTTTAATATTTGATTAAAAGCAAGATGAATTTAAAAGAGAAGAAATAATTTAAAACTCTTAAGGAATCAAGGCTCTTACACTAAACAACATGTTGAAGGACCAATAATCACGTATTTCATTAAGTATTTTGTGAAATATAATTGTCAGCTCCTTAAATGATTTTCTCTGTAAATTATCATAATATAAATGTCGGTTCACCAAAATTTAGTTTAAATATAGAAACACAATCCAAGCTATGCTTGTGAAGCTAATTTTATTGTAAATTTGAAGTATTATGGAAGAAATTAAAAGAATCAAAGTAAATACCTTTCACAGGTACACTTTATATATTTCTTGATTAAAATAACATGATTATTTCATTAAAACTTAACATCTCATTCCATGTCATAAAACAAAACAAAATAAAGTCAACCTCCATACACATGCAATTAAGAAAAGCACGATTTCATCATCATACCAAATAAACACATATACACAAACAGTAAACATAAAGGAAAACACTAGATCATTTTTGCATGAATTGCATCTCCCGCATATATGTATTTACAAGACACAATTTCAGTCCCCCAGCAAATAATCTAGTATTAAGAACCCAGTCTTAGCAAACGTCAATATAAATTTCAAAACATATTTTGGAAAACTCGTCTCGCCCGTGTACTGAACCACTGTTTGTCGCGGATTAATTTGACAGATTTATAAATAGCGATGCTCATCACTGACACAAATCTTTGCACTGATTAATATGTCGAGACACAAGCCTCGACTGTCAAAGCCATGAATTTCCCCTAAAAAAAAAACATAAGCACCAGACCTCCAACTCGAAATGTGAACCCGGTCTTTTTTAGGATTCACCCATACGCTCATCCGCTAATCGATCTCGCACCTACCGCACAGGTTCAGGTGATTAAAAACAACCGATCATCCCCGCGGTATCATCCTCACGGTGCTGGTCATGGAAAGCCCGAAGGCTCCACGGGCGATCTCCAGTACACCAAAACTTTTTCTTGCATCCTGCACTGCACTGCACTGCACTGGACTGGGACTCGTCTCCCTCAAATCTGCCTAGCAACCCAAAATCTCGTCGCGAAGCCCGACTGATCGACTATTGGTCAAGATCAACAGCCGAGACTCCAGAAAGTTCTCGAAGTTTATAATGGACGACGCAAGAGGGTCAATCGCCCCTTCGAATTTCTAGAAACTCGGAGGGGAAGGGTTCACATCCTGTAAAATTTCCGTCCGGAGAAAAAAAAATGGCGAAGAGACTTAACTCTGCAGCAAAGCTGATAGAATTAAGCAATATTACTTTTCTTAACACGACATTTGTTTGGTCGTCATCAGTTTCCAGTGACGGCAATCACTGCACTGCTTTTTTTTTAAAGAAAAAATTAAATTTTTATATCATTTTCCCTGCCTAAAGCTAGGAATTACAAAAAAGCAATACTGTTCGCAAAAACTAGCTAATTTTTTAAATATTTTTTTAAAATTTTGGTGTCTTCTCCTATACTCCCGGGTATTGTAGATGTCTATTTGTCAAGTGAAGCGAACGTATAATATCCATTAACATTTATAACAGGGTGAGAATACTTTATAACTACATGTGAGAATGCGCTCAAGATTGATGTGAAAAACTAGTCCAGCTCTCGCGGTTACGGTGACTAAATTTCGAAATTTTTAAATAGCAGCGCCTACTTTTTTCACCGAAACGCGATCCTCACAATAAAGAAATTAAAATGGAGTTGGAACGGTATCTCCACGTTTTAGACCTCCCCGAGTCCAAAAAACACAATTTTGGAATTATGTCTGTCTGCGTATCTGTCTGTATGAACACGATAGCTCGAAAACTATTAGAGCTACGAGGATGAAATTTGGTATGTGATCTTTACACATAATTTGTAGTTTTTATCAAATTGTGGACAAAATCCGTCTACAAGAAGTCTGTCCGCGTTTATGTGAACACTATAACTCAAAAACTTGAATAGCTAGATGGATAAAATTTGGTACACAGTTTTATCATCAGGAATGTAGATCAGAATCAAATTTTTGATATTAAGGAAGTTGCTAAATTTTAATTTGCTTTTTTGTAATTTAAAGTCAATTTCATAAAAAGTTAATTATGCCGTTCTGAAAATAAATAAATAAGCTACAAAAAAAGTCAATTACTTGTTTTTCGTTAAAATTATTTCTTCACCACAGTGCAGTAAACAACGTCCAGATGGTCCAAATTCGGCGACTCCATCCTAATCATTTCAATGATGTGAATTTCAAAGTTGTGCAATTTTTTCCTTAATGTTAACAAATTTCAGAATATATTTATATTTATAATTTTCAAAAAAAGCAGATAATATATATTTTTTAACGAACCGGTTGAAGATTATTAATGTTTTAGGTCAGTTGAACAATATTTATCATATAACTTTTAGGTGTAACGTATAACCTTTTCGGTTCTTCATGTTCAAATTTTATTATTTTTCGAATTTACTTGAAAAATGTGACTTGAGATTCATAAATAAAAATATAGTGAAAAATAATTTTGCTCATCCCTAGCCTTTGTAAAATATGAAATTGCTTACTTTTTAAAGCGATTTTATTCTCTACAAAATAACACATGCAATGATCATTATGAATTGTTATATTGTTTAAAAATAACTCAAAATGGAATTTTTATCAAAATAAAATTATTTTAAATATTTTTAAGATATTCTTTAATTTGTGAGAACATTATATGAAACACCGGAAAACAAAATATTATATGCTAATGTATGTTATCCTGATTTCAATTGAGAATTTTCTGAAACAGTTCCATACATTATAAGTTGTGAAATCTTTATTCATTATATGCAATGAATTCTTCCTTCGATGGGAGCTCTTCAAATAAATCCCTTCATTCAAATAAATCACCATTTCTGAGCCACGTTTATAAGTCACTCAGAAAGATTAACGCCGAATGTGCCCACGAAAGCCGAATATGCAGCGCCACCGTACAGCGACGATTCGCCAAACGCTCCGTGTGAACACCACCGACACGTTTTCAGCTCTCATCAAAATTCGGCGTACCCGACCCGTGTGTTCGTAAGTTCGATGCGAGCATCACGCTGTTCTGGGGTTTCATACTCCCGCATTACTTTTTTTTTTCTTCTGGTTTTCGAATCTACTTGTCCGATAGACTGTCTTTTCTTTAAGCAACGTTCTCTCTCTCTTCCAAGTGCGAACTGGTCTTCACCCTAGCAGGGGAAGCAGGCAGTCGTGTGGGTCAGACAGTATCGTTCAAGATTTTATGCCAGGAAGAAGGAGGGCAGGAGAAACAGGGAGATGGCGAAATGAATAGTATCTCAAATAACCCTGAGTATCGGTAACAAAAGAATGCAGGGAAGATGGAAATACGCCTTCCCCTCACTGAGTGATCTCGCTTACGTCTATCCCCCCAACTCCCGTTGTCACCCCATCGGAGGAGAATTGCGAGCGAAAGACTTTCGCTGAGTTGCGAGCAGTAAACAATGCTTTTAAAGATTAGTTAAAACTATTCTAAATATTCTACAACTCTTAAACTAATCATTAGAAAGAGAAATTTTCGCATTTTAAGGTGGTGTAAAAATCGTTCTCGTGCGATAAATCCTTCCAAAGTTTAAAAACTATGCAAAAGCCTCACATTGTGGCTTAATTTCTAATTAACTCAGAATTTAATTAATTTTTCACTTTAAAAAGTTGACAGTAATTTTCCTCTTGTTTTGAAGAGTATGTGTGCCGAATGTCATTAAGACTGGACAAAAACTGTAGATTTGTATAAGGAACAGACAGACACTCTAATTTTTATAAATGCTCGCAGATTAATACAGACTTTTTATACTTTTGGATGATTTTTTGTATGCATTCATGACTACGCCGAACATTCTTTGTCATTTTACCTAGAGATTTGCCTTCTTTTGAACAATTTTCTATGGATATATCAAATATTAGTGCATTGCTGTATCAAATTTATTATACTGATTCATTTTAAGAAAAATACTGATGGCCAAATTGAAATTTTTATGCAGTGTATGCTCAATTTTGCGACTCTCAAATTTGGAACTTCAACATAAAAATTTAACCAATTAAGTTATTATCATTTTCTCATTTTTATTTCCTTGCTTAGTATACTCTTTAGTGAGCATTTTAAGATTTCTATAAGTATTCAACTTAAATAAACATTTTAAGGCTCTATTTTAGACGTTTAATGAAGAACATGACTGGTGTAAACTAAATTTTAGGAGCCAGTGTATATCTTTAATGTTTTAGCAAAAGAAATTTAACAGTAAAGAATTTATTGAATGCTTATTATTCCGAACTTACTATGCTTGACCAAAGTAGGCGAAACTACGAATTGAAATCATTTAAAGGGGTATTTTCTGCTTTGAAGACATTTTAAAAGTGAATTTGCTTCATTTTTATTTCTAAAGATAAAAATAATTCTTTTGGAATCTGTCAAAATTTTGACTGTCATAAATTCCCAAAAGTACTTAAATGGACTACATTATGTTTTGAGATTGAAGTTGAAGCTCTAAATCTGTCATCATCCATATGAAATACACTTTTTGGCAAACCAAAAAGCAGTTGAGATGTTATCGAGAATTCACGAGAAATAGATGGACTTTTAATGGCTAAATGACAAGAAAGTTTCTTTCTACAACCATTCTGCCATGTATGGTCGACTTTTATAGGCGTTTTACATTCAAAGGGGCATTATAATTCCCAGTTTTATGTACCTTAGTCTTTTTCAAGAGCTTTCGTTTCTGCAATAGTCGGAAGTTTACATTCCATGGAGGAGCAATAATTCCTATCGGGGTTTACTACGGCTTGGAGGGCCATGTAATTTTTACAACGCACTTAACGCTGCTCAAAATGTGGAGTAAATTGTGCTCTTCAGAGTAAGCTTTTAAAAGAAACAATTCTGGTGAAAGCAGGAGGTCATTCAGCCATAAAGTAATGTCCTATCGCGGGGCATAACACTGAACTCTTAAAATAAAATTCGGATTTTATCTTAATCTATTTTTCCTTGTTTTCGTGTATCGGTATTAACTTTTCAATTTTTTGTTTTTGATCTGCCTTACAAAACAACGTATTTTAGATATATTTGCCTGATATTGTTTCAATATCTTTATTTGGCAGATAATTTATTATTAGAGTACATAAGGCATTTTAAGAAACTTAAATGTGTAAATTTTTGAGAATAAATGGTTTCCACATATGCATTAAACAAAGAAAGTAGTGACTAAAATTTATTTCCATTAAATTTAGACATTTTAACTTAATTTTCTGAATTTTTAGAATTCAACATTTTGAGATAAAATGTGTTATTGTTAATAATATTTTACAAAAAGGTTGTTTGAAAAAATCTGAAATGTATTCTGTAAAGTTTTCAGCGTTAAATGTTCCTATAGAAAAGAATAACCGTATATTGTGAAATGACACTGTAGAACCGATATTTATGGAAAAGTAAAGTACACATCAGTATTGTTTTAAAATAAAGTAAAACCTGTTTATAACGATGTTGTAGGTGTCTAGAAAAAATATTGTTAAAGACGAGGTATCGTTGCAGACAGCTTGAGAATACGATGTTCATGTGAGTGTGCCTGTATTAATATACTAACGCATTTTATCGCACTCATTTATTCAACTTACAAATAATTGCTGATTTGTAGCGATCGTGGCCCTTTTTAATGTGTTGTTGGTTCTTTTGAATGGATTACTAATCCTCCAGAGATAACATAGAAGACAGGACTAACACTGAGTACGGATAGAATAGCAAAATGGAAATAATTGTTGCGACCTTTCGCGTTCTGCAACAGCACCAATAGAAAAATACGTCGGCACCCTTCGCGGTCAGCCACGTAAATTTATACTCCTGTTTTGGAACATCCGTTGGGATCCCGCCATCGCCTTTCGAAGTGTTCCTTCGAGTTCGCAACTCGACTCCTTTAAAAAAACACTCCCCGACCCTCGGGGGAGGACATCGCCCTCCACTGGCGAGAATCCTAACACTACACTGATATAGACTTTTAAACTTAAAAAATATTCAGTTTTATTTACGGCTATAAAATTGTATATTTAAACTTTTCTAAGAACTTCAAAATGAAATTTTTAATTGAAAACTTTGTTAACATCCTCATTTACGGCACCTTTTTAATCGTTTTCCTTTGCTGTCCACTTCACTTTTTCCACAGAATCTTTAATGTCTTTTCTTTTCATTTTTTTTTTCAAAAAAGTAGCTATCGCCGACTGAAAAGTCCCAACTTTTTTTTGCAGCAGCATCAGCTTCCTTTAGTCATTGGTCGATTTCCGAGATTATTTGAAGTTTTTCTTCAAATGCCAATGTTTGACGCCGAGTCATCCTAGATTCACGCTGTTAACACATCAAAAGCAAATTTCAAGGAACAAGTGGTCAGTCCGAAGTAGTAAATGCGAATGAACATGTTAGCACCCACCAAGAGTCGGAACCAACAACTTCTGTGCACATTCCAATCACTCTCTCCCCACCCGTCCGGACCCCCCTACTACAACAGGCACCGGTTTCTAGCCCCCTTCTCCAATTCACCTGTTATCTCGCATTCTGGACCATGGGGTGTCAATTTCGAAAACAAAATATCAGCTCTCTTGAAAGGTAAAATTATCGTTATAGACAGGATCATCTGAAGAGTGATTATCAATATAGGCAGGCCCAAAATACATTGAGTCAATAGGAATTCAGCTGGGACCAAAGTAAACATTGCTATAGGCACAGAGCCTGCCTTTAGCCGATTGGACCAATTGCTGCTAATAGGGCCCGTCGCTAAGGGGCCCCGCGCCAGAGAACTACAGAGAATGTACTCGAAAGGATTTTTCAAAATTTAATTAGATTTGAACTTAATTAAAAACTAATTGATAGTTTAGGTTATTTGTTCAATAATTTCGGAACATATTATCGCGCAAAAACCATTCTTGCACCACTTAGGGAGGAAAAAAAACAATATTTTTTGTGTGGTGCCAATTACAATCTTTTCTTTAATTTTAATTAATTTTTCGAAATATAATTGATATATATATTACGACGGTATTTTTTATTCTCTTAATTACTACACGCTTGTTTCGACGATATTAAAAACATTTTTTTTTGTGTGTGTGTGTGTGCGCGCACATTGTCTTTACTATAACTGTATAAATTTTTAAAAATAATATAAGGACAGTCGAATCAAGCCTAAAACATTATCATGCTATGGACGATGTTTCGAACTAGAGGTTCGAATCTCTCTTTTTTCAAACAAATATATATACTGTTATGGTTTTACAAACTTTGGGATCGGGAGACACGGCTAACTAAAATTATTTCCAATAGGGCCCCACTTCTCCTAAGGCCGGCCCTGTATAGGCAGGTTTATCGTTATACACAGGTTTCACTTTAGGTGATGTATTAAACACAAATCAACTTGGTTCAACGAAAATTCGTTGATGTAAATGTTTCCTTCAAGTAATTAGTGGAAGTAATTTTCCGCCTGCAGGGAGTCATTCCATTCTATGCAGCTAGACATTTTCGTCAATAACATTTTCTTGTGGCAGCACGCCGATTTTAGCATAAAACTTCCATTTACTTTGGCATAACTGCTGTCAACACCATTTTATGTCATTCCCTGAAAGAATATGAGGGCAAAGAAAAAGTCATCATACAAAGAAACACATTCAAGGCTGCCATCATTTAAAAAAGTGCCGCTTATTAAACAAACGAAAGGGCATCATAAAAAAAGGTGTTGAATTCCCTGTGTAAAGACCAATTCAATTACTATTCCAGTCACTCTTCAAACATGGTGTGGATGATTGCAGCTAACGTATCTGACAAAGTAAAAAGCTTCTCCGGAACGCTGAATGGTACCAAACCGTACTGTTAATCCAGTCTGCTTTGAAACATCCAAGCTTACTTAACTGGGTATTGTCTTCATTTTGTCAATGGCATTCAATGTCGTCTTTGTTTTCTTTTCGTTTGCGTACGTGGAAAAGCTGTGGCCTTGTCACTGATAGATTTTTTCTCTGCTGTATGGAGTTGAACTGTGATTCTTTTCTGCTTGCGTAGTGAGGAGACGATTTAACCTATAATTACACCAGTCAGTTGTACAATAATAGAGCAAATGATGGTTTTATTTATAAACCCGCTTTTCTTCAGTGTTCAACACCTGGACCCTTCTTCCTTCACGCTTTCATGAATTACTTCCAAGAATAAAGTTATGACACCCTTATTAAGTAGAAGCGGGGTTTTTTTTTTCATTTTTTAAACGATGCACTTTTCTTTACTGTAAAAATTTGTGAAAGGAATATTTTTGAACTCGTGTCCCAGCAGTTGAAGGACTCGTAGAAATACAGACAATACATTTAAATTTTCTACAGTTCGATTTAAAGTGATTAAATGAAAAAGTGTACAAGAAATGTCAAAAATCTCGACTCATTCGAGATCTATCCTTTCGAGTTGTTGACTTATCCACATCTACAAATACTCAGCGCTCATAACTCCGCTTATTCGAGCGAACGGGAACCAAATAAAAATCGTCCAAAAATGCTGGATAAAAAATTAATGTACAAATGTCTACCATTTTTTTCTTCTGTCTGCCTGTTTCATTTGTAAAGGAGAATCCGTTTTGTGAGCTACGTATTTCCTTATCCTTTGGCACGGAGCCCACAGATGCTCCAATGAATTCGGATAGTTTTCCTCCTTAAAAAATGTTTAGTTTAATACATTTGGTTATTTGGTACTGATTATACCATACAAATTTGCTGAAGGGAAGGAAATGTTCAGTACTATCTGTTATTTAATAAGACTTCGTTAATTTGGTAAATTGGGGGATTTATTTCAGTTCTTCTAAGTTTATTGGCGAAATGAGAACTGAAATTCTGTCATTAATCGGATGCAATGAGTCAAAACTCGTTTTCTTCCGTCTAAATGCAAGTAACATATTTAACCAAGAAAACTGCTTTAAAACAACTGCAAGTATCTTTGAACTTTTATAGTTCAAATTGTCGATTAAAATGGAATCTCGATGTTATGAATTGCAGGTAATTTACGCTTTATATTTCCCCCCTAAGAAACCCCCTCAGGGGCACATCTTCTCCAGGTGTGACGGGCTTCACGACCCCGAGGTACCCTAGTGTCTGCTCTCTTTCTGATAAGCCTTCTCTCCATCCAAAAGGCGCAAGCTCCACTTTTCCCTTCTTTTTGGAGGAAAAGAGCTAGTCAGAAAGACAGCTGGAAAACTATTTGGAAATTAATTAAATTATGGGAGAAGAGTTTAAAATGGTAAAACCTCAAATATTTATTTAAAAGATTAATTTAGAATTCATTTTTTCAGTGGCATATTTAAAAAATTTAGTGCTTAAATCAATTTTCGATTGGAAATTTTTTTCTGCTGATGCATTCCTTTTCTATACAAGTATATGCATCATTAATTGAAAGAGGAACTGATGAAACTCCTGTCTGCTGTAAAATTAAACAATAATGATAATTGCATCCTAATTTTGTTTTACATCCTGCAATATTAGAGAATATGGTGCAGTATATGTATTTAGAGAAATGCAGATATTATGAAATTGCAGTCCTTCCTTCAGCAAATTGCAGTCCTTCGAAAACCTTCAAAAAATCACCAGATTATTGGTTAAGTTTAATGATGTTGTGAAAATCTGCTTAATAACTGCAAATTGAATTGAACACAAAATGCAGATTTTTTGCTGTCTTAAAAAATCTGCAGGCTATTTAAAGAAAACATTTTTTTTTTTTTGCAGATTGAATTGAAGAAAAAATGCAGATTTTTTCCGTCTTGGAAAAAATCTGCAGAAATCTTTAAAAAAACTTCCAATTTTTTTTTTCGGAGATTTTTTTTTTTTTATCTTGGATGCTATCGTTAAAAAGTGTTACAATCCATTTTTTGTGTGCATGTTATTTTTGCTATAATTAACAGTAACTTTTTAAAAATAATATAAAGACTGACGAAACATTATCATATCATCCTAATATTTGGTGTACTGTAATACAGAAGTTCAACTGGATAGCCGTTAAATAAATGAAATATCGAAAAAGATTTGTTTGTGTGGTAATAATACAAAATGTGTTTGAATTCTTTTTTCTTCAGGTTTAACTATTTGATTGAAGGACCTGTTTATTCTGAACACTTTGTTACGTATTATTAATAATTTACAGTTGTTAATTGTAATGAATAATTGTTTTTATTTCAAACCTGCTATTTAAGATATTTGGTTCATTATACACTATAATTTTATGTGTAATCTAATTACTTTCATCGATGAATATATCCTGAGAAGAAAGGTTTCATATTTACTTGAAATGCAATATCGAGGTTGACCTTTGTATGAAATTAGCATTTATATCTCATCTGGAAACATTTGGGGTTGTGTGAAGTAGATTTCTTTCAAATTATTTTAAAAGTATAAAAGTCAAAAACTTACTGCAGTAACTTATCTTAGAAAATATAGATATCCCGTCTTTAAGATCATGTATTATTAAATCGATCAATTTTTCTTTAGATATCGCTCCATCTTTCATTCAATATTTATAAGCGGTGCTTTATTTCTAATTCATGTCATTTGTATCAAGTTTTAAAGTTTTATCTTTCATAATATTTCAATGGTTGAGATGCTGTTCTGATAAATTGAGTACATATTGAAGAAAATATTCAAATTTGAATTATCGAAATTTTGTAATCTACATATTGATTTCCGTTGAGGACATTATTTGTTCTTAAGATTAATATACTTATTTTTTACGAATCAATCGAACGTTTTACCCTTGTATATTGATTTATTCCGATTTTTTTTCTTTGTTGTATTTCAATACATAGTTTTTTTTATGTTATTTTCGTTTGTTTTTAAAGTTTGTGTGTTTACTAATGCATAATGTAATTTTTAGTGCAATAATTCTCTCATTTTTTCGTATTAACTTTCGATATTTCACAAAGATTTTTTTTTTCCTAAAGATGAAATGCCTTTGTAACTTGAGTGTCCTCATTTTGTGTTTGCTGCCCTTTTCAAACTCCATGGCTGTTGCACGACTCGCTTCGTTCTCTATACTATAATAGTGCCTTTTTCAATTTATTTTTAAATCTGTTCTTTTTAGTAGATCACCATCCCTAAAATAAATTTGTTATAAAGTTCACTAGAAAGATGTTATCATGTTCGTCTGTAAACGTTTGTAAAGGAATCTGAGAATGTGTTATCGATGGCGAAATCTGTATAAACATACGAGAAACGTTCCAAAACTCACTGAATGTTTCATGCGAGCCATGAAAATGATGCCTGAAAACCTCATTAATGAGTTCGTTATCAGAATGTCAGTGAAAAATTGAGAGCACCACTGTTAACCGGATATTACAAATATGTGACATGTGAATAATTTATAATGTCGAGGTAACGAAACTCTAGAGTAACATTCCTGTAACGCTGGTTGCAAAGTGTCAATAGTCAAAGCATTTGTCGAAGCATATTTATTCATTAAAGTGTGATTCAAATGCAAATTATTATTGTATTATCAATTTTTGTGAACAATATAGATAGACGAAGTAGATTATTTTAGAAATGTGACGCAGTACTGAAAATAAATTTTTCGCACACATGTGATTTATTTAATTAAAAATAATTTAATGAATTGTATGGAAAGGAAAAACATTGATATGAACATAAAATTTTGATCATTTATATCCAGCTTCTTGTGTAAAGAAAGATACTGAAATTTGTCTTCATAAACTGCTTCAAGGTTTTATTTCATTTGTGAAAGTTGTTGGTAACCAACATATCATGAGTGAAAAAATTCGAATATTTCTATATTTATTGATCAAAATCTATATTGAATCGCGAATCCTTATGTATGAAAAAATATCATCATTAATTGCGATATGAGTTCCATTTAAATATTTCTTAATAAAATAAACCAAACAAGTAACTTAAATTAACATATTCAACAGTGAAAAAAGGGCGTCATTTGAGAAAATAATCCTTTAAGAAATGAATTATTTCTTTTAATGTAAGTAGTATATGAAATGTAGAATTAAATCTGGCTAATATAATTAGCTGGAAATTTCGATTCGTAGATCACTTATTCTGCGAAATTTCCTTATCTAATCTGCTTAACAAAGATATCGCTGCTGAAGAAAATCTATTTTCACAGTCAGTCACTAATTCAAGATAAACGGACAATACTGTAGACATAGCTTTTACATTAACCCCCTGAGTGGTTAGCTATTTTGATGTACTAGCTTTAAAGTCTTAAAAATTTTTTAAAGTGAATAATTGTATCTTTATTGCGTTTAATCAAATATCTGAAATTTTACGCATATTACATCCATGATAGTTCAAGACATATACACATGAACATGAATTATCTGCTTTTCAATTCAATATGAGAAACTGAAAAATACGTGTGAAACGCTTAGAGGATTAATTATAATTACCACCTAATACAATATTAAGAAACATTAACTGATGCTCTAATGTAATTAATCTCCCAAAGGATAAAATTAAAGAGGAGACCATCTTTTTCTTAGGAATGGAGAAATGTATCCTTCTTGAGAAAAGAAATATGCGGTTTTTGCATTCTATTGGTCAAAGTCGACTATTTTTCTTGCATCATAGCAGGTAAAGTTTTCTTTCAAGTGGTTCGAGCAAGTACTGACTTGGCAGAAAATGAAGTACTTGAATCATACAATGGCGAATATTTGGGAGGTATGTATGCGCCAATAGAAGACAAAAGCGGTGAAATTTCGCCTGTAAAAGCTGCAATTGAATAACTAGTTTATTAACATATTCCGGGCCTTTAAAAATGTACCGACTCAATTGCTTCGTAGAAGTGTCAAATCCTTCACTTTCACTAAAATAATGTTAGCTATGGTTGCCTTAATTTTAAGAAATGGTTTCAATAATTCTGATAGTTTTGGTCAGGTGAAATATTTAGACATTTTAAGGAAGGGAGGTATTATTTTGACAAAAAATCCACCTTTTCAAGGATAAATGCGCCAAAAGGCGTTTTAACTTCTTCAGCCAAATAAATAAGATGATGAAACAACGAAAAGAATAATTGAATTATAAGTATTAAAGTACTCGAACCGCAGCATATATTCTACCTTTAAGGCTTTAAAAATATTTAAAGATTTAAGATTTAAAAATTCATTAAAAAAATATTCTCACGTTTTTTTAAATACTTCCTGTATTATCCATATTATTTAACTTCTCTTTTGTCTGCTTTCCAAGTAGCAGTTTCATAGCTAAAGTAATTTCCATTCACGTCCTTCAGTTAAAGTGACGACTATGAATGAAATAACCGCTTTCTGTATAGAAAAGATATAAAAGACAGTTGTTTGCCCTTGGATAATGCGATGCTTGCCATGTTCTACATTTGATACCGAAAGTTACTTGGTCAGTTTCTTCGTCACATTTTACTACCTCTTTGGAGAATGTTCCAAAATGCATGGCTTCAAGTTATTGTAGATTTTCATTCGACTAAATGCCTTTAAACCATAATTTTTTTAAGCTCTATGCTTTTTTCGTTATTATTAATTTGTTAATCCAAATTTTACAAATAATAAAATGTTATTTTCTCAAGAAATTAAATAATTGGTTGGCATTCATGTATGGGTTTCTTAAACTGAAGATAAAAAAAGAAATTCAGCGAGATTTCTTACCTCCAGTTTTAAATCTCAATAATAATTTACCTTGAGCTTTATCAACAAATTAAATATCGAGCAGGATTCATGCATAAATGTTTTCATAATTCTTTGATAATTGAAATGTCTGATCAGAAATACTGGAAGCTAAAAGTTCTCTTTAAACCCAGACCATGACAGCAAGATGTCAAAATGCATTTATTCATTCATTTTTTATTATATATAATTCTGCCTCGACAGCAGTCTCTTGAATGTTCGAAGGGGACGAAACTGTTTTATCTCTTTTTTCTTGTGATTGCCAAGTATCATTTTATCTATAAACGAATGAAGGGTAATTCGTTTTGTGAAAAGTTTGACTGAAGGAACTTTCAATTTCAGTGAAAATAATGAATTCTTGCATGTTGTGAAATAGAGTAGCATTTCTTTGTAAGGATGCTGGTGCACAGCATACGTTTCTTAAACTCTTACGCTTCAAAAATAGCAAAGCATCTGAATTATTTACTGTTTGTTTAATCCTCTATTGATTGATGAATCGCCAAGCCTTAATTAGATTGAGCTATGTCATTTATACTTGTTCTTATCTGCTCGTACTTACTGAGATCTGAATTCTTATCTATGTACGCCCATTCATTTCCGATCAAAATAAATTGAAAGACATTAATTTTTTTTTATTTTTTATCTATTTATCACTTAGCATTATCTATCTTGAAAACTACATCAAAGGTATTTCCTTTTCTTATCTTCGGACTGTTTTACAACACGGCGTTTAAGCCAATTTCATCAAATAATGTATAAAAACAGGACAAAATTGTATACTTCGTATGGCAACGAGAAAACATTTTTCTATCTGCAGAAAACATCTAATAATTTTCCAGCCATTTTAGTAATATTTATACTTGCAGTTTTGCTTATTATTAGTATATAGATAGTGTGGAACAGTAGTTTACTAAAAAAATTATTCCCTTTTTTGTTAAAGTATTCTCCTATTTTACATGTATTATAAAACGAAAGAGAATAGAAATTGAAGGCACTGAATACTGCTTACCGAAAATACTTTTATTTCTGCGTTGATAACAGCTGCTGCTCTTGCTAAATATTTTATATTTGGATTGCGACTGGTTTGAATGTTAATATTAAATCAATGATGCTACTTTTTTTTTACCTTAAACAAAATTCAACACAGCGTTATCTTAATGGCTAATTCTTTTTCAAAGGGTTTAAATCTTGATTACGTAGAATTTTCGAAGTGGCCTACTACCTACTAAATCCAATTTACATTGGTTTGGTATGAAAGTTTGGATGAAGTCTGAAAAGTGCGTTGTCCGTTTGTGATATAACTTTTGGTATGACTTCTAACTACAGATGGATCTATTAAATAATGCAACAAAATCTTGAAACTGCATGAATTGGAACAACTAAAGGAAAGTAAGTCCTTCAGCTCTTTTATTTACTATCTCTGCGTCTAATTGGTCATATTTGAATTGATCTAGATATAAGTAAAAAAGGTAATTCTCATTGTGCTGCTTCCTTGCAAAGGAGACATATTACAGGTATGTAACCTTTTCTTTAGAAATGAATCTTTTAATAAATAAAATCCTGTCAATCAATAGTCCTTTCGAGTGATTCGTTTTGTGCCGATGTCAAAGAATCTGATTTTTACAGTATTTGTGTCTAATGATTTATTTCCATTCAAAAGCACACTTTTGTTAGCTCTCCTCATTTGCACTTGGAAGATCATAATAAATTTCGATAAACGTCTTAAAGGATTTATTCCAAATTTAATTATATAATATTATTCTCTAGCAACGCATCTTTAAGCTAGACAGGAAAATCATCCGAGTTTATCAGCTTTAAGACAGGAAAAGTTTTACCAACTGTCATAATTCAATAAGACTGATGATTTATATTGACTGGCTATTTTGGGTTGTGAAAGAATATCGACAGAAATCATTCAAAACCTACTTCTGGGTATTCTTCAATCATTATTGGCCCCTCAGGGGCACATCTTCTCTAGATGTGACGGGCTTCACTAACCCGAGGTACCATAGTGTCTGGTCTCCTTTCTGGTTTTTCCTCTCCTTGAGTTTTTGCTTTTTCCTTCCTTCCCTCGAGGGTAGGCTAGGGATCTCTCCATGAGAAGCTGTTGCCGCTCTGTTTGCTTCTCATGGACAGCAATATACTCCCACGTGTTGGCCGTGCGTGGTGACGCCTTAGACGGGTGGTACATTTTGGTCCCTGGTGTATCAATCGGCCGGTATCCCAGTCACTTGGCTGGTCTGCTCAAGGGGATCAAGCGACAGTGGTCAACTTCTGGTGCTCTGCGTTAAGGGTGGTAGACGTTCCCGGAAGTGGCCCTTGGCTTATAGGTCCTGGCTAGCATACAAGGCAAGGACTGAGGCTGGGGATGCCCAGAGCCAGCAACTGCCTTCCCTTGTTGGGCTCCGTGGTGGGCGGTGCCGTCGGGGCCTGAATCTTTATCCTTTTTTATGGGTTCTTTCGTAAAATCACCGACCGAACAGCATTTGAACATTGTCATTGACAAGGTATCACAAACAGCTCGATCTTGGATTCTATCTCTTCCTGACAATCAGTTATCTAAATTATCACCTTTTGCAATTGAGAAGGGTTTACATGCTATTGGCGGAAGCCCTAAGAGTGTTAAAAGATTGAGATCTGGCGACCTGCTCATCGAAACCGCATCAGCAATTCAAACAAAATCTTTTCTTTTAGCTAAGAAATTCTTAGATTATCAGTTATCTGTTACAGTGCACAAAGCTCTTAATTCTTGTAGAGGAGTGGTGTCTGATAAGGAATTGATGATGGCTTCTGAATCGGAAATTATTGAAGGCATTTCAAAACAAGGCGTCATCGCCGCTTGTCGAATAAACATCAGGAGGGGAAACGATATCATTCCTACTAAACATGTTATATTAACGTTTAGTTCATCTAAGTTGCCTTCAAGCATCACAGCAGGGTATATTCGCTCTCCTGTTAAACCGTACATACCTAACCCTCTGCGCTGCTTTAATTGCCAGAGGTTCGGGCACTCGAATGTTGCTTGTAGAGGCCAACTTACATGCTCAAATTGCGCAATTGCCGGTCATTCAGCAAATGGTGGAAGGCAGATCCTCACCGTTTCCGTTGCAAACAAGACCATTCATCCGATTCTAAAGACTGTCCTCAATGGAAGACTGAAAAGAAAATCCAAGAAATTAAAATAAAGCAGAATATCACGTATGCTGAAGCCAAAAAATTAATATCGCAGGAAAAAACGCCTTCATATTCGCAAGCAGTTAAATCTTCACTGTCCCAAAACACGCAAACTGATGAAAACATAACAAAAGTTATCGTTCCGCCTTTAACTAAACTTAAACCTAGAAAAGCCAGTAATAATCTGATACAAAGTTTCCCTAATGCAAAAAAATCCGATTCGTCTGCTATGACTCTGTCTGCATCTCAATTAGCACAGGACAAATTTTCTAAACCTGTAATGAAACTTTCGAAGAAACCAAAACTGACTAAAAAAGTCAATGTTTTAGAAGTGAAGAAGAAAAACAAAAATAAACCTTTAACGAAAGAGGATTTCTTAAAACCCTCGGCAAGGAAAAAGCATGGAGAATTGGATTCCACCGGAGATCTCTCCTTTAAGATGACAAACTCGGAGGAAGAGATGTCAACAAGTGATAGTGACGATCCATCTTCTTCAACCAAGAAGATCTAAGGCTTTTTTTCTTTTTTTAACCTTTTTAATGGCCTTTGTTTCCTGGAACTGTCATGGTTTTCGCAACAAGTCTTCTGAACTGAAAGATATTATAAATAGTTACAAATCTGCATGTATTGCCTTACAAGAAACGTATATCAGAGTCAATGATACCGTTAAAATTAGAGATTACTCTATCTTTAGCAATACCAGTTCTAGTACCAGAGCTTCTGGTGGTATTGCACTTGCTGTTGCAAATGATATACCCTCTAGTTGTTTAAATCTCAACACAAATTTACAAGCAGTTGCTCTTCGTATGCACATAAAATCTCTAATAACTATTTGCAGCCTCTATCTTCCACCACATCAGACCGTCCATCAAACAGAATTGAATAATTTAATTTCCCAACTTCCTTCTCCATTTCTTATTCTCGGCGATTTGAACGGCCATAGTCCTCTTTGGGGAGGAACTGAAACAAATTCTCGCGGTCGACAAATTGAACAGTTTCTGGCAGATTACAATATCTGCCTTTTGAACAATAATGAAAAAACTCACTTCCACTTACCCACACAGACATTTCACTCAATAGATCTAGCGTTGTGTACTCCTGCTCTGTTACCGTTTTTAAATCTAACAGTTGATGACCATCTCCATAACAGTGATCATTTCCCTCTGATAATCACTGACAATAGACACAATTCTGCTAACCATTATTATTCTCCAAAATACGTCTATAATGCTGCTGACTGGCAGAAATTCAGCCCATTGGCTGATATCACATATGACATAATAGACAATCACACAGTTGATGAGGCACTAGAAAATATCATCAGTATTATTAAAACTGCAGCAGATGCTTCCATCCCATTGGCTAAGGGTACTCGGAGACGACAATATAAACCATGGTGGAATGATCTATGCCAACAAGCTTATAAAGAACAGCAAAAAGCTTAGAATATCTTCCGAAGATATCCAACCACAACTAACCTAATAAAATTTAAGAAATCAAAAGCAGATTCTAAACGGATACAGCGGCAGAGTCAAAGACTGTCGTGGCGAAAATACATTTCAACAATCACTTCGTCAACCTCAAGTAAAGAATTATGCCAAAAAGTTAAAAAAAAAACCTGTGGGAATGTCCCTTCCCATTCTATCTCAACTTTAACCCATAATGATCAAATAATTTCTTCTCCAAAAGAAATTGCAGATACTATAGCTTCGTCTCTGGCTCAGATTTCTAGTAGTAGAAATTATCCTGACCATTTCCTGGCTCACAAATTAAAAGAATAAAAAACAAAACTAAACTTTAATACGCAATCTGATCTGCCCTACAATAACAGTTTCACACTTTTAGAATTTCAGTCATGCCTTTCTACAGTTCGCAACTCTTCTCCTGGACCCGACAACGTTGGTTATATTTTAATTAAACCTTTAACAATTGAATCGCAGAAAAACATCTTGCGTCTTTACAATAGAATATGGCAAGAGCAAACTTTTCCTACTTTATGGCACCAAGCAATAATTATCCCAATTTTAAAACCGGGTAAGGATGCCACTAACCCTCTTAATTTTCGCCCGATAGCTTTGACATGTTGTCTGTGCAAATTACTTGAGCGACTGGTTAATAGGAGACTTGTACATTACTTGGAAACAAATAATATCATACACCCTCATCAGAGTGGTTTTCGGAAAGGCGCTGCACCGTCTTGCTTTTCTTCAGAAAAAACACCTAGTTGCCATCTTCTTTGATATTGAGAAGGCATACGATCGCACTTGGAGACACGGGATTCTAAGCGATTTGTATGCCTTTGGTTTAAGAGGAAACCTGCCAATTTTTATTCGAAACTTTCTGAGACTCCGTAAATTTCAGGTCCGAGTGGGGTTCGAGTTCTCGGTTTCCTACATCCAAGAGGAAGGCGTGCCACAGGGCAGTGTTCTTAGTGTCTGTCTATTCATTATCAAAATCAACAATATTTTACATCAACTACCGTCATTTGTCAAAGGACATTTATATGTCGACGACCTGTACATTTCATGTACAGGGAACCATATTTCTTTTATTGAGCGACAACTTCAAACTGCTATTCAGAAAATCAAACACTGGTCTGATGTGAATGGTTTTAACTTTTCTGCATCCAAGTCTTCAGGTGTTCACTTTTGTCGCAAAAGGGGTCTTCACTTAGATCCTGAAATTGAAATGGATGGTAGAATAATTCAAATTGAAAATCAAGTCCGATTTTTGGGCATTCTCTTTGATCGTAAACTCACATTTCTGTCGCACGTAAAATATTTACGAAAAAGATGTGAAAGAGCATTAAACATTTTAAAAGTACTTTCAAATACCTCATGGGGATCTGATAGACTCTCATTACAGCGTATATATCGAGCCGCTATCCTCTCCAAACTAGATTACGGTAGTGCAATTTATGGTTCTGCTCGAAAAAGCGTTTTAGAAAAACTTGATCCTATCCACCATTCTGCACTGCGGCTTTGTTGAGGTGCATTTAGAACATCACCAACTTCAAGTTTATATGTTGACTGCTATGAAACTCCTCTGGAAATCAGACGTCAAATGCTGTCCTTACACTATTATTTGCACATCTCATCCAATACTAGGCATCCATGTCATGGATTTCAACTTCGCCCATTTTTACATCGCTTACAACAAGCAAGACCTTCCTTTGTGCCAACCTTTTTCACAAGAATGCATAATCTTATGAAAGATTTTAATTTACATAAAGTGCCAATTTCTCTGCAAACGAGTTTCCTACCTCCTTGGAAAGGCTCCGAATTTAAATATTTGAACCCATTTGGTTCATTCGATAAATCTAACACGTTTGACACAATCTTTCAGCAACTTTTTGCACATCATCGACTTAGATTTCATAACTTTGTCCCTATTTATACAGACGCGTCAAAATAATCCTCTAGAGTTTCATTTGCTGTTGTTTTTCCTAAATCGGTTTCAGCTTTTACTCTCCTCCCCTTCTGCTCAATATTCACAGCAGAGATTACAGCTGTCTTCCACGCTTTAAAACAGATTTTAAAATGTCAAATTGGTAAATATGCCATATACACCGATTCTTTAAGCGTCTTGCAGGCGTTGAATTCATTGCATTGTCATCCATTGGTGTTTTCAGTGTTGGATCTCTACGAAAAGTTGATTTCCCAAGGATTTTCTCTAGTTTTCTGTTGGGTTCCTTCCCATGTAGGAATCGCGGGAAATGAACAAGCAGACAGTAATGCTCATTCAGCCACACACTTTTCACATGAACCCGTGCCAGTTTGCGATCTCAAGAAATATATTAAATCCTGTTTACAAATGAAGTGGCAGAGACATTGGGACCAAGAAATAAATAATAAACTTCACAGCATTAAACCCATTATTGAGAACTGGTCAGAGGATGTTAACCGTAAAAGGGGCACAATTCTGACCAGACTTCGCATTGGGCATACCAGATTTACCCACCGTCGTCTTCTGCTGGGTGAGCCAGCTCCTACTTGCCCACACTGTAGCTGTACTATGTCTGTGAAACACATACTCATTGAATGCAAACATTTTAAAATCCATCGTTTCCGATTTTTTAACACGAGCTCACCTACTTTAACCACAATGATTGGTCGGCACCCTCACATTTACCTCTTTGAAATTTTAAAAATCACTGGCTTTTATCCACACATTTAAGCAACTTGTTCCAACTATTTTGCACCTCGCTCATTTGTACCTCTTCTCGCTAAATAAGCATGTGAAAGTTTAATTTATTCTGCATTTGACTTTTATTGATTGTTTTTATATCCGCTTACTACCTTTTTACACATTACCTTTTACATATTACTACCTTGTTTGGCGCAGCATGGCCAAATACTGGCCCTTGCGCCAAAAACCCTCAACCAAACCAAACCAATCAATCATTATTGGAAACTAGTGATAAACTCCTGGGACCATTAGTTCCTTCGACTGCAACTTCCACTAAGTTATTTTAGTACGGTTGAAACATTTTATTCCTTAAGGTTTGGAAAATCTTCGGAATTTCATTAGTACGAACCGGTGGGTAGATATCGGCTATTACTTTCTACCTTCTTCATTGAATAAAATGATAGCTAGATAACCTTTCAGAAGGAAGCAGTTTTAGATGATCAGTTGAGTGTCTCAAAATGGTACCTATTTTTGTCGCCTCAAAGCCAATATAATTGTGTGGTACTACAGCAGGAAAGATACGATTTGCCCCATTTTGATTTCATTAATTACCTCAAATTAAACAAAACTCTCACTTTTGGGAAGGTAATGTTACACTCATTATGAAAAAGCGAAATGCATAAATTGAGCATATTTGCATGGTCGGCTAAACTTTAGAACTTTCTAAATCGCCCTTTTATTGTTAGTCTTACTTTTAATTTTGAATGAACCTGATCTTAACTTAAACATCATCTGGTTTTGTTGTAGAAATACTTTTTAATTCCAACAACTGATTTCCTTGTGTAGATGTTTAAGGATGAAAATCTCATTATTTTTTTAAAAAATTAAGACACAAAAATTACTGTTGTTCACATCAATTCAGTTTTTTTAATTCGAAAATGCAAATGAACATCGATTTTAATTCATCTTCAGGAATTATCTGTTTAAACCTTTTGTTGCACTAATCAGGGTATGATGGTTAAAACATAATGATTCCGTTTTGAATGTTTTGCTGTTTACCAGTTTTATGTCTCCATTCCTGATGTTGCTGAACAGGTTAGTTAAAAGTTTTCTATGAGTTGTTCATTATTTTCCGATCCACTGAATTTTCTTGGATGTAAATTTTATTAAATAATTTCCGTTAATGATTTCAGTTTTCCTTCCACTAGGTAAAACTGGCCTGGTTGGTTCTAAAGAAGAAATGAACAAAGGATAAATCGTTATCAAAAGTAGAATGAAATTTCAAATGAATAATGGATGGATCAAGCTATCATTCCAAGTAAATCCTAAGGAAAATGCATGAATTTGAATTTCTCAGTATTGCCCGAATAAAGGAATGGTCTTCCAAATTCTCAAGTCGTCTTTTGGATATTACATGGAGTGCGAAGCAATATACAAGGGAAAATAACATGTTTTCCCCTTTGGACGAAGGGAGACGAATTGCTCCAAAGCAAGTAATATGCATCTGTGCTGGTTCAACTTGCCATTTTTTGAATTCAGAGGTGATTTGCTGGTAGTTAACAGGTATAAAATGGTACTCGGAAAAGTACCCTTCCGCTTTGTGCTGTCTCTGGAAAAAATATGCATTTTTATGTAACACTGAATAAGTGCTTTCTATCTTGCTAGCATGTTTAAGATTTGACCAGTTTAATAACAAAAGTTGGGATCTTTGCTGTATTATTGTTGTATGGATTCTTTGACTTAAATGAAGCATAGAATGTATTTTCTTTCCAACTGCAATGAACCGGCAGACTGGATATGATTTAATTCCATTTTAAATTTGAATTGTAGCTATTCTATGTTTCTCTTATCCATCATTTATTCAGTTAATTGATGAGATGTATTTAATTTAAAAACATGTCTGTGTGCTCGTCCACACTCTTTTTATTTATATCTAGCCTTGGATGTCTTGATCAGTACGATATGCAAGCATAGCCCCAGCAATAGGAAAAATAACAAAAGCAATTTTTTGAGCTTATTTAACCTTCTCGTATCTGTAGTTCATAATGCAGAACTGTTAAAATAGCCCGGCTCCCTTTAGCAATCTAAAACTTTTAAAGTAGGCAGACACCTCAGGCAAGTATAGCTAGGTAGGTTCGTAAGTACCCTTTTAGTAGAGTGAGGCAGATACTGATTTCGGAGATTGGGGGCTGGATGGGATGGTGACAAAGGGACCGACCCTATCTGTTTCTAATCTTTTCTAGAGACGACCGCACCCTGCCGAGGGTCTAGCGTTCTCTGTGTATAGTGCTTACGACACGGGTATATAGGGTGCTGATAAAGTTTTAGCACAGGCTGCCGCCGATTGATGCCTATTGTTTACAGGATGAGCTTCAAGATGGGTGGGAATATTTATTTAATGGTGCGGCTACTCACTTGAGAGAGGAGGGAAGTCGTGCTTGAGACAGTCTCTTTTCAAAGCTATCGACTCTTTCTGGATTTCATATAGTCTGAGTGAACAGTTTGAATTAACTTGAGTTATATTGTATAAATATCAAATTGCAAGTTGAGCATTGCGAACAGTTGTCTTTTGCACAATATAAAAGGGGGTTCTACTACAAAAATACAACCGTCGTGGAAATGAAATGTGAAATTTTTTTTTTTTAATTTGGTAGTTTTGTCTTTTCGAAGGTGCTTATTGCTGTAAATAAAGGTTTCCGAGTATGACTGAATAATAAAACATACGTTGAAATATTTTCTTCCTGTTTTGTATGCAATATAGTAAATATTTATTCATTGAAACTTTACATCTAAATATTATTAAAAATTTGAATATCGTAATAGTTAAAATGAGTAAACTATGAAATAATTTTCAATGAGTATTTTTTTCTCTTCGATTTAGTTTTTTAGCGCGATAGTTTGCTATGACTCGTAGGGAAATCGAGCTGTTCGCGATTCTAATCATTCGCTAATCATATGATAATTATATCAATAATCTTATTGAAATTATTCGGATAAAATTTACGCGGTGTATAAAGTTAGTATTCTTTTCTGCCATCCTAGATCTTAAATAACTTTGAGGTGTCAGAGAGGTTTTTCCACTTTAAAATCGAATGATGTATACTTAGAAAGCTTAGTTTGATATAAATTCCTTTAATACTTTTCCCACAACAAAAATGCATGCACCCATTCGATGTTTACTTAGTTGAGATTATTTTTTCCGGTCTTCTATAAACCTGGAAGGTAAATGACCTTAGAAAAATACTTTGTGAAATAAAATGAAAATTTTGTTGAAAAGTAACTGAATAACTTAGTTTTCTTTGCCATTTCAAGGCTGTAAAAAGATATAATTTCATAAATATTGCAATTCCCATTTTCATCACCCTACGCGTCAAAACAGGGGGAAAAAATCAGACGCAGAACTATTTTTCATCTGCATTCAAATTTTGGAGTCGTGCGTGAGATGAAACTTCCCCTCATTACCTACTGACTAATGTACCAAAGGATTTCGCCAACCCCTCGGGAAAAAAAAGAAAGCAAAAAATAAAACTCGACCCAAAAGCAGTTTTCGCCGAAGGCACACCATTTAAAGATCCCCCCGAAATGCCCCATTAACAGGTTATAAATGGAGAACACTTCGGCTCGGTTTACGGGACAATGTACTCGCCAGTTTGATGTCTTTCCTTGCTGTCATACCTCTAGACTGAAAGCAATGAATGGATACAGTTTTAAAACGGTACAACTTTGATGGGGCTACCAGCCCCGCCTTTTGGGGGTCCCCTCCCGCCGCGTCTGGGAATGGAACTGCAGGATTCACAAAAGGTATCGACTGCGGAGCGAGAGGAATCTTCAACTAGCTAAAAAAGGGTTGGTGACGCTTTGACTGCTTGCGGGCTATTATTATTTCTGTCACAGGCGTTTCGGAAAACAAATCTTACAGGTCCGTGATAGATAAATCCAACTTTTTTAAGAATAGGACTTGACGTTTTAACAAATAAAGGAGCAAATAACGACTCCTTCCGTCCTACTTCCATTCAATAAATTTTTGGGGATGGGAAGGTTTTAGAATACTGCAGCGTGGGAAAAGATCGTCATGATCTGTTTGTTGGCATTGCTGGAATTCCAAAAAGGTTTGGTTTCTAACAGAAACCTCAGTTGTCTGTGTCAGCTTGACCAAGAGGGAAAATTTCTCAATTGTTATTAAGTCTTTTATTTGTATTTTAGGTATCTGTATGATTGCCGGATTTTAAGTCTTCCCTTTGTGACCTATTTTGGAAAGAGAAAAAAATATATTGCGTTTTTATTTTTGTACAAAACCCTTTCATAATCCAAAAATTAGGAAAATAAACAGAGAATTTTATTTGAAGTGATAGCTGATAAATAAATAGTCAGTTGCATTAAAATACGCAATTTTCCCCACGTGATATTCATTTTAATGATCTAAAAATGTACAAAAATGAAAATTTAAGAAAAAATCCAAAATATACTGACATGTAGCGCATTAAATTCCATTTCAAATAATATAAAACATATTGCCAGTGCGTTTTTCTTCTGCGTGCATTTTTAAACTTTTAAAAAAGAAAACGCTTATGATTTAATACTAAATCTAATATTTCTTCGTTTATTTGACTACATCAGAAACAAGTTGCCTACTTAGAAATACTTCTTGGAATATTCCGGCATCATTTTACCAAACTCCCTTAAAAGCTTTGAAAAAAAAAGCTTTATTCATGTAATTTCTTATTCGTCAAAAAGTTGAAAGGGGAAAGAAAAAAAAAAAAAACCTGGTGACGGCTGGTTGGGTCTTCTCCCCAATATCCTAATCCTGCTTCTTAATAAGATAATTGTAATACACACCACATTGTAATAAACCTAAATCTGAATATTGAGCGAATGTTCTGTCACACTTTTAAATTGGAATTGTCATCTGGAAGACTATTCAAATGTTACTCTTTTTCTGGAACACTATTCCGTCACCTTATTACGCTGAAAAATTCTGTTGGTATAAACACCGGAAACCTTTACAATATACATATATATTCATTTTTTTGGAAGAATGTTACTTTGACTAGAGTAAGTTTGAATTCCTTTTCTTTAATAAAGTGGGGAAATAAAGTGAAAGTTTTAGGATATCATTTGGTGTTTCAATTAAAGGTACTTCGGTTATTAAAAATCGACATCTGAATCAAAACTTGGCAACAAATAAATTTTCCATTGTTTACATCTCAAAAGGCTTTTTCTCACGAGAATGAAATGAAAGTTAGTCAAAGCCCTTGAGTTGAATTTTTAAGGGGACATACGACTGTTAAACATTTCTGACTGAAAATTTTCGATTTTATGAAAAAATTGTATATTATTCCCCTGCCCTTTCTGAACAATTTAAAACAATCTGCGTTAAAAAATTCCCATAATTATGAGAGTTATAAAGAAAAATGTATCAGCTCTTCAACGTAAACATTAAATATGACCATATCTTTAAAGCGCTATATCTCAAAATGTGTTTTTTTTTTATATTGCGCACACGATATATCAAGAACTATTGAATTTTTGTTACTTAAAATTTTTACCGAATATGTATTGTACTATGTTCTACAAATTGAACCATTTATTTTTGTACATATTTTTCTTCAAAGAAGTGGGGGGAAGTTGAAATCTTAACTATTTTTATTTTAAATTGGTATGTAAAATAGAAATTAAATTTAAATGTTAATAAATTGAGGTTCAATTTCTTAAACAGACTGTTTGGTTTACTTAGATACCCAAAATATTGTGTTTCGACAAATATTTTATCCGTAATCATGCGCGCTAGGTGACTATCTCATTTTTTCTCCAAACATTATACCCATATTTATTACTCTCTCGAATAAATACATACAAATATGAAGGTTTGAAAATGTATGTACTATAAGAGAAAGAACAGATATTTTTCTTGGGAAAAAAAAGTGAGTTTGTGAATTGAATTGTTTCAGAGTCGTATGTCCCCTTAATGAATCTTCAAGTTTGACGTTTAAACCCTAGTTTATTTCTAATAAATGGCTTATATTATTGCTTAATGTGTTTTGAATTTTTAGGATATTTTAATTTATTTCTATAGAATATTTAGTTCATTCTTGTACGTATATTTATAAAAAGATGTATAAATAAAATAAGCATTAACAATAAAAAGTAGTTATTTATATTTTTATTGGAATAATTCGATTTGACATTCCATGTTATCCTCAGTGAGGGACGAAAACAGCAAAGGAAAAATAAAGCAATTCTTCTTGAAACATCCTACAGTCCTTTTAATGCGGAACACGCTAATTGTTACAATAATTTTAGACGTAAAATCAACAAATTAACTAAATTACGCCTACCTCAGTTTTCACGGGCCGGGAGCGCTGTTGAGAGCTGGGGATCCGCTTTCTGTAATATAATTATTAAATCCATATCCAATGCAAAGGAACAGAAAGCCACTGAAACGAACACGTCTTTTATTGATGGTGGCCTCTGCTTATTTACATTCTCCTCGTCCAAGGGTAAACAAACTGTTGCCACTCAAAGCAGTGGTTATTTACATAATGATAAAGGTTCTTTAAAAATACACACATTAAGAAAAGGTTGATTATATACAAAATTTCACATTCAAGGAAGTTGGAATGTTCATTTACACATATTATTTATCTTTGGATTATTTTCCCATCAATTCTTGAATAATATTCAAAGAGTCCTGGCTGAAGATGTCTGCTCTGGATTGGTGGAAAAGTTCAAACGTCTAGTTACGTCACTGGTTAGAAGAGGAATCGCGACACTAATCATTAAGTCCTGTTCGTACGAAACAAAATTCGTAGACGTGAAGAGAACTTAAAAATTTAACATGACATAATATAATACAATATTGCATTTTATTATGTCATTTTAAATATAGTTTAAAACCCTACTTAACTGCAAGTTGAAAAAAATATAATAATCTTCATTTTTTTAAACAAAGGAGCATTTTTAAGAAAAGGACTTTTTTAAATGCATAATTAACGTTACTGCTATAATCTTTTTCTGTTCGCGTCTTCTGTTTCTAAAAAGTCGTCATACGATATTGTGTCCTGAATATTTTTGAAGATGTTAGGTTTTAAGAATTTGAGATAATCAAAAATCTTATTGACTACACGAATTTCTATCTCATTTGGTACCAACGAGAATCTTTTTGCATTCGAAGAAATCTTAAGTTTCTTTTATGTTTCACTCGATTTTCGTTTTCATAAATCTTCAAGTAGTTCTTAAGGATTATTGTTTTAATTTTTGAACTTCTTAATTGAACCAGGGCTTAAGAACCCACTTGAAAGAAACTAAACATAAATAGTCATTGGTACGCATCGAGTTTCCGCGTTGTTGCGGCATCTAATCGTGTGGTGAGTGAGAGTCGCCTCTCGAATTCAAAGGGTTAATAATAGTCACTAAATAATTCAGCATTCAAGGACTGTTTGACGACCCTTCGTTTAAATAGCGCAGCGTCAGTTGACCAATGCCGAGGTCCGTCCCACAATAGCCCTCGCTTGGCTTTTAAATCGAATGTAAACTACACAAAGTCTATTTTGGGACAAGCATTGCAATTTTGAACTGAGCTGTCACTCCTTACTCACAAGCCTTGCCAAACAGATGGCATTTTACCAATGTCAGATTTAACCCTTTACGGACTATGCCGCCACATTGGCATCGACCGCAAAGGGTTAACGGGCATCAAACTCACATATACGAGGGATCTTCAGTCGAATCGGGTCTCAAACTTGTTATTAATAGATAATGAAAGAATTAACAGTTCCACATATTGTATATAATTTTTCCCCATATATGAGCCTGCTATTCTATGTATTTGAAAGGAAGGCTTAAGAATTTCTGCTTTTTGTCAGCAATAGTAAAATTGATGGAAGGACTTTGTTGGAACAGTATTTACTTGTTGAATCCCTCTCTCTGCGTATCTTATCAGCGCTGTGGTTATTAGGATTGGAACAAAAAAAAAACCTTTTCTTTCTTCTTTTAAACTTGTAATAGTGCGCAGAAGTCTTCTTTTATTGCAAAAAAGACAAAAATAAAATTTGATGGCAATTGGAACATGTCTTGAGGTGCCGCAAATACGATAAAGTTTCATAAATTTGAAAAATTTTGATCTATTTAACCTTTCCTCTAATTTCTCATTTGCAGTAAAAAAGCTCAAATTAAATATTTTGTACTTTTTATTAATAGAAAAAACGTTTTTAGGGTCTTTAAAATCTATTGTGAGTATATAAAAATATTGATTATTTACCAAAAATGTGCAAGATGTGTGGGGGGGATGGCAAAAAAAAAAATTATGGGCAACTAAATGTATCTGGGAGTATAGAAGGTTGACAATACACTTAAAAATTTAGCTACGAAATTAGCTGACTTCCCCGGATTCCTTTTCTTTTTTTATAAATCTTCGTTTTAGGGAGTTAAAATGAATTTCAATTTCTCCCGGGGGTGTAGGGAGAAAGTAGACTCGCCGCTATTGTTTATTATTGTGTAACAAAATATATTTTGTGTTTTGCCAATGAAATATAATGAATAAAGTTAACTTTATTGTTCGTTATTCTACTATTTGTTTGTGTATTGCTTGCATTTTGATTTATAATGGCACGTGAAACTGTGTATTCATATTAATATTTCGTTTTCATCTTGGAATATTATATTTCAAACGGAGAAGAATTGATACTGTGAAATTACATTTGCTAGAGATACGAACTCTTGCCAGATCAAAAAATGCAATCTTTATTATTCTTTATGCCTTTTTTTCTTATGCTATCGACTTAACAAGGACAGTTATTTTTATTTTTTGTAGAAATGAGTCAAAATATTCGGTCTTGTTGTTATGGATAGTTGCAATATATGATAGTTGGCATGAAGCAGTTGGACATGACACCTACGGACTCGATAGATTATCTCGTCACCAGAAATGTTTTGGGGAACAAAATCAACACCACAGTAGGTGGCTTCCAATCATTCCATCCCTACCTGGTGTGGATTCGGATCATAGATGCTACTTTCAGCAAGTCTTTTTTCATTATTTTTGTTGTACAAATGGTATTTTGATAGACATCTGTTTCTCAGTGGCATAGCAACGAAGGGCAGGGTTATAGTTGTCCATATAGTTGTCTACAACTATAACCATGACTCGTCATGGAGACTAAACGTCAGTAGGGTTTTGTCACTTTTGAATGCTCAATATGTTGGAGCAAAAGCAACGCGTTTTCATTGGGCGCCATTTACACTTTCTAAGGCACTAATGCCCGCATAGGGCGAAAAAGTAATATTGAGACTCGGTGGCCACTTGCCCTAAATACTTCACTGTTATTTCTTCTGTCTTTCTTTCCTCAATCGAGCAAATACATAGAAAAAGTGTTGCAATCATCAAAAAATTCAACCCGTAGATTTTAAGATTTCTCGCTTTGTAGACTTTCTCGAGTCCAAAAGAAACATTTTTGGAATTGGAGCTGTCTGTTTGTATGTGAACAAGATAAATTTAAAAAATACAACGAACGAAAGTAATGATATTTGGTATTTACGCCAAAATTTTATTATGTGTCAGATTTCGGATCAAATTTGTCAAGGGGAAGAGGTATTTTATAAATAAATGCTCGATATTCTATCCTTAACGATAAAACTAAGCAAAAGCTACCTATATTTACACAGATATTTTAAAATGCTCTTTTTCACTCGTATCTAAGGAAAATATGTTCATTTGTTACTGCCCTTTTTATGTAGATAATACAAAAAAAACAAGGGTTGTAAGAAAATATAAATATAAAATTTATTGAGCTGGCAAGGACTCGCTCCACAAACAAATATTACCTCACGGTATTAAAAACTCTCCCGCGTTAATATTATTGATGGGTCGTCAAAACACAAAATACATTTTGCTACACAACAGCAATTACAAGGATGCATAAAGTACTTGTAAGCGTTTTTCGTCAATTAAATGTATAACAGAGAAATAATTCCAGATTAGTAACAGCATATTTTCTTTTTATTCATAGCCGATTTCTTGCACGATTTTGGCTAATAATTAATATTTTCATATACTCACAAGTAGGTTTTAAACACCCTAAAATGCTTGTTCTATTAATAAAAAGTACAAAATATTTAATTTGAGCTTTTGTACTGAAAATGAGAAATTAGAGAATAAGGTTGAAATAGAGCAAATTTTTCAAATTAATGAAACTTGATCGTACTTGCGGCTCCTCAAGACTTATTCTAATTACTATCAAATTTTATTTTTGTTTTTCTGCATAAAAAGGCAACTTTTGGTACTATTACAAGTTAAAAAAAAGAGCAGTTTTTTTTTCCACCCTTGTGGTTAATTTGGGTTAGAACAAATTCGTTCGCTACTGAAAGGAATTTTAGGAACATAATAAAATGAAAAATTCAGAGGTTAATTTAAGAATGAAACTTGCTCGTTATAGGCAATTTAAGAATGAGTGAAAATTTCCAGTCTTGCACTCTATGCAAACGTAATAAATATTCTATAAACGACCGATTCTATTTAAATCTAAAGACCACTTCGATAGAAATCGATTGTTTTTCATGATCCCAGTACTTAAGCGCAGGTTGAAGATACTTTATCTTTTTTAATAACTCTCGACAGTAAGTGCAGATTGTGCAAAGATTTCCTCTTCATTAAAGCCTGTCCCATCCCGACTCCACGAGCTGATAAAATTAATGACGATATCTTATTGAGTTTTACTGTGTGCATATAAAGTTTTATTTGAACAGATTCTTCCAGGTTCTTAAGTGGTTCAAATCATTGCCGATATCTGATGCATTAAAAGTAGCAACGTTCAGCGATTATTAGTTGAAGGAGAACGTGATAGCACGTACCAACTGGCTCTTCAATTTGCTAAAAATCGAAGATGCTTAACATTAGGACGTTAAAGAGAGAAAAACTAGCGAGAAAAAAAAATGAAAAGCCAAAAAGTAATCATTGCTGTTCTTTCCATATTCAGTTTTTGCATCCAAGAATAAAGAAAGGGTTCGTGTTTTCAGCGAATTAAATTAGAAAATATGATATAAGAGTATATAAGAAATAAGAGAAGCTTTCATAGTGGTTTAGTATTTTTGGAACTAATTAATCAAATGACGTGGATAAATCTTTAATAAAGTTTTTAAAAAATTGCTTTTTTTCTTCCTTCCTAATATGGATTTCCTTCAGCATTGGCAACTTTTTGGTTTGATTATTGATTTCAAAACAAGAACGCTTTAAATATTGGATATTTTTCAGATTCTATGAATTTTTATCTCTTCCTTCCAGAAAGATAAAGAAGTATTCATTTTATCGATGTGGTTTGAAATTAACGCAATTGGCGGTAAATATGTATATTCATAAACCAGAATACAAGTTTTAAATTTTTATTTTTTGATGTTATATATTACATTTTTGGACTGATATTCCGACTCAAAAGTTTAAAAGTCATACTTTCTACTTATGAAGGAGTAATGATAGCATATTTTTTATAGTATCTTGCTGTCGATTTATTTGGGTGGTTCATGCAAATGTTTATGAAGTGGTTGGAAGGGGGAAGAACTTTTAAAATCTTGGGAATACTTTTTGTCTTCTCGTGCAAACTGTTCTTCCGTTACTTGCCGTAAAAGAGCAATACAAAAAGTTTTATTCTAATATTTAGAAACTGTAGTTAGACGAATTAGACAAATGTTTTATCAATGCTTATTCTAATTTTCTGATGAAGAAACGATTTTAAAATTTGTCACAGATTTCTAATGAATGTATTTTAACTCTGCCGCGAGAAAAAAAATGTAAAAAAAAGTATTATAAAAACTTAGTGCAAGTTCTTTGTTTATTTTCCTGTTGAACAAAATTGTCCATTTGCTTCATTTTTTTTCATTCTTTCGGCAGAAATTTGTCTACTTGATATTTTTTTTATTGTAAAAATTTGCAATTAGTAACCATGTTCACATGAGAGATCATAAGGTGTCACGGTTTGAACTGTAAGTCATTGTAGTACTGTAAGTGTTTCTGTGCATCTTTTCATCATTTTATTTTGCACCGAAAAAGTGCCACTTCTTCCTTCGAGTGGATAATCATAGCTTTTTTGGAGTACATTCCAGGGATGGTAGCATGGGAATGAGTTTGAAAAGTAATAATGGTATTCGATAAACCCTCCAAAGAAATTTCTCTGAATTTGGCTATTTCTTTACGTTCACCTCTGATACGAAACCCATGCTTATTATAAGCCGTTAGTGAATTTTGGTTGTGTAATGACATTGGGCAGAGGAAAAATATCGGTGA
The DNA here is from genome assembly GCA_013235015.1 of Araneus ventricosus. Lineage (NCBI taxonomy): Eukaryota > Metazoa > Arthropoda > Arachnida > Araneae > Araneidae > Araneus > Araneus ventricosus. The sequence goes on from BGPR01000063.1 coordinate 869,752, forward strand.
CTTCCCGCAACGCATACATTCGTATCGATTAGCTTCCCTACCGAGATATTAAATTACAGAAACTCCTTAATTCGTTTACATAGTCGTATTTGCAGGCGCTTTCAAGGAAGAAATCCTAATCCTCACAGACATGTTTGGATCGGTTCACTAATATAACTTAATTTGTCTGTTGTGTTTAAATACTTTTAGGAATTTGGGTTTTGTCAGGCAAGCTGTTCTCTGTTTAATTTGTAGACTCCGTACAAGATTGGGTTTAGAATTATTTGGCTGACTTGTAAGTGGTGTTTGAATAGATACAGTGAGTTTAGTTAAAGGAGGTGAGCATGCAAAGAAGTCTGTTTTCCCCAATGAAACTTCATGTTTGTTGTACATGTAGTAGTTGCCGCTTTTCTTCACCGCACGTGACTGATAACTTACGCAGAAACATTTAAAGAAATTTAATTGCTTTCCTGTATTTGTTTGTTAATTACCGTCTTATTTTGAAAGTACGGATATATAAAAGTAATAATTGTGAGCCACGACGAGAATGCCATCTGAAATCCATCTACATACCTTATCTATCCAAGCCGGCAGAAAAGGGAGATTTTCAAATTAATTGCTGTTTCATGTCAAAAAATTGTTTTAAGAAATCTATAGAATTCTGAAGGGAAAAAATGGGTCTGTTGGAGAATTTGCAAGGTAAGAAAATGGTCATGGCATTTTGTTTGCAGAAAGTAATATGGCAAACAATGAATTGCTTAAAAATTTGTAGAAATATAAAGAAATAGTTATTCAGTATTCTAATAAAGCCTTAACAATATTGCTGAGGGCAAAAAATCCAAAATTCATAATCGCCTTCGCAGCTAACAAATGAACCTAGGTTCACAACCAGTCGTCTTTTATTTAATCTTCGTTTCGGGCGAAGTAATATCCCTGGTGTTTCCCGGCAGGATCCAGAAACTCTAGGATGATTCATTATGGCGGAGGTCGCCTGGTTTTTATAAATAATTTTTATTTCAGGTCAAAGGGTTACGAGTTCGATTCCAGCAAAGATCCGCTGTGAGGGCTAGATATCTCCTGGGATGGTGTAGTGCTGAGAAATGGGTGCCGGCTCCGATTTTGTCTTCTAACCTTGATTAGAAATTTCGAACCGAAGTATCTTTAGAGAAACTTCGGAAGATCATCTGGTTCGTTAAAACAGAAGTGACTTCAAAGCATTTGTTTTATCTCCTGTCAAATCCATATTGCTCTCATCCAGAAGCATCGATTCGTTAATATCTTCATAAAGATTATCAGTAGATTAATGCAATTTCCTTTATTTTTTTACAATAAACTATAGACGAATAGTAATTTAAAACTGATTTTTTAAAATTGAAAGCAAACAATATTTAAGTTCAAAGTGAAATAGAAAACTGGTAACAATGATAAAGTTCAATTACATATATCGCGTTTAGGATTGCACGTTATCTTTTCGAAATGATGCAAGCTAGTCAAAAATTTACTTAAATGACTATGCAATCTCATAGCAATTAATAAAATTACATGTTACATCTAGCTTAAATCCGATTCTTTCCGTATACGTGATGTATTTTTCATGTATATCTAAATCACACGAGCAAATGGACTCAAATTTGGCCATAAAAGTTTTGGTTTTAGCGTAATGTCTAATTCAGAAATTAGGAGTAAAAATGAATTTTCGCGCAAGGTCGTTTAAGAATGTCCTTTCATGATTTTAACAGGATGAGAATCGTTAGAATTTAATTTCCCTGACCATGAAGGATTTTTCAAACCAGTGTACTTCGTGCTTTATGGTTGTGAGCATGATTTTTCGATTACGTCAAAAGTTTTTAGTAACTTAACCCTTAAAGGCCCGGTGTTGCCTTTAAGCAACATAATCAATTTTCTCATCTAAAATCTTGCGAATAAGATTGAAGCTTTAATGCCTGTTGTTACCAAACAGGATACCTACTGAAATTTTTATTAAATCAATTTAGAACATATAGATGGCAACCTGAGTGCTGATAAAAAAAAATTAAATTGATGTTTTTCACTTGAGAATGCATCTTTTTAGTTTTGTTTATACGCTTGAGAAGACCATATTTTATTCTAAAATGTTGAAGGAAATTCCTTGTCCGTATTATTATTTATTAAAATTCATCTGTGTTTGACATTATAGAATTTTATGAAGGAATTTTTTTTCTGAAATAAAGGATGGTAAGAAACTGTTTTTTAGCCATAAACCATACTTAAAACAAAATGGGATTTTTTAAACTATTTTTCCAACTATTTTTTCAAGAAATGAAAGTTAAAAAGCATTTTTAAAATCAATTTTTTAAAAATTGGGCTTTTAAGGGTTAAACAATTTAAATAAGAGTAATTATCATTTTGAATGCGCTCTCACGATGTAAATATCTTGTTTCTTAATGTAAATGGGCCAAACACACAAAAATAGTAGACAAAAGATAGAAAAACTTTATCTACATTTAATGGCTTAATTAGAAGGGGAACATTGCTCCAGATGACAATCGGACAAGCCCGCAATAAGATTTATTTTGCAGCTGAAAAAATGTGCAACTTTATATGAACTATGAAAAAACTTTATACAGTGGAACGTTTTTAATTTGAATTTGCGATTTTTCCCTGGGTTTCCTATTAATATATACTAGAGGGCTGTACTCCCTGCTCGCTGAAGCTCGACAACCCCCAGGAGGATTGCGTTGCAATTTTCCCACGTTTTCTACGAAAACCCTGCTCGTTTCGCTCGCTACAGTGAAGACACTGCGTGTCCTGCCACAATTATTGTAAATTCTTATATATAAATGAATCAGCTTTATTTTGCTTCTGATGCTTTAACTTAAATCAGCTCAGAATAAAACTTTTTAGCCTCAGAAAAGATATTTTTCTTCAAATAAAACTTCCAAAGAAAATTATGAAAGTGCATAAATAAACAAATACGTAAGAGTTGCAAAATTAAAACAAATATAATTATTCTAAAAACAAATTATATTTAATATTAATAAAGACATTGTGGTGTGACATCTTGCCACTATGAACATAAAAAAAAAACAATATTATGAATAAATAAAAATCTTAAGCCGATTTCCTTTTAATGCCCCCTTAATGAAGAAGGAATAAAATTTTTGGCCCTGAAACTTAGCCTACCTTATTTGCAGGTACGATGCGTTCGGATAAAATGTTATTTGTAGGCACTGTGCGGTCGAATAGAACGGTATTTGCAGGTATTGTGCGTTTGAATAAAATGTTATTTGTATGTACTGCACGGGCAGGTGAAACGTTAATTGTAGGTACAGTTGTAACGGATAAAATGTTATTTACAGGTATGTTCCATTCTGTTAACTTGTACATTCGTTTTTTCTTGATGACACTACACTATTTTAATTATTTTAGAATTTTATTATCAGTTAATCGATTAACTTATTTTATGCCAGTGGCGCCATCTGCTTACGAATTTAAGAAGAAATTGTTAAAAAAAATTATATTTATAATAATGAATTCTAAATTAAAAACTAAAATGTAGAAAATAATTAATATATAAAGAAATTGCTTTTTAGTACACTAATGAAACAGTGTTTTTAAAAACAGTTTTTATTCTTTTCTTAATTTAGAACACTTGTACATTGGAGAGATGGAATTTACATTAGGAGTTATTTTAAATGTATCGGATAATATAAGATGTTTGGAAAAAAGGAATAAAATCTAGTAAAAAAATTATTTTCCCATAAGCTTTAGGAAAATATTATCTGAAACTTAAACTATCCAAAATATTAGTCTTGCGGCAAAGAGGATGGAGGAAAAAAGTGCTTAGTAATATGTAAGAAAAATGTGTAAAGATTTTTTTGGAAATTTTTAATTTTCAAGGATTAAAAATAAATTGATTAAGGTGATACTAAAATGAGGAGATAATTATGGGATGCAGAAGACGGTAATAATGGCGAGTGAAAACACTCGGCTAAAAAGCTTGCCACCCAGGACCGAAGCCCCGGAACATTGAATTGCAATCGCAATGCCTTGATAACTGTACTATCGAAACGCACGGCTGGAAGATGAAACAGGGGTTTTTTTTTATTTCAACTGTCATTTATATTGTAGTTTGGAATTTTAAAGAATGTTGAATTTTAGATTGATGGGAAGGTTTGATAAAATTTATTCGCAAGTTTAATCAAAAACTTTTTTTTAGAAAAACCCAAGTCGTTGATTTATACTATTTTGACTTTGACCTGAACGCTCTCTGGCTCTCATAAGACATCTACTTCATTTCTAACTGATCGCTTTTGAATCATTTCATCCAAAATTTCATTTTAGTGTAAGAAATATTTTGAACTCGTCTTAAACTCATTTTTTGCGAGAAAAAGGTATTTTACACCACAACGAATATAGTAACAGGCTATTCTTATGAGGTTATGCCTAACACGGCGGAGGCTTCCAGTTTTGTTTGGTAACAGACGTTGCCATCGACAAAAGAGAAATAAACTCCCTTTTTCCGCCTTAACGTTTTATATACAGTGTACCCACTAAAGTCCGTTGTCACCCCAATAATTTCTGAACTGCAAGAGCTATAGTTATAAAAGTGGGATCAAGGTATAGTAAAGTTGCCATGCTCTACGCAAGGAAACCGCCTACAGAGCCACCTGGTGGCAAAATTCGCAGTTAGCGTTCTTATCTCAAAAACGGTACGAAATACGGGGGGGGGGAGTCAATTACAAAGTTGTTCAGCATCATCGATTTATTACAAAAAAACATCTTGCGCACAAAAATTATACAAATGAAAAGCACAAAACGCACATTTGTTTGATCGCGTTGAACAAAACTGCACTTGCCGGAAATGAGGCTCATCTATCTGTCATACTCAAAATGGTGTCCTTCAGCAACAATACACATCTGGACTCGGGACTGCACTTCCCGCTGCACATTGAACAACATGGCACAAGCATCCGTCATACGGTTTCGAAGTTCCTGCCATGTTGGTGGAGGGGTTGCATACACTCGCTGTTTGATGTATCAGCACAGAAAAAAGTCCAATGGATTCAGGTCAGGTGAATGTGGAGGCCATTTTACGCAACCAGCATACCTGATACTTGTTGTTGGAATATGTCCCGAATGTACTGTTGGACACTTGATACCTTGTGCGGAGGGGCGCCATCGTGTTGGAACCATACATTCCTGAGGTCACTCAACGGCAAATCCTCTAGAAAATGGATATTACGTCCTTCCTTTTCTCTTTTCTTCCGCGTTATGTCGCGTTACAATTTTGGGAATTGCGAACCAAACAAATTTGCATTTAACTCCTTCTATTTTTAACATTACTGTACGGAAGGTGTCTTCTCTTACTAAATCGATGATGCTGAAAAACTTTGTAATTTACTTTTTTCCCGTATATCGTACCGTTTTTGAGATAAGAACACTAACTCCGAATTTTGCCTCCAGGTGGCGCTGCAAGCGGATTTTTTTGCGTAGCGCATGGAAACTTTACTATACCTAGAACCTACTTTTATTACTATAGCTCTTGCAGTTCAGAAATTATTGGGGTGACAACGGACTTCAGCGGGCACACTGTATATAGATAATTCGAATTTATTTTCCTTAATTCGAAGTGAAATCTAAACAAATTTTTTCTATGTGAATTGCCTTTGTTAGTTAAATACTCCTGTCTGCTCTTCATTCACCTGATTGCCGTTTAATTTAAATATTCCCTAGAAAGCTTTAAACACGTTAGATGTGAATTTATTTTGAATTGTATTGTACAAATTTTAGTTTTATACAATTGTTGAATTCAAAGTGTTGTATACTGTGTATAAAATTAATCATTTATTTATTAGAATTATTAAATTATTTAATTCATCACTTTATTTAAATGACTGTTTATTTATTATATATTTATTAAAACTGTTAAGAATAAATCTTTACTGCCATTATTAATTTAAAAATTGTTCTCTATTGATGCACTCATTTTTCTTAATTCGAATTTATATTATTAGCCTCGAATGGGACAAGTTCCACTGTATTATAATTAAATTTTGTCGAAATTTCTTACATTCTCTATCGACTTTACTACTGCTGATATTCTAATTCTTTTTAGATTATATAAATTCCATTCCGTAACTTATTTCTGCATGAAGAATTTTGAATATATTAAACTTTTTCAGCTAATTAAAATTCCGAGCAACATGAATTATAATTAAAACCTTATCAAAATATAAATTTTGAAATGTTAGATCTGCTTCAAAAAAGTATTTTTTTTTTTAATTCTTAAATTCGATACTAAGTTTAACCTCTCGCTACAGGAAAAAAAAAAACATAATTGGTAAGAAATACAAGAAAAATCTTAAAAATTTTAAAGTAAACTTCTAAATTAAAATTACGTATTTTGGTAATTTTTTGTTAAGAGCTTTCCTACTACAGTGAAAAAATATAACGTTAAATTTTTGAAACTGAATAAAGAAGAAAAAAATGCGTGCATAATTGCCCTGTGTAGAAGCTTGTTTTATGAATCTTGCTTCAAAAGTAGTTCAAAAAATGTTCCTTTACCATGAGCTGTCATTGTACCGGTTGACGAATAATGCTATTGTCTTTTCATTATTATAATAAGAAATTTCTAACCTAAGGTCTCTACCATATGTTCAGCTGATCTTTGGGCTATCTTGCAGAAAGTCTACTGTGAATGCGGATGGCAGTTGCGCGGCAAAATTCGATTCATTAGTTATTGGTAATTATTTAACAAAATTATAAATTATTGCCCGCCTTGTACAACAATTTATAATTTAATTTGTATTCAAGTGTTTAACTTTAATTCTTGCCCCAAATCAATTCTGAAGTATTAGTCTTGCTGAAATATAATCTGAACACATAGCAAGTTATTCGTCGTTTTATGCAATGTAAACCAGAAAAGACATTTATCTTTTATAAGCAACTCTTTTATTTCTTTACGAAACACACCGACTATAAGCAAATATAATCTGATGCTCCCGTGCTTTTAATGTTGCTCCAATGCATTAAGTGATAAGATTTCCAATTCCATCGCATAAAAGCTAGATAGTGCATAGAATGAATAAAAGTCGACCCGATAATTATTAAATATTTAGCTTTATCAAGGAGATTATTCTTCAGTTTTATCTTCAATTTATTCATTCCAGGCACATCATCCAAATCACCTGTCCACATAGCTTTCTTAGTTTTGAATATAAAACAAATTAGATGAGAAGAAAGGGCGTAAAACTATTAAAGAAATGTAACCAAAAGGCACCTGCTTGCTGGATTCCAGCTTTTTCTTTTTCAACCATATAAAACAACGCAGCAAGTGTAATGTGGGCCGAAACGTATCCTTAACAAATAACGGTAGTTCTATTATCACGTTTGATAAACATGCCATCTATAAATCAACCTCCTTTTGAAGCCAGTTCCAACTTTCGGCACGTCATCTCTTGTCCAAACCAGTTGCCGGGGGGGGCAAAGTCTGGAGATTTTTCCCCTTTTTCTCACCCAGACGTGTGATCACCCTTTTCGTTTTGCATCCTTGACGAATTCGATTAGAATGTCCGTCTTCAGACTGAAGAACAAAATAGAAAAAATTGACCACGAAAAGGGGCGTGTTTCTTTACGCTACTGACATTGCAAAGGTGCTGATAGATACTCTTTGATTGGACATAAAGGGGGTGATGTTTCCCTCCTTCAGTAATTGTCGGGTGTGCCGACATCTTAGACAAACTTTACATAATAAGTGATATCTCTTTTTGTTTTTCTTTTCAAGCATTTATCTGCCTTTGGACTCGTTGGCAGTGCGTCTTCAATAATGTATTTGTTTTTTGCTGGCTTGATGCGTCTGGGTGTATTTCAAATATGTCAGAAGTGAGCGCGATCTCCGTGAAAGCTGGAGTGTAAATGAAAAGTAACGCAAATTAACCTTCAACGAACGCTATGGTTCGAGCAGTTAATAAACGAGTGTATTAACTATATTAGGGAGAGAGGGGAATATATGCATAGAGTTGCACCACTTTTTGCCGTGAATTTGTATGCATTTATTCTTTTGTGTTCTCCTTTTAAGTTATACGGTCTATAATTTAACTTCGTTGAATGTATACAGTTTTCAAACTAAAAAACATCATTTACCAGCAAAACATGTTAGAATAGACTTTTGTTTTTAAATTCATAAGATATGAGACTTTTATCTAAGAATTCATAAAATAATATCTTGTAGATTATGATATAAATGAAATGGATGATTTTCACGGTATATATATACCATACTTCTCCTGCATTTTCTTCATTCCAAAATGAAGGGGAAACAAATGAAAAAGAAAAAAAAAACACTTCCGAAAGAATCAACATTTTGCGCAGCCATATGTTCGTTTGTTCTAAACTAAATGTCCATCGAAGTGTGAAACTCTTTACTTAAGAATTCCGTTTACTGCTGAAATGTTTGTTTAAAACTAAATTGTGAATTATTGTTAATGGCTTCTGAAAAGTTAATTGGGGACTCAAGTCTAATATGCTGCTTCAAATAATATTCTAATGATAAAGGGCAATGGATGACATCGAAAAGTTTTTAAAATGTTTTTGCGGAAAGATTGAAAAGAAGCACTTTAAGTATTAAATTTTAATTTTAAATAAGTTGAATTTGACGTGAAACTCCGTTTAGAATAAGATTCTTACAAATTGGCCCATTTTGGCAAATATGTTACATTGTTAATGGCATTTAGAGAAATGCACAAGCCTTTTTCGTTCACATTTAAGAAATCTCTGAAAACTAATTGCTTTGAATCCGTCAGTGGAACTTCGTAGCGTAATAATGTTTATTATCAAATACCAAAAATCATTCCAGGAATATTTAAAATTCTGGAAGCTTTCTGTAACGACTTCATTACTTACGAAAAAATGTTCTACTGCTGAGTTGGAATTTTTCGGAAATGTTTAGTTAAATACTGTTAATACGAAGAAGGAGTGAAAATGTTTTGCATGAATCCTACATGTTAAGCGAAAGGAAATTTCTGAAAGGAATCCGATGTCTCTTTTTCTAGATTTCCTTTGTATCTCCTTGTGTTTGAAGATATTTGCTCTGTTTTGTACAACAGAAAACTTATGTATGTTAAAATAGGCGCTTCAAAATGAATGATATTCATTCATTTGCGTTTAGAAAGGTTTTTCAAAATCGGGAAGCGTGTTTGATATACCTCGCGGGAAGAATACATATGAATGGGCCCACCATTTTCAATGAAGCTTTCAGACTTCATCTTTGACGTTTCCTCTTCAATTATATTTCAGAAATACACAGTTATACTTTGATAAATACAGTATTTTCCGAACTTGTGACCACTTGTTGAATTTTTGAAACGCAGCTTCTGCACTTACTTGTTTTTTTTTTTGGTAAATAAGTGTTTTGTAACATTTAACACAACTTAATTTCAATGCAGCATAAAAATTTTATATTGCATGCAGTTAAAAGAATGTGAATCGGTGTAGTTATAAATTAAACAAAATATATATTTAATTTCGTAGTTTCTGTTTTTAATACAGCAACACAACAAAGTTTTATTGAGCCATCAAATGTTTCGCTAGTATACCACCAGTTTGAAAAAATGAGTGTCAAAAAAGTTCTTTTGTTCTTAAGAATTCATTTTTCAAGTTTTATTCATATTTTTTCTTTGGTGTAATTACTATAGCATTTGCTAGATTGTTTAGTTGTAAATATTTAAGTTTTCCGTTTTTGGATAGAATTCAGTTTGTTATGAAATCTTTTAAAGTTGCGTATAATTCAAGATCTATAAAAAACAAATGTGTGAAAAAAATTTTAAAAAGTGGCAATTTTGAATGTATACAGTATTGTAAACTTAGATCGTTTCCTGTATATCAGTATGACGCAAATGAAATATTTCAGAGATTTCTTCTGCAATTTTAATGTAAGCGCCATTTTTATGTTACAAATTTTTACGTTCTTTTACGCTAAAATAAGCATTTCTCTTCAAACTAATTTATGAGTATCAATATGCTGTAATGTATTGTACTTATGTACTGTAAAATATTCTATAATAACCCAGCAACCAGTCATAATTTTGGAGAATTTTCATAATTTTGGCCACCATTTAGTGAAGTATATAACTAAAATTGGTTCAAATTTATTGAATGAGAAAATGACATAGGTTTACCATAATTTTTTGGTTTAAATCCGAACACATCACGTGGGGGGGGGGGGGTCAAAGTATAGTATAACATTTTAAAATCTGCCCATCATCGACCTTTTTTCATAACATTAGCACAGAGTTTGAGGAAGCGAAAAAAATACAAGGTGCCAGCACGTAAAGAAGATGCATTTCTTATTGATGTTTGGTAAATCAAAATTACGTTAATGAAAAATAGAATAAAACAACTGCCAAACTTTCAATTTTCAATTACAGTTTGGGCATTGGATATGGAGGTTCATCCACTTTCTCATCTCCTTTTCTGTAAATACTTTTCGTATAACCAGATTTTATTCAGGAAATTTTAGTACACTTCTGGACAGGGCTTTGGTGTTCAGTATTTTTTTAACAGGTGGCACGACAATTGTCCAAATGGACCCCATCACCGAAAAACTTGGTTCAGCTGGAGGCGATGCGCCAGGCAGACATATTGAAAATTCGACGATTTTAAAACAATGAATTTAATTTCTTTCTCGCTGTATTCACTGGCCTAAATCCGAACATTTTGAAGATCCGGACTCTAGTCCAGATGCGAGCTTGAAATCCGGATGTATGGTAACCCTACATTTAATCTTCTTTTTCTGCAATACCACACAAAATCTATTTCGTTTTATAAGTAACGTATATGACTGTATAATCTTTGTTTTATCAAACTTGATTCGTTTTAGGAGTGACGCCTTAGCTTTTTATTTGAATTCCAATGCTTCTAATTCTTAGACACAAAATTAGTTACCTATCAGCAGGTTTTCGTTACAAATCGGTAATTAGTATGGTATATTTATGTACGTCTTTTGAAAGACTTAGAGAAGTTACTCATTATTTTTCATAAAAGAAATATTTATTAACAACTGATAGGATATTTTTAGAAACGATTGTCGCATATTAAAGTTTTTTGACATCCTAATGTGATTATTGTATGTTTAAACTAGGGTTCATTTCTATTCAGTTCTGCATCTGTACGGTTTCAAATTAGTCTTTAAATACTTAAGCGGCATGTATTAATCACGAAGCCAAGTTAAAATTTAGTAACGCGATCTTCTAAAATGGATTTCAATTCATCAAATAATTTATCAGTCAATGCGGAAAAAGCATTCATTTTCAACTTTTTGGGTTAATTGTTTCTGAAAGACATGTGCGCATTCAGGTCCATTGACTGACTTCTAAAATATACGATAAGTATATTTTTCTCTACAAGAAGGATTTCGACTTCTGAATGAACCTAATTATTTCAACCTGTACTCGAAATTTCTTCAGATTAATTTCTTTGTCCAGAAATATGGTCCTGGAAGCCACTTTATGAAACTGTATGGAAATAAAAAGGTGTAAAATCTGAATTATTTTCGATTGAGTCGACAAACTATAAAATAAAATTTTCTAGTACAATGCAACCATCAATGCTTATCGGACGTTTAATAATGAAATTGTGGATAAGCAATATATGAGAAATAAATTTGAAGGCAACTTTTTAAAAAATTATCTTGCTGCATTCTCCAAACTAAAGTGAAAATGCTGCACTTTTAGATCAGTGAGTCCTCAGATTTCCGGACGAGAAGGATTCAATTCCTAGTGGGTTCTTTGCCGTGTCTGTTGTAAAGTCATTTCCTCTCGATTCCCCCGCCTACTCTCGTGCTATTGGTGGGGACTCCTTTTCTACACATGAAGGGCTATTAGCAAATTTTGATCGCCGCTGTGGTTAAGCTTCAGCTCCCTTGAATCGGTTGAGGGAACGGAGTTGATTGATGAAGAAGGAAATATGATTATAAATTTTTGTTGGTGCCGCTTTTCGCATGTTGATGATGCGAAATATTTTAACTTTTTACCAAATGGAGTTTCAAAAAGATTTTTAACTAGTATTGGGAAACATATGTCCCTTTCATTTGCAAATTTAATAAGTTCTTGAAAATTTGAAAAAATGAGAGATTGAATTTAACAAACTTAAATGAAATGCCTGAAAATCAACTGGCAATTGAGCATTTAATATTTATGGGAAATTTCTGAGTAATCGTACATATAATCATTTACCTGTGTCATTTAATCGGAATGATTATGAGATCAAAACTAAGATCAAGCTTAATTTATCATTGCCTATTGGATTATATTTCATCAGTGCTGAAACGGTGCGATTCTCATTAATAAGTTCTGACTTTTCCCCTTTGGGAAACTGCTAGTATTAAAATTAATATCTTGCCTATAAAATCGATTAATGTTTCTAGAATTACATGCACACAAATATAATATATTTACATATATTTGTCTGTGCTGAAAATCATTTAGAATAGAAAAGATTTATCCTAAAATTTTATTTTGCTTCGATTTAGCCATACATTTTTTTCTGAATCTTTCTTAAATTAGGATTTTATTGTTTATAGTTTTAACCCCTTCGCTCGCAACAACATGTCGGACACGAGCGTCGAATGACAGAATTTTTTCTATTTAAATCCGTAATTAAGTCAACCTAACATTTTTAAAAACAAAAATCACTTGGACATGCTTAAATGTCTCGAGTATCATTTACTATCTTAAATAGATTGAAATAATAAAAAATATCCCAAATGGTGGTGTCATCTAATTAGGAGTTTAAATAAATTCGTAGGTCAAGGGGTTAAAACGATTAGAAAAGTATGCATTTTCAACTCTTGGTCAAATACAATAAAATGCTTTGATTCTCTTTTCATTGATTTGCTGTGGAGAATTTTTGCTGGTTACAGATATTTATTAACGTCTGCTATACTGTACACACCTTTTATTTTATATCGATGGATACAGTAATTCATTTTTGCTCCAAGGACAGTTAATCTATTTGATGCTAATGTGAAGCCCAGTGGTCAATCATATAACCTGAAACAAGACCTCGTGGGGTTTTGTGCGCACACAATATCCTTTTGAAGCAGAACAAAATAATTATCGATCTCATGGATTTGAGCTAGCTCGAGATGGACGTGACAACAAAATAGAATTTTTTCATTTTAAATTGTTTACTTAAAATATGTTCTCCGACCCATTGTAATATCTCGTACAAGAATTTAGAAGTCACGGAAATTTTAGCAGTTTATCAACACGATGTAATAAAAATTGCATCTTAATTTTAAATACAATTATTTAATATATTTCAATGAATTATGGTCTCTTCCATGAGAACCATTCACAAATTTACCCGTACAGCCCCAGTGTTGCCTTTAAGCACATACCCAATTTTGGTCTCTAAAATTCTTGAGAATAAGACTGAAGCTCTAATGCCTGTTGATGCCAATAGAATACATTCTGAAAATGTTATTAAATCAATTTACAACATATAGTTGGCAACCTGAGTGCTTATAAAAATAAATTGGTGATTTTCACTTGAGCCTGTATCTTTTTAGGTTTGTTCGTACGCTTGAGAATACCATATTTTATTCTATAATGTTGAAGGAAATTCCTTATCCGTATTATTATTTCTTGAAAATAATCTGTGTTTGATATTATAGAATTTTATCAAGGAGATTTTTTTCAATTAAAGCCCAGTCTTGTTGATGGGTTCAAATTATTTTTTAGCCATGAAAAAGAAACAAAATATGATTTTTTAAAGTATTTTCCCCATGTTTTATTCAAGAAATGAAAGTCAAAAAACATTTTAAAATGATTTTTTAAAAAATCAGGCCTTTCGGGCTTAAGTCCATACATTGGCAACTACAATTGAGACGGGTGTTTTTCACTTCGAGCAAGACTTGACTATTTTTATTTTGCTCTTGGCTTTGTTACTCAATTAACTTGTGTTGAATAAGTTTCTTCGCATACGAAACATGATTTAAATCCCGTTTCTGCACTAACAGACCTTTGTCTGAAGATGCTTTTCTGGTGTTAAATAAAAATTATGTAGCATTATTCGATGCATGATTTGCATATTTTATTTTTCTCGCCTTTGTATGTGTGCAATCGTGAAAAATATTTTCAGGCGTGAGAAGCGTTTTTCGGTTGAAAATTTTAAGAAGTCCTGCTCTGTGTGATAGAAATGGAATGTTTTCCCATTTCGTTAATTTAAAACAAATTAACATTTTACCCATGCAGAAAGGGACGTTTCAGTGACATCCTGTATAATCGCCTAAAAATATCTGGTGGTGAAGAACAGAGCTTATCTGAAATGTCCCGACATTTACAGTAAAGAGAGACACATTCAGTGACAAGGAAATGGAAAACAATCGCATGTGAGGGTGTCTAATGCGAGATTATTTAGAATTCCAGGTCTACAAATGGAACCAAAGGATTTTTAAGACGAATTTGCTGAGCGGTGAAGTAAATTTAGGTTTGTAATTTTTGTGGCAACTGAAACAAGAGCGCAAGTAATAAACCATTTGGTTTTTTGTGGGGATTGTGATTTTCACTTCAATTTTTAAATGCTAGTGTGTAAACGCTAGGGATAGATGGGAGAACCTCTCTTGACAAAGTAATGTGAATATTGGAATTATACAATAATGTCCAATTAAAAATGGGGAAGGCGTACAAAAAATTTCCTATTCCTAGCTTTCATTATATTAAACTGCAATGAATCTATTAACAGTATTAATATAATTGCATACAAAGAAAAATTATTTTTAACACATTAATAGCAAAGTCTCCTGACTCGTACTGCAAAACTAGGATTTTGAAGTTTCTCTCAAACCTTCAAAAATGAATTTTTCGCTCTCAATGTAAGAGTTGGGAGAAGCATGATGATTATGATTTCCGTGACTATCCAAGAATATACGATCCATTTGCATAAAGGATAAAAATAATAATTTCGTCTCAAATAAATCAATATATAGAGAAGACCTGGGCCAGTTGACGAGCCGGGCAGGACAGAGAATAACTTATTTTTAGTTCATACTACTCTTACTTCACCAAAACATACGAATCATACTTACGCTCCTCACTGCCATACAATAAAATCTCGCGGTGTGAAGCCACAGTTGCCATTTCGTCTCGCTTGCTGTGCATGAAGATCTTCAACGCAAGATCTCGTCAACTAATACCTAAGATATTTGGTTATTCTTTGCTATGCTTGACTACTAATCGCCATTTATTTTTTCTTACTCTTGTTAATCTCTTTAATAAAAAAAAAAACTTTTCCGATCGGGGCAAGTTGATGATCTCTTCATCCTACCCCAAGTGCTTTTTATTGCTTTTTTTTATGAGAATATGAATTTTCTTATTCTATAATTTTACAGTATGAGTGTCTCTTGAAATTGCTATTATTGAGTAAAATTTTTCCTTTAACACGTGGTTTACATTGAGCGTGTGAGATATACTAAAGCTTTTTTGTCTGTGACTAAGCACGACAGCGAAATCTATAGAAATGGGCTACCTTTAATGAACCACTCACTTTATTTATTGTATATGGGTGTAAATTGAAAAGAAAAAGCAACCTCCTCAAGATCATACTGTAAATCTTTGACTATTGTTTAAGTATAAACGCCCTCTCTGACCCCTAGGCTTAAATTGGTCCTATGGGAATTCTGTCCTTTCAGTACGAAAGCGTATGATTGTCCGTTGCAGCCGTTTTGTACTCTTGCTTTAAATGGAAGAAACGATATTTTTATTATAATGTTAAGATAAATTGTTATTTATTACCAAAGATTTATTGTAGGAACAATTACTTATTTGTTATAATTTTTATTTTTTAAGATTGATTTTTAACCGAAGCGATAATTTGTCATGTATTCTAATTAATTTTAGTATTTTAAATATTTTTTACCGATTATTAAATAATTTAAATCATGTTATACTTTTTAAATGAAACATATGCACTTAAATGTCAAAATTCTGATTACCCAACACAGAAAATCATAATAACTTTATAATATAAATAATTAACCTTAATTTGTAAAAAATGCGATTATTCAAATGTTTTAACAATCAAACACAATAAAATATAAGGAGAGAAATAAAGAAATCAAATATTTATTTTCTAAAATTGTTTTCACAGAAAATTGGTGTTTTGTCACGGCTTTGATTCTTAGCAACTTCCAGCGGTGTCGCTGATTATCCTTAACCACAAATGATGAATGATTTTTAAATCGGAACATATTATTTTTGACAAAACGAAACCGGTTTAATCCGCACCACCTCTTATAGAACTCTTTATTACCTAAATGAATCCCCATTATCCTTTCTACTGAATCTTCACCATCTTCTAATATGGCTCTCGTTGGATGATTTAAGTAGAAATTGCTATGAGAACCTTTTCTTCCCTCTGCTAGAAAAACTCCGTTATTTTCCCCTTCATTAAGGTTCTGCAACAACTCGTTCGTTCAACCAGCCACTCTGTCCGAATATTCGGAAGGGGGGGGGGGGATACTATTCAGCTTTATTATTTAAGCTTTTATAATCTGCTGACACAAGCCTGGCACGTTTCAAACTCCTGCGACCATCGGGGCAATGCCATATTTTTGTCAATGCAACAACACATGCAGGTTCTTTTTAGCCGATTCCTCTCTTTTCTAAAACAAAGCTAATTTGGGGAGACCGAGTCCATTAAGATTCTCTTAGCAATGTGTACTTAACGGTGGTTGGGATCAAACCACTTCGAGCACTAAAGCAGATGTGCCGTATTTTTCCCTTTCGTATTCTGGAACTATCCAAAGAAATACCTAAATCAGATATATCCTCTTTGTATTTGATAGATGGCCAAAAAGATCTGTAACTCGAAAACTCAAATGACGAAATGAGTGCCGAGTAAAATTGTTAATAATCGTGGGTTGTATTTACAAAATTCTGCATTTTCAGTATTCCTTTATTCTTAATTTTAACGGTATGTATAACAGTATATATTTTAAATCTATTTTTAAAATAAAACGATGCTCCAATTAACTGCTGTTTTCAGAATAATTCCAGTAAAATTATACAAATCTAGCCCCAACTTTGAGTCTGGTCTCTACCTTGTTTCGAGTTTGTAGACATAGTTTGATAAATTATGTCTACTGTGCGTAGGAAAAATGAAGTTGTGTGCAACGTATGGATATAAACAGCATTTGCAGATTACTTTCTCCAGCCATGATTCTGTGTTTAATAATCACGTACTAAGTAGTAACAAACACAGTAAGCTCTTGTCCTTTTTCTTTTTGTATTGGAAAGAAAAATAATCGCATTTTAAACTTATCGAAATTGTAAATTTGAGTTTTAAAAATTTCATTATTCGACTGAAATTGGAGAATGCATACCTTTTACTTCTGAGCACGGAGAAGGGCCAATCGGAAGGAACAATAAGGGTGAAATAGCACTACGCGTCTAACACTTCCCGTCCCAACCATGGGGATCTTTTTTGATTTATACAACCCATTTCATACTTTCTGTGGGCACCATGGGGGTCTTTGTGTGCTCTGACAAACTAATGGCAGGTGAAGTCGTCTTAGGGGGTCGAATCCCTTTTTACCTTTGGAGTGTAGTTCTGCTGGCTCAGCTGCATTTACAAACCATACTTCCACCATATTTCTCTGGCCCTGACTTCCACCCCAAGGATGAAAAAAACTTCTTTGTAGGGGGTTGAACTTGGAACATGCCTACGGAAGAAGATAGAGCGATGATGTTCCATTAGTCCGGATAGTGCCGCATTAGTAGCAGCGGGTGATTTACATCACAAGGCTTGTTCCCTGTAGTAAATAAGTTTTATATTTGTTCGGGACATTTTGGATAAAGCATGCCGCTCTGCATCTCCAACTGCTTGATGCTGAATAAGGAATTTATTTACTCATAAACATGGATTGAAACCGCAAAATAACGGGGCAAAGATGTTTTTTTTTGTTTGGAAAACTTGCAAGTACTATCGAGAAATATTTCTTTGCCCTGTTGTCTGGAAACGACAGGTCATGTGCTCTGTTATTTGTTGTTGTGATTTTCCAACTTTAATTGGTCGGGTACCACATTCAAATCTCTTCCTTTTTAGGTAGATTCCTTATAGGAACTTTACCTATTGCAATGGTTCTCATGACACGACTTCCGGAAAACTTTTGTAGATCTTCACCGATCATGACCCCTAGAACCCAAAACTACCCTTCGTTCAACAGTCAAAATTTCATAAAAATCCTATCAAAGTTAGAAGTGTAACGAATGGTAGTTATAGTTATATAAAGAAAACAGGTAAATTATTACAAAAATATCTGCAAGAGATTATTAAAAAATTAAAACAACATAATAATACAGTTATTATTAATAATAGCTATGAAATTATAAAGAGTTTTAAAGATATTAATGTTTACTCTGAGCATACTTTTGATTTTCAAGATTTATTAATAGAATAGATATCGAAGATTTTATGAAAATTGTATTACAGATTTATGAAGATTTTAGCATAAATAAAATGATTAATATTAAAAAAATATAAAACGTTAATAGAAGTTATATTAAAAGAAAATTATATTAGTTTTGACAATAAATTATACCAACAAATTAAAGGTATTCCACACGGTAGACCAGCAAGTAATGCTCTTGCTAATTTATATTTACACTATTATGAAAAAGAAATTAATTACAATAATTCTTTATCATGTATAAGTATACTGATGATTTATTAATATGTTCGAAAGTAAAAGAATACACACCACATATTGATTTTTATCCAGAATATTTCATATTGCTTAAAACTAATGAAGGTATTTCTTCTGCAGATTTTCTAGATCTTGAAATTAAATTGGTAGATAATAAATTAAACACTGAGACTTAAGATAAAAGAAACACTTTTCAGTTTAATATAAATAGGCTTTCTTTTTGGAACAGCAATATCAGTATTCAAATTTATAGAAACATCGTCCTGAATTATATTCATAGAAGTACTATTTTAATCACAGACAAAATAAAACAGATCATGTATTGATACATTTATTGAAAATGCTTTGAGACATGGATTTCCTATTAACTTCATGTTTGCTTATGTTAATAAAAAATCTTTAACACCTTTAAATTAATAGTCTTTTAGATTTATTTATTTTGAAGTGATCATATTTGGAATTCACAAAGATTTTAGTATTTCACTACATAGGTAGATGTCGCCACTAAATTTAGAATAAGATTGCATCATTTAATTTTAAATATTTCCATATTAATATATATTATTATAATGAGTTTAATTTAAATTTATAACTTAATTTGATTTTTTAATGATTTTAGTACAGTATCTATAACCTAATTTAGTAATAATATTTTCATTTTAAATACGGATCTATATTTTGTATATAGCTCATGTCATTACAATAGCTGAGGCTATGAATTGGTAAGCATTTAGTTATATTTTCTCGTTACTTATCTTGAAATATTTTGGAGATTTACTCCCATACTACTTGTTTTTTCCAACAATTGGCTTTCGCAGAGGGTTGGCGCCTTTAAATTCGCATTCATGCGACATATCAGTTCCCAAGGCTGATATGCATTTGATTGTTGGAATTCCAATTTCTGGGTTGTCTTTTTCATAGTAATAATTATCTAACTAGTATTGATGCATCAGTTTTTAATTTATCTTTTTGTATTTCATTGTATGATTATTAATAAGGTAACATTATTTTATTTTTAATTTTAATTATTAGTTTAATAAGTGCTTATATTGAAAATGTTACTTGAATTTTGGTTGTTTGAAAAATACTTAACTATATATATATATAATATAATACAGGTAAATATGGGTTAGATCGTAGGTTAAGTCGTAGATGGGCTATCCAGCTCTAAGGGGGTGGAAATGGTGGTGGGTTTAAATTCTCATTTCCCAAAAATTATTCCTTTAAAATTGAAAATAGAAAAAATTTCAAATTAGCCAAATTATCTTTTTCTCATAACAAACAATTTTTGTATTTAAAGTTTTTTGATAGCTGCATTGATTAGAAGTTACGAAATGAAAAGTACACGTTGGAAAGCTCTCGTCATCTGCAGTGTCTCCACCCTCTTTCATTTTTGCATCTCTAAACCTTATGAAAATAAAGGGCGAAATGTTCTTTTTCTTGTATCTCCGGACTAAAGGCTTTGCCCCCCCTTTTTTTTTTTTTTTTTTTTTTTTTTTTTTTTATAGACCCACACCGACCAGCGTACCCAAACGGGTGTAAGGCCTACAGCGGTCGGCGGGGAGGCAACAAGTTAAATTTATTTTACAGGCTATGCCCTGAACAGGGACAGTGAATTAAAACAGATTGAGTTATAAAACACAGTTGTTCACCCACACAAGTGAGGAGAAAGACTGGTCACAAATGCTCAACCCACCTGGTGTGGGAAGAACTTACAATGGAAATGCTCTCACTTAATATATAAAACCACAAGTAAAAACAAAAACTACTACATACATAAAATGCTTAAAATCTGTTAGGGCTTCGGTCACGAGGGCAATTGGGAGGGGGGACACCAGAAAGGGATGAAGGCGAAAATGGAATTTGACCCATCCTGTTTCACAGAAAGCTGATAACGAGATGTAACTTTCATTAATGGTTATGTTTGATGTGCATAGTATTTACATGCATTTTCGTAAACAAAGCACAAATATTCGGGAAGATAGGGATTTTTTGAAGAAAGCCTTTCTAGTTTTTCCTCATTTTGTTCGCTTATAACATGCAGAGTTTTCAAATTATTCGAAATTTACAGAACACTTGACAATATGTAAAAGAAGCATTGTATTAAAATTTGAATTAAAAAATTTGAATATTACAGGAGATATGAGCATTTGTAGTGAATTTTTTACTGCGCATTTGCGACATGTAGCGTAATTTATCCTTCATAAATTCAGAGCCCAATATATAGGGCAACTTTTATAAAAATTCCAGTTCAATACTGTTAGTATTCAGAGAAATATCTGTATTGCAACTTGGTGAATTTCGGTGCATTCTGAGAGAAGCTAAATGATGAGGGTTCTTGCACAAACTAATATTTTTTAGGCTTGAATCTTCTTCGAATATTAATCGTCGAAATGTAATTTAAATTATTATTTAACTTATGAGTATTCAGGATATTCAACTTTCATAAAATTCAATATTACTATTCGAAGATTCAAGTTTAAAAAATATCGGTTTGTGCACTGATGAGCACTAAGACTACTGAATTTAAGCCTGCTTTAAACATACCCTGTTAGTAATCACTAAATGTCTCTTAATTATAGAAACTAATTTTTTTTGTATTCTAAAGTCCTGAACTGCAAGTTTGTTGTCGATGATTGGAGATAGACATGAACATTTCTGTACCCTGTTTTTCTGTTTAATCTGTTGAGTAGGCATCGAATATATATATGTAACGATTTTTTTAAATTTCTTTAGTTATTGTTAACGATACTTCATTTTTAATTACTTCTACTTTCACTTCTAGTCACGAGTCTTTCCGGGAAATCCCCTTTTCCCCGTATATAACCACCTCTCTGGGCATTGTTAACTGGGACGGCTCACGGCCGGCGTTGTCCGCAAGAATGATCATGGCCTGGACTCGTAAAAATGATCTAAGATGCTAAAATGACCTGAACATCTTTGCAATGCTTGAATAAAGAAAATCTTACGTGAATCGTCAGTGGATTATTTTTGAAAGTGCCTCTTCCAAACACGCTAAAATTGAAGATGTTGCATATATATAATATAGGGGATTCCATATCTGAAACGTCCCGTATATGCATGGCCATGACCTAGGGCACAGCTGTCAAGGGGCGCATGGACGGAAAAAATAACCAAACTATTGACACATTTTTCAGTTTTATTTTCAAAAGATTGTATAAAATGTTTACATTCTTTACAATTAAATTTGCATTCATTTACATTATTTTACATTAAATATATTGAGTGATCCATTTTTGACTTTAGTGGACCTTATCGTCTTCTTTTCATTGAAAAGATATTTGAAAAGATCTGTCTACTTCAATGTCTCTTCAAACCTATTCATGGATAAAAGGCTCGAACGAAGAAGTTGTATTGGGTATTTCAGACAATTTTAGAAAATGGAGTATTTTTTAGACGTTAGAATTATGTTATTCCTTAAGTAGTGTAATTTTGAATTAAAAAATTCACGTGGTTCAAAGATAGTATTAAGTGCTTCAAAAATAAACTATTGAAAATTATATAAACTTCTTTGAGAGGGGGCAGAATAAGTGCGGAAAATAGAAATGTGTAAATCCGAACCCTGTATATAGCTCCTAATGATTTGTAGGATGCGCGGTCTAGTTTGAGTTCTGTCCTTAATGCTCTTATAAAATTCAAGCTCTTTTTATTAGATTAATATCAAATTTAAGAAAATACCATAATCCCTTGCCTTACGTTTTTATCTAACCTCCTAATTGGATGTCACCACCTATTTGATATATTTTTTTATTATTTCAATCTATTTCAGATGTTAAAGGATACTCGAGACATTTAAGCGTGACCAGGTGATTGCGATTTTTGTATTTAAAATTGTTACGTTGACTTAATTACGGATTTAAATAGCGTACGGGCACAAGAGAGCCGAACATATGACATGCGACGCCGACCAAGAAGGATTAAAATATTTTTAGGCGGTGCTTTTCTGTATTTGATAGTATCGGGTAAGTGAAGTTTTATCAAAGAACTAGCAGTACGCGCACGGCGTTGCCCGTGGAATCGGGACTTCAACAAAATGAGGGGGGAAAAAATGACCACAACACGAAAAGGTTTTGAGAACAAGAGATGCACATCATTGATTTTCCCGCTTATTTTTCTCTGCGATAATGACATTTATCAAAACAGAAATGTATATATTATTGAGATGACGATGGCGCGAATGTAATGACGTCGCCTGCCGGAAGGAATCGGATTGTAGAAATGCATGCTGGAAATGAAAGCATATGACGCGTGACCTTCCTCGCGGCAGTTGACACCAGCCAATAAATTACAACAATGCATTCTGGGACCGTCCGGAGAAACTCTCTCTTAAATCTCGCTAGCAAGAAACTAAACTGATCAGGGAAAAATTTAAAAAGCGAAAAAAATATATTTTTACCGTTCTTGTTTTAAATCCGACAGAAACGTTCCAGTTATAAGCTGAAAAAAATAAAATTTTTAGAGATGTTGGAACGTCAGATGCGAGAATTTGAAGACATCCTTATAAAAAAATTACAATAAAAGTGACTTTTTCAAAAATTTCTCAAAATTCAGTAAATTACTTTAGAAATTCAAAGCGAACTTCATTAGAACGGTAATCGTGTGTTCTTTCCGATGGTGTATCTATTTTTTTTTTCGTACAATTATCCAAAACCCTTTTATTGAGAAATTAGTGTGAAAAATCAACCGAAACAACGCAAAACATTAAATGAAAAAGTTTCTAGATTAAATTTTGAAATTCCAGCTTCGAGGTGCATTGAGTCACCATTACGACTACCTGTGTGCCAAATTTCAAGGCTGTAAGTGCGATAGATTAGTTTGGACATCGTACGCGCGCACACACACAAACATTGCCTTTTATAAGTATAGATATAACAAATATTCATTATGTGAAACTTGAATCAATTTAAATTTTAAGATTGTAATTGTTTGATTATTTCTTTATACTAAAAACTTAAAAAGGGTATTAATATCTATGATGCAAATATGAATCGCCGTTTATTGTAGGATTAAGTATTGTTTGGTTAGTAAAATTTAAAAATAGAAATTTGGAAATATTTATTTCAAAAATAAAAAATAAAAATTCATTCATGACATTATAATTAAATTTTCTCAGAAATTTCATTTTGTTAGATATCATCCTAATGAATTCTATCAATATCTGTTCAATTTATTTTCCAATTTTAAACCTATAGGCTAACTAAACGTAAATATTGATAAATCCTAATTTTGCACTAAAGCCAGTGTGAGGAATGAAAAGCATAACTTATCATCTAGGTGCGAAAACGTTTTATCAGCTTTGCTTTATTTCTGGTAAGATTTGTTTTTCCTTTTTTCTCCTTTCACTTCTTAAGTTAAGGAATCATTTTATAAAGTTATTGCATTTCTGGATGAGGTAATCAAATCTAGTAGAAGAGGTGTTCAGAATATCGGTATTGCCGTTTGACTTCCAATCGCATTAATTTGATAAGTTTGACAACCACGTCCTTTCTTGTTATTTACTTCGTCTTTTTTTGTATTAAACTAATTTTACCGTAACAAAATGCTTCAAATTCATTTATCTTACAAAAAATGAAGTGACATTAGAAAATGAATGAGTCGATGTGGAATTCCGAAGATAAGTTTCATTTATTGCCGCCGCCGAAAATATAAATCTTTTACCTGATAAACTCTAGTATGCAATAAATATCTGGGAGACAACTACTCTTCCGCATTAGGGAAATAACGTTTTTTTCACGGTACTTACCGTTATATATAATATATGTAGAAAATGCAATCATAATCTTAGCAGAACACGGCTTCTTTTGCATTTTATCTCTACTACTAATGTTAAAGATTTTTAGCATACATTTTCCCCGAAAATATCAATTTCCGTGCCTCATCCATAGATGAATTGCTCTGCAAAGATAATTTTAAACAATGGTGCCGTTCCAGCCTTATAAAATAATAAAGATACTTTCTTCTGCGTCTGTTTAGCGTAAATGGTTTTCTGCTATTTAGTTGTATGCGCACGTACCGGCCGCTACGGAGTACAGCCTTAAAACAATCTAGTCGTGCGATGTTAAAGCCATGAGTAAGTATGTATTTAAAAGCTTTTGGGGAAAAGGTACCTAAAGATAAAAAAAAAGACATCCACTACAGAAGAGACGACCCCTGTCTTAAATGCAGAAGCCGGCAACTTGCAACGCAGCGTGTGTTATGTCTGCAAAGATAACATCAGAGAGAGGTAAAAAAAAAAAAAAAACCGAATCCCTCTAAACCTGTTTTTCAACTCTACCGATGTTTCTCTTTATTTTCCTGTTCCCCCTCCCATACTTCGCAGTTCCCTCCTAGGAGGAAAGAAAAAAATATTTCGCCTTTTGTAGCCCATAGGGCCAATTTGCCGCAGCAGTTGGGGCCCTTCATGAAAAATTTTTTATTCTTCGTACTTCCTGAAGCTCGACGTGAAGTATTGTAATGTTCATGGCCAGATAGCATCTTCACGCTTAAAAGATACCGGCACAACCATCTAAATATGGTCCGCACGCTCGAACACCTGCTTCGATAGACTTTTAGAAGCAATCCTTGGGCATCCAGAAGCTGGTACTGTCTATTAAAACCGTCTAGTTATGTGGCGGAAAAAATCCTGCAGATTATCTCCGATGATTACTGTATCAGATAGAGCATGGCTATTTTTTAAAACTCCAATTATGATTTTACTACTAAACTTCTATACTGTGGCTCAATGAATGAGTGTTGGAAATGTACTGTAAGAGAAGTTATCAAGATTTATCCGGTTCTGCTGTCTTAACTAGAATATCACTCATAATTGACTGGATTAATTATTGACAGCTGAGTATGCTGTTGATTGTCCGCACTTTCTGGGATTTCCCTACTTTTGCTCACGATTTCTATGTTGTGGAAGTTATTGCTGTTTATTTGGTGGAATAATTTTTTCCATTGTGCGAGAAGCTTCTGAATGCTGACTGCATAATATCTTGCTTCATGGAAGGTAATATGAGTAATTAATTTTTTAATTAATGATTTTATATAGTATAAAGAACGTGTAATAGAGCAAATTTACTTTAACTTTTTCTTAAATTATCTGGCATTACTTTTCTTTTTATGACTAAATATTTCAACAATCAGCCGTAACTCGCATATATTTTTTGATAGATACAAAGTATATCCTATTAATTTATCCTTCTTTATTGCTTTAGAACATTTTTTCTAGTATTTTAAAAGGCCGTCATGTGTATGCACCTGAGTAAAGGGAAGTATTTTTAATTATAAAAATGAATTTCATATTTAAAAAAATTAATGTATGCAATTGTATTTCTATCTTACCGGATAATTAAATATTGTTTTCGTATACTTCAAGATGGTAAGTTTTGACTTAAAATTTGAACGTTTATTAATCAAATAGTGCAGTCATTAAATTGATTCGGTTTTTGTGTGGGTAGAGAACGGGATAATGCAATTATTGTTTCCCAATCGAATACCGCGTCTGAATTGAGGAGCTTTTTACCAAAAGTGAACATATCTATCTTTGTAATCTTAGTACCCGATTGTACAAGGGTACAGTCCCATTGCTTCATGAAATTTATTTTTCTTTGTAAAGCTCCCTAAAGTCGTTAATTTTTTGCTAAACTGAACGTATCCACTTCTAAAAAAATCATTTTACAATACATTTTTAACAAAGATGAACATATCCATCATCCTATTCTATTTAATTTGGCTTATTTTTTTTCAAAACTTAACACATCCAAGTAACTTTAAAGAGATCTCAAAACTCTAAACATTTCGTTCTAGCACGCCTTTCCCCTACAAGATACCATTTCGAGTTTTTTTAGTATGGTTTCAGATGACAGTTAGGGTGGCGCTACTTTTGCTCCTCACCTCCCCACCAGAAGTCCAACGCACTTGGGAAGAAGGTTATTCCCATTGAGGATTTTTAAAAATGCAACTGCCTAAATAAAGACTGTAGTTTGGATTTCCACGTTTAAGATTAAAAGATATATTTTCAGGATTTCCATTTTCAATGGACTTTTGAAAAAAGATTTTTTTTTGTTCTATCAAAACCTAACGTATCCAGTAAGATTTTTGCTATAACTCCACCCCCCCTCCCCCTCCAAATGTTCTGTTTATTTCCTTTGGATCATAGACTGTGACCTTTAAACAGAACCATTGGTTAAAAAAAAGAAAGCTAGGGAAAAAAATATTTAGGAAGTTATTCGTTTTTTGTGCTTCCTAAAAAAAAATTTGTAAAACGGATATGTTCACTTTTGATTAGAAGCTCCCTCAATTGGATTCGAAATACAATAAAACGGATAGCGATGCAAGATTATAATCCAAATTTCATTCCTCTTTCAAATGCAATAATTAATTAATATCCATTTGAATTTTTCATGGATCAAATAGTGCAATTTTTAAACCTAATGATTAATTTCCTGCAGCTACTTTGTGCGTATCAATTGGATTAAAAATTGAATTCTAGAAATTTCTTTCAGTATGTAATTAATTGCATTTCCATTCCTCCGGGTTGTTGCGTAGCACGGTTGGAGTTAAGATTCCTAATTATGTTGGAAACGGTGCATCTAATTCAAAGAAAATCCTTTTCATTTGAACTTTATCTAACTTTAAGTTTAAAAGAATTTTTCGTCCTGATCTTTAATTTTTACATCTATCCGTCTGCTGTCAACTTCAAATATCTTCATTAACCACACAAAGAAAAGTTTTCCTTGGGGGTATTAGTAGGCGATATTTTATTTCCTGGTTGTTTGTAGAGTGGAATTCCATCTTTTAATAATAATCAGACTTCAAAAGTTTGATACTGTAATGGTAATTATTATTGTTATGCATTGGATGAGTTGCACCGATAGAATCATAATTAAGATTTGGCAACTAGTTAACGTTAGGAATTAGAAAGTCTATCTTGATGATGAATTTATGACAAGTTTCAAGGCGGTCATCTTCCAAATTTCAAAGAGAGAGAAATGATATTGTGCCCAAGAGTACTTAAAAAGATGAGATAAACATTAGAAACTTGATCGTTTCTACGAAGTGAAAAATTTGACTTAGAAAATTTCAAACTCAAATTTGTTTCTTGTAATAATTATTTATAGAACAAGGAACATTTTGGAAAGTACAACATTAAAATGTTATGGAAATGATTATTATGGGTTTTATACCTAGCTGAGATGCTACGTACAATTCTCTAAAAAATGTTTTAAACTGTAATAATCAGTAGAAAAATATTGATGACTAATCATCTTTAAAAGCTCGTATTGAAACAAATTTTATAATAAGCTTCATTTATTTGAAAATCACAAGTAGTTTAAAATGTGACCAAGGGCGGATTTAGGAATCCGTTAGGGGGACTACTGTGGAAAGAATTTTTCTGCGTTTTTAACTCTTACAAATTAAGAATTAATTTACTAAATTAATTATTTTAAACTAATAAATATTATGAATTAAATTTTAATTTATTAATTTTTAAGTAGATGTTAATTAATTAAATTTCTATTACTTAAATTTAGTTTATAAAATATATAGGATAATATATTAAAATATATTTAGTTTTATTCAAGGGAGGATCTAAGAATCCGTGAAGAATACTGTGGAGAAAAATTATTTTTCGTATTTTTAACTTTACGAAAATGCAATATGGTCAACTAAAATTGTTTCATTTTTGTTTTGACTCTAAAAGTCTCATTCTCTTTACAAGCCTGTCAATTGGTTGCGCCCAATCTCCTTTTCATTTATTTGCCCATGCCGGCACAGCCTATACAGAGAGGAGTACAAAACACAAAAACAGAGAAAAAAGCATTACATCAAATTACAAATTGATGTATATATATATATATGTATAATCTCAATCATACCTTCAACATTGACTTTTCTATTTTTATGAACGTTCAGGCTAGCCCACTGAGCTGCGTAAATAAAAGTCTTGAGGCGCTTTAACGCAGAAAAACTCCTCTGCTGTGCTTGTCGTCTCGGGAAATGTTCCAAATTTTTGAAAAAGAATTACCACAATCGTAAAGGAGGGCCTGCCACACGCTTTGAGAGTTTCAATAGTTGTCTCGGTTGTTTAACAGAAAGTTGAGGATTTTTCCAAAAATTGATATCTTTTTAAACTTTAATCTTCGCTTGGGAATTTAACATTTCTAACCTTAATACAATTCAATAACTATTCGAAGATTCAACTTTAAAAAATATAAAGTTATTTTCTTAAGAGGATGTTTCCTTTCCCCGCTGAAAATTGCCTCAGCAATCGTCGCAGTAATACGATTGCCACATAGTTATGTATCAGTGCTGTATCAGTATGCAGCACTTGTATACAGGGCAATCAGTGAGTAACCCCGAAAGCCCTGCAACAGACCATAATACATTTCAGCTCTTTCTTTGGGCAGTGACGATGTGTGAGAAAACTATTGGCATTTGTCTCTATTCTCTGTTCTGGTTCTTTGTGCTTTCACAGAAGGCCTTTCTGGATATTCTGGTCAACCGAAAAAATGCTGACTGAATCTTTTTCCACTAAATGATTTTTAAAATATGAAAAAGACCGTATATTCTATTTACACTTCAACGCTTTTAAAAGTTTCCCAGTCTCCCCGTAGAACCGGTAACATTTTTGAAGTAAATTTAGTTAAAACTGCTTCTTAATTCACGACCTGATATAAATTTCCCTTGAACTGTTAATTTATCCCAGCATGATAATTTCTCATTTCATGCATTTAAACTAGTATAATTCTTAAAGTATTCAGGGTTATAATTTTTTTATTCCTGAAGCTTTTTAACGCTGGATATTATTGATAACTATTTGATAAAATGTGTCGTGAGATTATAAATTTTATAATATGTTTTATAAATAGCTATACGAAGACGGAAATACTTAACTGAATTGTTTAAATGCACTTCAGCATGTCGGCATTTAAAGGCTTTTATCTCCTCAATTTTTTGATTAGGTAAGGTCTACGTAGCATGTTTGAATATATATCATTGACCTTTCCATCTCGTTTCCGATATTATGTTGTTTATTTATTGACTGATATTCTAATAACTGATAAAAACGAGCATTTTTCGTTCACTGTCAATTCTAGTGATTTTGAATGATATCAAAAAACTGAAAAATAAACACTTTGTACATCCTTAAAAAAATTTACTTTTCATACAACCAGTCTTCGAAAATTCATTATGCTAAACATTTCGATTAGAGATGTATGAAATGTGCTGTGAGACGGAACCAAACTTATGAAATGTTGATTATTTCCGATAAAAACATTCCTTTTGTTAGGTGAGATAAGAATTAATTTTTGGTATCAGCAAGACACATGGTTGCGTTTTCTGTAAAGATTTTGAAAATGCTCGTGAGCTCCTCGTTGTTTACAATAATGATCCTTTGTGTCTTCGTTTCAAAGCTAGAACACACCAATCGGTTTCTGTTGTGCATTGACCTTTAGTCTTTGAAATGATTCGCCAGTTAAAAATAGTCTGAAGTAATTGAGCTGTCGCGATAACTGTAGAAATATAAGATTCAACATTGATAGAAATTACTATTGACGGATGAAACAAATGGGATTGAAGGCAGCCATTCTCCTCTATGATTCCATGACTTCATATCCAGACGACTGGTTAAACAATATGGTTAGTAGTGTGACCTTTGATCGGATACCTAAGCTAAAATAAACCTTCTATGCTACGGAAGAAGCAAAGTATTTTTTTCTGAAAGTGCACTCTTAATTGGATCTTTCCGTCCAATAAAAAAATGCCTCTCACATTGCTAAAAATCATAAATTCTCTTAAATGCCCGAAGAGATACAATATATCATCGTAGGATCTATATTGGCTTTTATGAGGCATCGGAGAAAATGTCATTTTTTTTGTCAATAACTCGAAAAATCTATCATTTTATTTAACGTATTTAGAACGCATTCTTGAGCGCGGGCTGTCATTTCTGAAGTATTAATCATAACGGTATTGATGGAAAATTTGCGCCGAAGATCCCTTTGTTGTCACTCGTCTTCAGTAGTATTGCGCCTAATTCATCATCAGCTCAATCGATTGATAACTTTGTTTGCTTCGTAAACATCTTTTTTTATGGGAAGGGTTTCAAACGATCTATTTGATGTCAATACTTTTCAAGTATTAAAATCCTGTTTAACATATTTTTCCTTATCCATTGTTCCACTTTCAATATTTGAAATAATGCGATTCTCCGTTTGGGAGGGATCTACCGACGCCCAAGTTATTACAGTAGGGATGTCATCTATCCACAGTTCGAAATGGCTCCCAAATGTAGCTCTCGCGTGCCTTCAAAACAGGGTGTTGAACTGACTAAAATAAAAACATTCCTTTGTGGGCGATTAATATATTTTTGAGCTGTTAAACTTTGTGTTGGTTAATGTTTGAAATAATGTTCATTATATATACTCTACATTGTCTTTCATTTGGATACATTTTTATGTCATTTGGTGAGCTTCTGTTGAATCTGGTACCCGTTCAATCTGTGGAGGGTCGTCCTTAGCATCTGGCAGTGGTTCAGTCCATAACGCTAGTATAACCTAAAAAAGTAAATACATTAAAAATAGTATATAAAGAATTGTCCTAAAAATACATTAAAAAATCTTGAACATTCGCTAAACAAACTGCTTTGAAAGAAAGAAACTGCGGACCAAATTTCTATCATTTAGACACTCTTCAAGACAAATATCCATTAAACAAAAGAATAGATGTTATCATCTCGCGCCCCCCCCCCCCCCAAGAAAAAATTATACGAATGAGGTTGTAATTTTTGCAAGCAAATATAATCTTACCTTCTTTACATGTCCAAAATACGTGCAAAACTCGGAATTTCTCCAATGTCCTTTGAATGAATCTTTGATCAATCAGAGAGATTAAAAAATCACATTTTACGTTTTCTAATTTTTTTTTTAGAAAATACGAGAATATAAAAGTTACTTCAAAAACGGTTTTCTTATTTCCTCAATTCGAGACAAAGCGGATTGCTGAATAGTAATCGCAGGTTTCAACGAACCCAACTATCTTAAACATAACAGTTGCCATCTGATGAATTTGCTAAATTAATATAAAATCCAAGAAAGAAAAAAAAATCGCAATAAATGCTCCAATTTTTTAACATTAACCAAAATGAAACAATTATAATATGGTATTTTCAAAAAGAATTTATCCAAATGATTGATTTAAGAAATATTTTCCTTCTGTTTAATTTTTTAAGAAAAGTTTTGTTCTAAAAATATCTAACGGATTTTTTAAATGTAAAGATGATGGGCAAAATAATATTCTAAATGGCTTAACCTTCTGAGAGAAATATCGGCGATTGTGTCCGCAAAATATATGTTAAGTGAACGAGTATTCAATGGACGTAACTTTGCAGTAAAACACAATATTGCATATCCTGTGACATACATGATAGCCATAATGTGGACAGTTAACATTGAAGTTAAAATAGTGCGACATCTGCAATTACTTTTTTAGTTTACTCTTTAACCATACAGAACATGAAAAACTTATTATATCAGGAAATGGTGTATTTTTTTTCAATCCCGAATAGGTTCGAATATTTAGTGGTAAACAGAGATATTTCTAGTTGTGATTAGAGAAAATTTTAAAGTCGATAATTTAGAAAGCTTCGATTATTAAAGTTCTTGATTTCTTTTTTTTTTCTCATTCGCATTCTTGAAAATTCAGACATTTTAGTTACATCGCGATAATTCATTAAAAAAAACCAGAAAATGAAAGAAAAATGCTCTAATAAAAATATCCAAGTATGTTATTTATATAGCGAACTCATAAAAAAAAATTATTTTATATAATCAGTTCCCTTTTTTTCTCATTAGAAAATTATTTTAAAAGAGTTGATTCAATGTTACCTACGCCGATAGTATTGCATATTCACACATCTGTTGATCGTTCCATTTCTAATTGGTTTTCCCTGCCGTCCAAGTGTATTGACATCAAAACTTTTTTCACATTTATTCCTAGGATATCTCTGTCATAATTTTGTCTTCCTTCCAGCATGGTGCTTTCCAACGGATTTCATATTTCCCGAACGTAATTCTTGTCGAATGAGAAGTTTTCCGCACCTTGCTTAATGGCTATATTTTGAATTCTGGAAGAGGAAGGCTGCTGATACATAGGGAGAATTTTGACAATGAAATAAGTAGAATCTGGTGCTAAGAATGTGCTGACATTGCTGAACAACACGCGTCAATCCATTGGTCCCCCGAGAAAGATTTTTATTCCAGTTTTGATTTTTCTTTCTTGAAAGAGAATATATATTCCAGAAGTGGAACGTGAACATCATGTGTGCGAAAAACACAACGAAAACATGATCGACTTAAGAGTTAAAAAAAAAAAATTACGTATTCAAGCACGACTAGACCGCAGAACTGAAACAAGAGAAGAAAAAAAGAGGTAGAAACCTCTTTCGAGTTTTAAAAATAAATAGAAGTTTAAAGAAATGTTCAGAAACTGTTTTGTTTCCTAATCCAAGTTATCTGGCTTCCGGTCCTTTCGTTCTCCTCTATTCTTTTCTTCGCCCTATTTTTTCACGCCGGATAGCGAGCGGTGGAATGATTGATACTGGCCGGATCGGAGTGAAGTGTCAGACAGCAGCCCAATAGCTCATGCATGTATTCATGCGCGGCTGCCAACATTTTTCGTGTTAGTTGCAGTTCTTTCCTCCTTCCCCCTCCCCCTCTGACAAATGGATTCGTTGTAAAATAGTGTGAGCTGAAAGCTAAAGTGAAAAAAAAAAGTTAAGGGAGGGGTAAAAAAAAAAAGTCCAACTGTGTTAGCAGTTGTAAAGGAGAGTGTAAGAATGAGAATCGATTTTTATGTTTTTTCTCCCCCCCCCTTCTCGCTTTATTATTTTTATTTCTTTCAAGCATTTTAGAAGAGGGAAGTTTCGTTTTACATCTCGGCATCTTCCCATCCCCACCCCTCCTTATCCAGTAACACACAAACTACATACTGTTACATATTTGTGATGTTTCATAAACTTTCTTCTGTTTCAAATTCAGTTTACAATTTCGTGTTACAAGTGGTACTGGTCATTAAATAAGCAGCTTTATTTTGTTTAGCATTGTGTATTCCTTTGCATTTTCACCAGGCGGTTCCCTAATTGATTATACGTATTACGGTGATTGGGTAAATCGGTTTTTTTTCATGAAACTGATCGAGCTTAAGATGTTTACCTGTAAATTATTTTGATGAAATGTGAATGGGAAACTGCGAAATTTGATGAATATTCTTTGTCATGGATAGCCCAATTAAAAAGAAAAGCAATTGTTATCTTTGCTTATGCTTATGAAGCAGTGCCTAACATGGAGGAGGCTACCGATTTCGTTTTGTAAACAAACCGATCATTGCCATCGTCAAAAAGAAATTTGCCTCCTTTTTGCTCCAAATACCTTAGCGTTATATATATATATAAATATCAAAAGAAATCGCATAATACTACTTTAGAAAAAGAAAAGAAAGAGAGCAAACCAATAAAACAGGACGCTACCGTCCGGATGCCTCGTCAGCAGGGAAATCCCGTACGAGCGTGGAAATAATAATATTCGGTGTTCTCTGCCCAAACGAATTTTTTTCTTCACCTGAATTCTGAAAAAAGTTTGTTTCCCCGGAAAACAGAAATAACAAACAATCAATTCATATATATTGAATTAAAACGAAAATAAAATCTTTGTCAGAAAAACAAAATGTTAAAAGCAAAGCAGTAAAGAATTAATTTAAAAGAAAAATGAAGAAAAAAGAAAGATACATTTTCAGTACTCACCCAAAAATAAGACGACACAATAAGCGTAAGACTTCGATGCACGGGCATGCATTACTTGTATGCTTTCTTTGAATCTCTCATTTTGGCGTGCATGTGCCGTCAAACAGGATTAGCTGACATCAGTAGGCAGGACGTTAAATCTTTCGGAGTCAAATGTCTAAAAATAACGATATCCGTAGCCCACGGGACCTTAATCGAATCAAACTGAATTAACCTAAGTATGCTTCTTGTGTAACATCTTATTGAAGTTTGATGAAACAAATCTCAATTAAATTAATTTATTTGAGAGTTCTAAAAATACTCTTGCAACAAATGTATTTATAGAACTGGCAGCTGTGTTCAATAATAGTATTTGCATCCATATTTGCATTCAAACGTTTGTTTTCTACGGTTACTCCTATCTGCTTTGTTCTTAATTCATGCAAGTGTTTTGAGTTCAATTCAGTGTTTTTTTTATTTCATAAGAATTTAATTTGCTTTGAAAGAAAAGTTATCTACAAATAGTGTTTCCGTGGAAAGTGTAAAGAATAATAAAATAAAGAATAACTACATAAATACTTGCCACTATTACTTCTTTTTTATTTTCATGTACAATTATGGTTCGGACATAAAGTGCAAAATTAAATGTGCATTTATAAATTAAAACATCATTGCTTTTTGAAGTAAAAGTTGAACCTTTTCTGTTGAGAGACAGAGAATGAAAGATTTATACATACGTCGTTTGAACTTGAGCAAATTACATTATCTAATGTTGAGAAGATTAGAATTAAAATGCAGGAGGAGGGCTGCATCAAATTAGTTTATACAATTTTCTACAATGGAGGATAGTAAAAATTACCAAGTGACTATGTGCTTGAAATAATCACTCAACAAGTAAGAAAACTCCGATATCCGTCAGAATGGGCCGAATTGCCAGGGCAATGAGAACAAAGCTAGTCCCGAAATCAGGTTTTAGAATTGTTTCGAATAATATCGAATCTTTGTCTGATAACATTTTGAAAAGTCTGTGGAAGGTTAGTAGTTTTCAAGATGTCTTTATTTTACCACTTATTTTGAATTTTTAATTATTTGTAATACAGTTCTTTGGATGATAAAATAAATACGTCCGATTTCGTTTCACATCACCTATTATTCTGCGCCATAATAATAATTTAAAAATGTTTTTGGAATGGAATAAATTCATACTCGCGTGATATATATGAAATGCGCCTCAACAATTTTATTTTGGAATCCTCTGCATATTTTGCTGGAGGAAAAAGGACGTTACCATTCCATGTGCAGTTGGATGTGAAATGAATACGCGGTTTGCCATGCGGCACTCCATTCCTTAATTCATTTATTGAAATACTTTTCGTATGAAAGAAATTTTTGCTTTTAAACAACAAACTGTGAACAAAAAATTCTTGGGAACTTCATTACAATGACTTAATCAAAGTGCTCATTTGTTTTAATATACAGGGTGTTCATTAATTATTGTCGGGGTTTCCGTACCTCATAACTTTCGAATAAAAAATATTACGCAAAAACCGATTACGTATTCGTAAATTGCAACTCAAAGAATTTTATAAATGATATTAAAAAGATTAATGAATTTGCATATGGCTGCATTTCGTGGCTCGTAACACATCGAGACGAAATTCGATTTCCCTCCAAGGCATTTGTAGGCATTCAGATGAAGGCGGTTATGGAGAACGCTCTCATATCGTCGTATGCGACATATGTAACTGCACAGCTGTTTGTCCTGCTGATTTTCGTGGACGCGAGTAAACGTTTCTGATGCGATCACCCTGCGAAGTCCGTTCTCTCGCTCCCTTCGGTGTAGAACGCTACCAGTTCTGAAATTGTGTTAACCAGCGTCTGATAGAATTTATCCGAAGGAGATCTTTCTTGTATGTGGTCCCAGGACGTTGAGTAGTTATGACTGATTTAGTTTCGAAAACCACATAACACATTTTCTGCAGGCGCTAATTTATGACGTCATAATTATCCTAGACTGCAAATGCGTTGAGAGCGTATTGCCACGTAAAATTCTTTGAGTTGTAATCATGAATACGTAATCGGTTTTGCGTAATATTTTTTTTATCTGAAAGTTATGAGGTGAAACCTGACAATATTAATGAACACCCTGTATTTTACTCCGTTTGAGGTGGTGTAAGTCAAGTAATATTTACCATTCGCAAATTATTACTTGATTGGTTTCAAATGGAGGAAATGTGTCAAAATCATTAGAAAACGGAGTCTATGAAAACGGATGTTTTCGAACGGTGGTTTAATTTTTATGGGAAAGCTGTTGAATTTAGCGTGTTTTTCAACACGCGAAAAAAAAGAACTTCCTCGGAATGGCAAGATACTGTTTTTGCTTTGTTCTTCGAAGAGTGTTTCGAAAAGTTCTGCGCTGTCAAACGCGAGCAATGATGCAAGCAAAAGTTGCCTCCGTCCTACTTAACAGCTTTGTGGAAAAAATATTTGAGAAAATATTATAGAAAAATGGACGGTTCCATCATTTTCCCATGCGAGAAGAATTTTACGATTTGTTGAGCGTTGAACTGACTTTATTATTTATTGGCCTCCTCCAAAATTAGATTGGGGAAAAAGTCCTGTACGCGAATTCGATAATTTGCTGCCATTGTTACGAAGAAATATACCCCAACCATAAAACATTTTGTAGTACGTAATTCTATCTGATTGAAGATCTCGGTATCTCCCGTTTATCAATTTGAATTATGCAGCCAACTAATACTTAGTACAATAGTAACACCAATCAATTAACCAATAATTAATGTAGCGCTAATACAAAAAATAGCTTTGTTAAAAAATTTCTGTGTACCTACATCAGTAAATGTTAGAATATTTCTGCATCGTCAGGACATGTTAATACTTAAAAGTTATAAAAAAATATAGCTAGTCGGAATAAAAGGGAGAGGAATGATATAAAAACATGCTTATTCTTACCACGAGAAAGATAAACAGGTATAGGAAAAATAGAGAATAATAAAATCAAATTTTAAAGTCACGGCAAGGAAGAATGAAATGTAATCATGCAAAAAAGGGATAAATAATATTCGTTCATAGAATTATTAAGTAGCGATGCTTTTTATTCAAATCTTTTGAACTCCAATGAGATTTGTTACTGCAGCAGTATAATTACTCGTTTATTTTGGACAGTGGGATAGATTCTACATCTGCGACTTGACTGTGTTAGTGTGATATGAGAAAAATTATTTATGTCGAATTATCTGCGTTTGTCTGAAATATCAAACAATCGCAATACAAAATTTTTCAGAAACAGATCTTTAAGGGAAAAAAATCTTATTTATTAACATTTTATGAAAATCGATTTTCATAAACCGCCCATTTTTCCATAATGCCTAATGGAAGTACTGTTCTTAAATTGAAATATGTAACTCTTTTTCTATTATAAAAGCTTTCAGGAAGTCTTTAGTGAAAATAATCCTATTATCGGCGCATAATGAACTCTTTTAACATATATGCAGATGAGTGTGCTTGTCAACATTTTCAAGTAGACTCTGAAACCACCAACCCATTTTGCCTTTGGCATACTAATCTGCAATTAGTATGCAAAACACTTTTTGGCGTTGAAAGACCATGAATGTATCGCTTTCTTCTTGCATGCTAGTTCTTTACAAGTTACGTCTGGGAATTTCTCATTTAGATATACATGAAAAATAAGCGTGATGGAACAAAATTTACGTGAATACCTTAGTAGGCGAAAAATGGTCTAAATTTCAACTTGGCACACACTTTTTAATTTAGAAAAGCGTTTTCTTTCAATTTTGTTTTCGCTTCAACCTTTATTACTGGACAACAATAAAATGAGAAAATTTTCAAGTAACATGCAGTTTCGTTTTTAAGCATGTACATTCAATCTTTCAAGCATCTGCTAAATTTGTTTCCCAGCAGTCCGTCATTACACTTTAGTTCAAATCTTTTCTCTTTTGCGGATTCTCAAATGTATTTTGTAGTTGAATTATTGTTTTCAAGATAATACCGTGAGTGGCGCTAACAACATTTATTATATACGCTTAGATATGGTCGCGTCGATTCCTGTCATTGTGGTTTCGGAAGAGTGGACTCTTTGGAATAAAACTTAATTTCTATATAGATAAGGCTTCGAAGAAAAAGTAGTTCTTTTAAGGCGGTATTTCGCTACAGAATTTTTCACCGTCAAGGGACAGCGGTTTCTCCTTCAATGTGTCCTTGAGCGTACGGGGGTGAACGCCCCTTCTTTAAGATCTGACAACCCCCCAAAAAGGGATGATTGCCTTTTAGGAGATGCAAATAGGGTTTTTTTTTTTTTTTGTATTTTTGCTGTCTTCATTTCCGCGTTTGGCTTGGTATTTGTTGCTGTTGCGTTTGTCTTTCATGGATACCAATACTTTGGTGTAGATGAATGATGAAATTATGAATTATGAAATTCTTTCGCATATAAGATTGATAATATATCAAAAAGAAAAAAAACGCTGTTGCTCTTAATAACTAATGGAAGATTTTACTTTGGAAGTCTGATTTCGTTTTCTTATTTCTAATATAATTTGAAATATTAACTGATAAACCCGGGGTTACTCGGGATGGAAAAGCTTCCTAGTCTAATATCTTTACTGTAAAAATGATTTTTATATAAAATATTATAATTCACAAAATTCTCTCACTGTCTGAATCTTTCTAAAAAATTAATAACGGTCAAGCATTAATTACCGCGAATGCAATGACGCATAGTATATGATTTCTACAGCATACAAAAAAATTAGTGTTTCAGCTTTATTTATAAAAATTATCGACATTGTTTTTCTTTTCCTTATAACTATCTCTCAAGAAACGTATAAGTAGTAAATAAAAGTATAAAGGGTAGATGCTCCACTTTTGGCCACTGTACCAGTTTTGGACACAATGCATTTATTTGTTCAGGAATTAGATGCATTGATTTGATATTAACCTAGCATTCCTACACCTTAAGCAAACTCTTCTTTAGTATTTACAATATGATTAGCTTATTTTTCTTTAACATGCGACTTGTAATAAAATTAAATGCATGAGCATGTATCAAGTACTCGCAAGTGTTAAGGGTTTTGTTAAGGAGCAATGTTTTGCAATCTTTCATCGTCAGACTCTCAGAAATAACTATTAATTCTAAAATTAATTATCTTTAGGGTTTATGAGGTTTTTTTTAAAAATTTCCTATAGGGATGCTTTAAGTATTTGCATATAAACTCAGCCAATCAAAAAAAAAAAATTTGCCAGTATATACAGCATGTATAGGAAAGACCGGGATACAATGGACCACTTTTGTAAATTTTGAATGTTTATTCTCAAAGTAATGATTTCTTTTTTTCGCTTGAAAAAATGTGTATATATTCTTTACATGTTAAAGTTTATATTACACTCTCTCTACTTCTATAATTATCTATACTTTTTTAATATTTATTTTTA
This sequence comes from Araneus ventricosus, assembly GCA_013235015.1. NCBI lineage: Eukaryota > Metazoa > Arthropoda > Arachnida > Araneae > Araneidae > Araneus > Araneus ventricosus. The sequence continues at coordinate 909,669 of BGPR01000063.1, forward strand.
GTAATTAGTGAGAAAGAGGATCATTGTATCCAAGGCAGGGGTACCATGGTCTACAGCATGGAGTACTATGGACCACCCGTAAATTTTTAAAAATATGTTAATACAGTACATTTTTTAATAACACAAAATATAAAATGTATAATAGTTGTTTATTCATGGCTTCAGTTCATACATATAATGCAAGATTAACGAATATTAAAGTTGGGAAACAACACATTAAAAGATTTTGTTACTGAGTCTCCTGGTTTCTTGTGAAATTGTAGCTTCTGGAAGACTCATCATAATATCTTGACCATTTACAAAAGATTGGTCATCTATGGAAATGCTTTTATGGGACAGTATTAGCCTTTTTTCTAATTAATTTTATATCATTTAACACTTAATTTATGTACAATATCCATATATACAAACTAATAGGTGCATTATTTTTTTAAAGAATCATACTATTTTATTTAATTTTTGCTTAATATAGCTATAATATAAGAGTTAAAAATTTACTGAATGTTTATAAAATATAAACAAGGAAAAAATCTCAAACAAAAAATGTAAAACTTTGACACGAAATTGATAAAAAAAAAAGTAAGAGATTATTTTATGAGTGTAGTTTTTATCAGTTGAATTCCAGAGAGCCGGCTTCTCTTAAATTAAATCAATTAATGCCGACTCTTTTTCAGCAGACTAAATATACTTTTTGCATCCATGGCGATGGTGAAAAGACGTTTCGGAGTATCGAAAATCGCGCCTTACTTGTCAGTGATGTCATTGGCAAGTCGAACCCGATTGGTTCAGTTATTTGTGACCGCGTTCTTCGACGGGAGCTTTTCAGCAAAACGAAAAAGATCCGACGTCGCTTTCCGGGCTAATAAAACCAGTTCCAAGGACCGAGAAGCGTGACTGCTCTCCCATGCCGGCGAAATATCTGGTAGTGAGATAAGGCTATTAAGGTTTGGGACATTCCCTTATATTGGACTCTCTATAACTTTGATGACTAAGAATTAGATTACCCCGTGATGTTTCGTAACCTTATAAGAAAGCATTGTATACGCTCTTGTTGCGGAGTTTTTCTTTCGGACTGCTGTCGATGTGCGTTACATTTGAAACATTTTTCAACGTGAAAACCACTCGAGTTGAAGTCTAATCTCCATTCCGTTCACGTTTAAAAACAAAGGAATTGTCCCTTTGATAACAATGCATGTTTGACAGGATTTTTGATATTTGTGATGTAGCAGTTAATTTAAAATTCATTTGAATACGCTTAAGATCTCGGATGTTGTTTTTATGTGGATTAAAATAACAAATGCGTCGTCTAATTTAGAGGTGAAATAAATTCGTGTGTCAGGGGCTTAACTGTTTTCTCTAATGTGTAATTAGATGGGTTTGAGAAGGCCGTTTAGATTCATTTAATAGTAGAGCACTCGAGAAGTTTATGGAATCCACATAATTTTTGTGTTAGAATTATGACGTCTGTAAATAAATTTAATTTTAGCTTATCAGTTTACAAATACAATGATGGACATATCAGCGAAGTGGTTAATAAAAAGAAAGTTTCATGAAAATAAAGGAATTTTGAAACTTTTTATGAAATATTATAAGTTAGGATTATTTTCTTGGTTATTTTTCTTACAAAAAGACCCTCCAAGAGTTTCCAATTCTTCTCTACCCTTTTGGGGGCATGTATTAGATGCTTACAAGTTGTGAAATCGATATTTCAGTTATATTAAAGGGCCGCAATGGCCTGGTGGTAAGGTCTCGATTCCGTGGTAGTTCCGATTCGTGGGACTTCCGATAGCAATTCTCTTCCCCCAACCTCCCCTCTTGAAAAAGGGCTTTATTCCAAGAATGACAGCTGTAAGAGAACCATTATACTATTAAATATTCTCCGAATATTTTTAGAATAATCCCCAGTGAAAACACAGACATTCCCTTTAATTTTTACTTCGTGATTTCTATATAGATTTAATTTTTGTGTGCATATTATGCAACAAAAATCTCCTGATTTGGTCATAATTACACTTTTTCTGTATAAAAACCATTTGTTATACAAAACTCATTTGTATAAATAATTAAACATTATACTATAAACGTTATTTTAATTTTTAAAAATAATACATTATTTTAAGAAAAAAATCCTCTGCAACCTTTGTTATTTTAATGCTGGAAGTTGTTTTTAGAAATTTATTCTAAGGAAAATTCAATATACAGTAGAGTCCTGATCATCCGAGTTAATGTGGACCAAGCTCACATAGGAAAAGAGAAAAACTCGGATAAATCGGATTTACATAAATCGTCACTAATTAAGGAGATGGAATATAAAATTTATACGCAATTTATTAATTTTTATGGTACTGCTTATAGACCTTATGATGTACTCTTCCAAAGCTTGTACAAAATAGGGAATGAAATTGTACATTTAAAGAAGTCCTTTATAGCTTTTTTTTTGGGGGGGGAGAGGGGGTAAATGCCTCTTAGCAGCAATTATACGCTATTTTGTTAGTGTCATTATCAGAATTGCTGGTGTAACCTCTTCCTGCTGCTCGATGTAAACGGGGCCCGGATCGAGACTATGTAACAGTAGTGTATATATATGTATGTAGCAGTTACCCATCCCTCATTAAAAACCTTTGCAATATCAAAATTTTGATGCGGTATATGCAAATATGTATACAAACACCCACACACCAATATATTTTATACAATGGAGTTCCGGTTATCCGAAAAGCTTGGGATAACCGGATAATGTTAAAAATATTCTTATTACTAATGCTGTAAGAAAATACTTGTGTTAATTTATATATTGACTTATATATGATTAATTTGATTGTAAGCTGCATAAAGCGCTCTTCAAAAGTGTTTCATTTTTAAGTTTTTCCCCCTCTTTTTGAATAGGTAAGAGAGGTTTCTTCATCTTCCCGCCTCCCCGCAATCGGAAATCCCACGATTTTCATGTACATCGGGAATCCCACTATCGGAAGTCCCACTACACCAATGTCTCGGAAATGGAGGTTCCAAATCCAATCCCATCAAAGATCTGCCACACCTTTTCTATTGCATGTATATTACATTTTGCTCGGCAACCGAGCAATTATAAACAATCCAGAAGCATATCTTATTTATTCAACTTCCGTTTACATCCTTAGAAAGCTATAACGATGAAATTACAATTAGTCCGAGTCAAATGTGAACTTACAACCTCCAAATTTCCTGAATCTAGTAATAAAATGTACATCTATATTTATATGCAAAGATAATTTCAGTCTAAAGAAGCATATTTCGAATATATTACATGCCTAAATGTGAACAACATACATATTAAAAAAGTCTGTTTTCTCAATAAAAAAAGTTATAAGACAAAAGTAATTGTGCACTTGCAATTGACTTAACTTTGGTAACTTAGAATTCAGTGATTAATATTTCATTGTGCTGCTAAGAGACTGCTTTCAGTCTTCTGGGCATGGAATGTCTTTTGTTTCTGTTGTCCCTATATATTCCCATAGCTTTCAGAGAGTTTCTTTACTTTTGTCAGTTCCTCAATTTTGTCTTTATTCCCAGACATGTTTGATCGTATTCAAATCGGTGGTGATTTCAGTTGTTTTGGCGTGCGCTGAATAGTGGAGAATCAGTTTTTCAGCTGTATGCTTTGAATCGCTGTTTCGCCAAAGATCCAAGAGTTGCCTAGAGCCACTTTCTTTAACTAATATTTCCTCCTTTGGCGATTAGCTTTACTGATTGCCGGCTTTTTTTCTTGGTACTCTGCCGTGTTATACTGCAGAATTCAGTATACTCCTTATAACAGTTGCGTTAATTGGTAATCCTTTTATGTTGGAAATGCGTTTGGCAAGTTTGAATGCAGTTTGGTGTCAAAGAACTGTTTAACCATTCGAAAAATGCGTCCCAAACAGATTTGACCGTTTCTTAGTCGCCCTGTATTTGAATAGTACCCGTCGTCAGATGTCTTGTAATATCCTTAACAATTGAGTGATTTATTCTCATAGTCCCTGCAATTTAGCTTCAAGATTTATCTTCATTTTATTTTAGCTTGACAATAAATTTACGTACCTCTTCACTAGTTTCTTTACACTTTGTCTTCATAACTGTCAACAATATGCAAAATTAACATAGTGAATTTTTATTAAACCTTCAGTTACCTTTTAGTTTAGTTTTAATTAAAGTCCTGTTTTGAAGCTACACGAGAATTATATTGAGACAGACGCAATTTTGAACGATTATCAGACGATAAGGATGCCGCCTCCGCCGAAATTTCCGCACCACACCAGTGAGGACACGTTGAAACCTTGACGGATTTAACGTGCCCCAGGTCCATATACACGGCCCGAGTTTTCGTAGATTTGAGTCTCGAACCGTTGCTCCTTTGGCCCCGAACCCAAGACTGCCACGAGGTCACCACAGCCCTATCTAACCGTCAGAAAACTTTGTGATTTCACAACGAAATTAGACATGCGTATTGTACGATCATTTTTGACTGGTAGATTTACAGCCTTTTGTCACACATAAGTCCATGTCGTTTTTGCTTGAACCATTTTATGGCTTTATTTGGTAATTACTTCAATATAATTACAGGAAAACATCTGTTTAACATAAAAAAAATCCGATAATAATTTAATGTATCTCTCTTTGAGTATTTCACTGTAAATGTGTGTGGGCAGCCACTTTTGACCCTTTTAATTATTTCGTATTATCTTTCAAGACGAGTGTTAAATGGATTCCATTTTTTAAATTTTGAAATATTACTTTAGAAATGTAATAAACGAGATACTGCGTATCATTCTTTATTGTAACAGGCTATGAGGCATACAAAATAAACTGATTTCGTTAAAGTATTTGATGTTTTTGTGACAAAATATTTGGAAGAAAGATTATCAATTAAACTCGAATATAATATTATGATGTTTAGCATTTTAATACAATTTTCACTTTTTATATATTTCATACTGTAAAACTAATGAAAAAAATTATAGCTGTTCCTGTGAATCAAGACTGTCTGTATTCCATTTCGTTCGTTTTTTTTTTAATTTATGGTGCGCACTAAATATTTTTTATATTTTCATTCTCGTTGTTTCTTCATGAAAATAAAACTAGATTTAAAAATTGACAAAACTTTTCTTAAATTAAAAGAAATATTGTAAATATATAATTAAGTTTTCGGAATAACTAATAATAATAGTGTTTCATGCATAAAAATGTGACGTTTTTTGTTATGGGACTATTATTCCTAGCCTTTGATTTAAAATCCGCTCAGAGGGAAAAAATAAGCCCCTCCAAACGACCAATTTGGCTTATTTGGAGCCTATTGTATACATTCGCATAGAATAAAATTAAAAAAAAAATCCCTTATAGAAATTTGGATAATTTTATTAAAAAAAAAATCCGTAGTCAAAGGGTTAAGGCCGATGAATTTTAAATAGATACCTTTACAAAATACCCATCTTTTAAACGTATCATTGTTTGCACTGTGTTTGATTTTGAATATTTCATTTTTGATGCCAATTTCCTATTGCTGGATAAATCCATTTCTAGAACATATTAAATGGAATGGAATGGAAGTTGTCGTTTAATGGCACAAAAGCCGGTTTCGGCTATGCTGTGCCACATATTAAATGAGCCTGTACTAAAACAAAATGTTGCTGTTTTTTTTTTTATTTTTCTTAGAAAACAAAATGGTAAAAAAAGCAACTTAAATTTTATTGCAACTGAAAAGATCATCAGCAGGTACGGATGCCAGAAAAGATGAAATTAATATATATATCAAATTGCCACCAGTAATGCTCAATTTTCAAATAAAATCTTAAATCTTCGGCAAATAAGACACAAGAAAATAAACACATATAAAACCGATAGAGAGAAAGGATTTTTAATTATTATACAGGCCCATACATTAACATTTATTATACAGGGCGATTCTAAAATCGTGGTATAAACTTGAAGAGTTAAGCTGACAACCTTTCTGTCAGGCATACAGAAACAAGTCATTTTTACAAAGGACACAAAGGGTGACTTCTACGGTCTTTGTCAGCGAATTAAGTAAAGAAAAAGAATGCACCAGTATACAGCATCGATTTAATGAATATAAATTCACAACAGCACAGTTGCATGAATAACGTGCGAAGCGTGTAGAGCTTCAGATGGCAGATCTTTTGAACACTGGTTGATACAGCGTCTTGCTTGTCATTATATCCCTCGTACTGTGTACGATTTGTAATCGTGTTAATTATGCTACTGTGTTGTCGTGCTATTGTAAATTTGTATTCCATTAATCCTGTGTTGTACACTTTATCTGGTGTATTCGTTTATTTCTTTGATCCCACCGGAGGACATCGAGTACTTGGATGAGAAGCCGCCGGATAAGTAAGCGAATTCTCTGTTCCCTGGTGTGGGGTTGAGTTACCTCCACTTCTATGACGGGACGTACTTTCCTCTGGAGGGGTTGGACTGGTGACGACTCCACCCTCAGTTTCCGAAGACGATCATTCAGTTTACCCCGGATGCCTAGGCAGGACGGGGGTATGTCGATCTGTGGTTGCTTAACTCACTGGCAAAGAATCCCTTATAGGGGTCACTCTTTGCGCTTGCGCTCCCAAGTTCTGTGTTCTGGATTCCAAAAAATGACTTGTTTCTGTGTGCCTGACTAACCCTTAAAGTTTGTCCTATGGATTTAGAATCAGCATGCATCTTCAGTTCTTACAAGCCTGTGCTATATTTTTCTAAAAATAAAAATGGAACATAATGATGTACCGAGAGTATGTAAAGCTCGAATATTTATGTATCAAAGATGTAATAATAGGCTTTAAAACTAAGCAATACCTATTTAAGCAAATGCTGTAATTGGCTGTTGAACTTTTTTACGTCCTGCTGGAAAATAAATTGGAAATGGCTGATACATATGTTAACTATCTAAAAACACTACTTTAACTATTAACACTACTTTATTCTTTCTGTTTTTTGGAAATACACCAAATATTCGATCCTGTGATCAGTATCTTGTTATACGTAGCAAAAAGAAGCGAGTCTAATTATCTTTAATATGGTAGACAGAACAGAACGCCGTCGCTTACCCCCGTACCCGTGACCAGACCGGTCACTGAACGGTTTGATGGGCAAGACACGGGAATTTTATTTAAGAAAAGATATATGGTAGACAAATTGATTTTGTCCTATTAACGTCCACCACGAAATGCTGGAGGGCGAATGAAGCTCTGTCGAGAAAGCGGGAGGGAGGGGTATGCACAGTAGCCCTAGGGGATTGAAGTGACCAGTTGTGTCGTTTGCATCTAGCCTCCATGAATGTCCCACCTAAATGGATGGGCTGAAAACTGGAACGATCTGGCGAGACGCGCTCCAAATGGTGTGGAACGGTCCGACAGTGAATATCAGCTTTACGCTTTAGAAAAGCTGACAGCCAATCACTTGCAGCACTTTTATATTTACTCCAGCCCACTGGGATTTTAATAGCATGCTGATATGCCAAGATATAATTCACCTCAATAGATTCCTTAATAGAAAAGCCGTAGTACAACTTCGAAGCACTGTCTATACATCTTATCTACTGGTAAAGTTCCGTCTCGTGTTCATCTGAGAAGACTTGTCGAGGTTTCTTTATAAACAACACTAGGTACAGTTGATTCTGGATCTGAAACAAAAAGGCTCATTAATGAAGCTTGTATGCTGCATCTCCAAGAAATATCTTTAAAAAATAAAATTTATCTATATTGTTTAATTATGTATTTAATTTCGCTTAAATTAACCAAATTATAAAATAAAATTAATTAGAAATACAACTTACTATCAATAGCAGTTTTAATTTTACTGCAGCATCTCTGAACTGTCATGAAATTAGTTCCATATTTACCAACCGCCTTTCGCAATGAACAACTAGTCATCACTACTTCCTCTGCCTCCAGCAACTGTTTCCTGGGGCGTTGTACCCCCATCCGTCTTTCTGTTATAGTTCCTCAAATCAACTTGAAAAAGAAAACATTCTATACAATTAAAACTTACTCTTGACAAGTTGTTACACTGTAGCAAGTAACCCCATGTGGAGCTATTTTATATCTTGATCGTGTGGTTAGTATATTACACTTGCACAGAACTTTTGAATGCGATATCACTTACCTGAAATCTTGGCTCTATCATGGTGCAGGCGTCACACAGGTATCTCCAAGGGTTTCTTCGCAAATATATTAAAATCCAAAAGAAAAATTACTAACAGACACATAATCTACGTTACCACAAACTCTCCCCTGTAACTGACTGCTGGCACTCCAGTAATCAATGAGGAAGCCACACAATTGAGAGCTACCATCTAGTGTGAGAAAATTGAGATTTTACCAGTGGTTGATTTAAAATTCGAATATAACAACTTAACCCGTGCAGCAACTAACTCCAGTCTCTAATTTCTTGAGAACTCCAATTAATTTAATTAATTTAAACTCCAATTAATCCAATAACTTACTGGCGAAACCGAAACATGTTCATAAAATAATTATGAGGATGGTAAGTAAAATCATTCAGCTTGAAATTTTGTGTGTACTATCAGAATGTTTTACAATTTACGTGTTATCTTGGAGGAATTTTGATACAGACTCGATAGAAAATTCAGTGAAATACAATAAAGAAACAAAACATCAGGCTAAAAGTTTGATTATATATTTTTGTACACCCAATTATATAGCAGGAAAGAGCAGCAGTGTTTATAAATGGGCGAACTATAAAAAAATTTCATCATTGGAAATTACATTTGATGTAAGCATAAAATAGAAAATAAATAAATTTTATTGAAAATGTGCTTTAAAAAGAAATCTACTCAATATGCAAAAATAAGCCGAATCTTTTATACCTTGGTCATAAACAATGAAAGAAAATACTGGATAAAATATAGAAAGGAAATGAACAGTGAAAACGATTTGAATTTTATTACAACAAACAAAAGTATTGTAAAATATACTAAAAATGTTTTTAAAAACTTATTAAAATTACAGAAAAAATTAAAAGGCAAATAATAATATCATTGAAAAAATAACTTCTTGAAATGGTGTAAAAATCACTCTTGTGCGATAATATTTTTGGAAGTTATCGCAGGAAAATGTCAATTTCGCCTAAATTAGTAAAATTTGTATATAAAATTTTAAAGGAATTGCTCCTAGGATGTGCACACTCCTACCATCCAAAGTATGCTTGTGCCAAATTTGGTAGTTCTAGGTCGAGCAGTCTGCCCTGTAGAGCGCCATCACACACATTCTCTTTTATTATCAGTAGAGATACGTTCGAAATTTCTCCAGATTTTATTTTTGTTTTTGAAGCGCAAAAATGCATCTTACAATTTCATCTGTGAAATCGGTACTCCCTAGCAGTATTGATGCTTCGAACTACCAAAAAAAAAAAAAAAATGCAAGCATTTATGCTATGATAATAGTAAGCAAGAAAACATTTCATTTAAATTTGTTGATGTTACAAATGAATTCAAACTAAAATTAGATAGTTTCTACTAATTGTAAAATTATTTTACTTTTTTGAAATTTTACATTCTATATGAAGAAAATTTTTTATTAGCAAAGAAAAAGTCGGCCAAAATCGCGTAAATTTAAAAATAATAAAATAACTGTAGGTATAAAAATATGCTGACTAAAATTTGTGCCAATTCAAGCCAAAATATATCGTAAAATAAATATGCCTAAATTAGACAACCGATGACTATTATATAAAATCGTATAAAATAGGCAGTTTTATTACAGGCAAGTTGCAATGTCAAATCAAAATTATTAAAATTTTGGAAAAGAAGCATCTCTCAAGATATCTAATGCGCGCTTGTTTGTTGAGTTGTTATTCGATTTATTTGCGTTGCCTCGGGTAAAACTCGATTCTGCTTGTAAACATCGCACTTCTAAGCGCGCTAAATGGGTGCGAAATGAGCGGGGACCGCCAGGTGGTTAAAATGAACCGTGAAGATGGGAGTGTTAAAAATTGCCACTGTGCTACTGATATGTATTGAATATGTCTTTTCTTTCCAAATAGGATTCGATCCGGTGCCGGAGTTGCTGATAAGGGAGACCAGACGTTCGAACACGAGAGCGTTTCCCAAAGAGTAACCGGCTCAGGAAGACCACAACTCAAAAGCTGAAGCCGTATCGTTTACTAGCTGAATGGCTTTTTTCCTCTCATCACCCATTGGATGAGCATCCCTTGTGGGCGGAGTAAGATTCCACGTGCTGTTGTACACTCGCTGAAAACCAGTCAGTGAAAGGTGATTCCCGTCATAATAAACTCGTGTCCTAACCGGCGCTTACCATGTGCGAGGGAAGTCTGTTTACCCGGTTATTACCTTTCAGCGGACCTAATCACTATTTTGGATACATCCTTTAATCGTGGTTTGACAGTGCCTTCTAAACATCATTCATTCAAATTCTCTGACGAGATCATGGCTTCGTGGAGAATCCTTTTGGTTTTGTTAATAATCTATCCTACGAATAGTTTGGCTAGTGACAGTGATTGTATCAGTGATGATAAGGATGAATTGTCTGTGAAGTGTACGGTGCAGAATTTAAATGACGTTTTCTACAATTTCTCGTCAATCCAGCCAGACCGCGTTGTGAAGCTGAAAGTGATTTGTCATTTCCAGGTCAATAACAAACCATTCTCTCGATTTAATGATGATCTCGATAGCTTGGTGAATAATACTTTTGGACTGCTGAAGAACTTACGCGAGCTTGTGATAGAAGACTGTAAACTGACAACCATACCTCCAATGGCGTTTAATGGTGTGTCTCAGTTAAAAAATCTAACCATCCGATCTAGAAACTATCATCACGGAAAAACTTCTCTGCAGTTATCGGCAGAAACTTTTTCCCAGTTACAACTTCTGGAAAAGTTAGATATAGGCGAAAATAACATAAACAACCTGCCTCAAACACTCCTTTGTCCACTGCGCCAACTAGAAACTTTGAACCTGACTTTAAATAACTTTTCTGACATATCCAGCGTGGGCCTTTCAACTGGCAGCCGTGATAATGTGTTATGCCTTGTGGACGTACAACGTGTTCGTCTGTCACATAACAGAATTAAGGTGCTAACAAGTAAAGGGTTTGCTGCTGTCAATCAACTAAAAGAACTTCGTTTAGATCACAATTCTATATCGAGAGCTGAAGAGTCTGCTTTGCATGGCTTGGATAAACTTCGAGTGCTCGACTTATCCAGCAATCAAATTGTTGCTCTACCTCCTCTAGTTTTAAGGAACTGTGAGGAGTTAGTTGAATTATATCTTCAAAACAACTCCATTAGTGTTTTACCTCCTGGATTGTTTACAGGTTTGCAGCAGCTTCAAATGCTTGATTTGAGTCATAATGAGATAACAAGTCACTGGCTAGGGTCCGATACATTTGCCGATTTGATTAGAGTGGCGACAATGGATGCTAGTTACAACCGACTCACACAGATTGATTCCACCATATTCCGCAGTCAGTATAGTCTCGAAGTCTTGCATTTAAACCACAATGAGATTGAAGTAATTTCCGATCATGCATTTTCATCTCTTTATAAGTTGCATACCTTGCTTCTGAACAATAATAGACTAACTCGAGTGACACCTACAATGTTCAGTGGATTATATGTATTGAACATGCTATCATTAAGTCATAATGACATCAGTGATGTACACCCAGATGCCTTTCGTAATAATAGCGCTGTGATGGAGCTAAGTTTGGCTAATAACAAGCTGACTGCAGTACCAACTGCCGTCCAATCCTTACAATTACTTCGTAGCCTCGATTTATCCAACAATAGAATTTCGGATATTCACAATGCTAGTTATCTTGGACTAGAAAATTTATATAGCTTAGTTCTTAGCGGAAATAAAATCGGGAATCTTACCAAAGGGGTATTTGAAGAATTACCTTCTTTGCGGATATTAAGTTTGGCAAATAATGAAATTGAATATGTCGAAACAAGTACATTTGATGACGTAACGTATCTTCATGCATTAAGGCTAGATTCAAATTTCCTTCCTGAAGTGAATGGTTTGTTTAGTAATCTTCATGATCTCATGATGCTTAACATATCAGCAAACCGCATCGAGTGGTTTGATTACGCTTTGGTGCCTATTGGTTTGCAATGGCTTGATATGCATGACAATCAAATAGAGTTGCTGGGCAACTATTTCGAATTGGAAGGAGTACTAAAACTTCGTACATTAGATGCTTCTAAAAACCACATCACCGAAATAGATTCCTCTTCTTTACCAAATGGCATAGAGATAGTATTCTTAAATGATAACCACATTAAGACTATCCATCCTTTTACATTTATAGGGAAGCCAAATCTTACTAGAGTAGATTTAACAAGGAATCACTTAGAAAATCTGGAAGTGAATGCTTTTAGGCTTACAGAAGTGCGAAATCGAAAACCTTTGCCTGAATTCTCAATATCAGAAAATCCTTATTTATGTGACTGCAATATGGAATGGATACAACGAATAGGCTCGCTGGACGAGTCTCGACAGTATCCTCGTATTGTTGACATTGAAGACATTTCCTGCCAATTAACGTTTAATCGTATACGAACAGCGGTGAAAATTGTGCACGCACATTCCTCTCAGTTCCTTTGCCGTTATAAGAGTCACTGCTTTGCACTCTGTCATTGCTGCGAGTTCGATGCTTGTGACTGTGAAATGGTGTGTCCTGAAAACTGCACATGCTTTTATGATCAGAGTTGGAACACCAATATTGTGGACTGCAGTTCACAGAACCACATTTCTGTTCCTCGTCGTATACCAATGGACGTGACAGAGCTGTACCTAGATGGGAACGACATACCGTCACTCTCAAGTCACACATTTATTGGAAGAAAAAACATGCGTGCTTTGTACATGAATAATAGTAATGTTCATATGATAAACAATCGAACATTCAATGGTCTTAAATCGTTGCAGACGTTATATTTACAACATAATCTTATTGTTGCCTTACATGGATATGAATTTGAACGCCTTGTGAATCTTCGTAAATTGTATTTGTCGTATAATCGAATTAATGTTATCGGGAATTCAACTTTTGTGCATTTAAAATCTCTTGAAGTGTTGCATTTAGACCATAACTACATAGTGGAATTCCAGGTTTGGAATCTAAACCAAAACGCAAAACTAGTCGATATACAGCTAGCCCATAATCCATGGGCTTGCGAGTGTCAGTTTGTTGGCGACTTTACAATCTGGTTGCAGTCGCGAGCTGACTTAGTACACGATGTGTACAATGTGAACTGTGTATATAATGAAACTTTCACCTTGCCATTAGTAGAGTTTAACATGACGATGTGCACCAATGTCACAGTCGCATCTCCTAGCTACATCCAGTCTTTCCATGTGAATGAATTTGTGCCTGTGTTCATCTTATTAGCTTCTGTTTCTGTAATATTGCTTTTAGCTTGTGTACTTGCATTTGTGTACCGAAAAAGAATGAGAGTGTGGTTTTTCTCGAAATACGGAGTTCGTATTTTCAGTACGGATTCCAAAGTTCCAAACGAGGATGACAAACTGTTCGATGCCTTTCTGTCCTATAGCAAAAAAGACGAAGCTTTCGTGGGGCAAGTATTAGCCGCTGAATTAGAGTGTGGAAATCCTCACTATCGACTGTGCCTTCATTACAGGGATCTTCCAATCGGCGGTTACTTATCCGATGCCATCATTGAGGCTATTGAGAGCTCTCGCAGGACAATTGTTGTCCTGTCTGAAAATTTCATCCGCAGCGAGTGGTGCCGTTACGAATTCAAATCGGCTCACCACGAAGTCCTTAGGACATGCAAGAACGATCTTATTGTGATTCTGATCGGCCGACTGGCTCAGCGTGATTTGGATCCAGATCTGAGGTTGTGGTTAAAAACTTGTACTTTTCTCAGATGGGGCGATCGGAGGTTTTGGGAAAAACTTCGCTATGCCCTTCCTGACATCAGGAAAAGGAAATCTGAAAGATGTCATGCAAGTGATCATTCGATCTCTGTTCATATATAAACGCTAGTGTAAATATGTTCCTTCATTGTGATCGAAATCGTTATTTCTAAATGACATTCATATGCACACTTAAAAATGTGCAACTCTAGTAGTGCAAGATGAATCTAGTGCAAAAGCTCTATACTGTGAAGAGTTCCAATTGTAATATTTTGTGTTTATTTTTCGTGTGTTTGGTGCTGTTCCAGTGGATATGTTTCAAGTGTGTAGATATGTATAATGAATGCTTATATTAGTAATGCTTTTACTCCTTAGAATACATTTTGCTTTTCTTTCAAAGGATATGTGATATTCATAGAAATAAGTGTGATTTTAGTTTCTTCTAGGGCAGTGGTCTTATTTTGAGATAAGATTATTTCATATCTTTTAAAATGATATTTTCTTGATTGTCAAATCTGCACTTCCAAAACATTGAGAATTTCATAGAAATAATGCACAGAAATTGAACCCTCCCCAGTGAGCATTATTGAAAAAGAATAAACCATATTGTCCTATATCTGTTTAATCACGCCATATATTGTCATCACTATTTTCGAACAAAATTTGTCTATCCCATCGATGTATATTACAGGTTTCCTAAATTGTTGTAAATAGATTTAAAATCGATTATTTTCAATCACTTCTTCTCATTACATTGATAACAGCAATTTTAAGTTTTTGAATTTCTTCCACTATATGATTGCAAAATTGTTATGGGAATGGTTGAAATTATTTTACTATGACTTAAATTTTACGCATCCATTTGCCGCATTTAAGAACCACTTCTGCAGCTCTGCTGACGGAAATAACATTTGTTTTTTAAACACTTTTTATTAAATACTTGAGATTTGTAAAATATTTTGCGACAGCACTGTTTCAAGTGATTTAATGCTGTAATAATTAGCAATGATCGATAATATTGGTATTTTAACGTTATTTTAGTAATATTTCAAAGATTATATATTTACTGATCTGTGAAACATGTTATTGAAGTAACTAACCAATCAGTCAATCAACTCAAAGCAGAGTTTCTACTCAATTTTTTCTGATAAATTAGAGGCAAAGCAGCTTTTAGTGAACATGAGTCTCAAATTTTTCTTTTTCTACTCTACTCTTGAAGTAACTCTTTAACTGATTGTTTTTATCAGAGGTTTTTATTGTGTTTGAAATGAGTATTGCAGATCCTTTTTATCTGTGTTAAATATTGGTCAAACCGAAACATCGAAATTGGTGCTAAACTTGACTTTTTGTGTACAAGAGAATATTCGCAATACTGTTGAGAAGGTATGGTTATTTTTAACTTCAATATTTGTTATCTCATTTTTTATTACTTTTTTTCTACTTGTCAAGTTTTCCAAATTTTAACATTGCAAACAGATGCATATTTTTTATATTTAACGGATAAGAGAAGTAGTAAAGAATTTGCTTTGAAATTTAAACTGCTTGAGTTGGAACTCGAACATAATCCTGGATATTTCAAATTTTGTTCTGGACCTTTTTAAAATCCTTATTTTCAAATAAAATAAAATCCTGAAGACCCACTCGATTTTATTAATGAGACACTCTCCTAAGCCTGAGAAAATTTGTGCATGGGACGTTAAATGGAATTTAAAATATTTAGGTTTCTTCCCTCTCATTTTCGTTGATATTGCTGTATAATTTATTAACAATTGTAAGTAATAGTGGTCTAATTGAGTTACAGTATCCATTTTCTTGTGGATAATTTTTCTACTTAGTGGCCTTTGCTTTGAATTATTTGTTTCTGAATGAATGTTGGAGGAAATTTTACTTTGGATATGCATTAGTATGAAGACGATCCATATGAAGCTTATTTTTTAGACCAGTATTTTTAATAATATTTCATTTAAAATTTCCTCTTAGGAAAACAGACAATCAGTGACTTTAGGAGGCTTGTGCTTTTACTTGTGTGGAGTTGTTACAAGTTTTCAGTAAATTTATACTTTAACTTGGATGTTTTCCTTTTTTTTTTACAAAGTAAAAAGTTTCAAGTTTTCATGCAACTGAAAGTTACGAGCTTTGAGCGTGTTATTCACAGTGAGTTGTAACCAAATGTTTGCTTTCCATTTATTTTAGAAATGGATTAGAACAAATACTGGATGTTACCTAGTGTTATTACTTGTTTAATTTTGGTGAAAATCCCAAAGGAATAATACATTCCTAAGTTTAGATACTTTTAAGAAGGTTTGGGCGTTCATGTATCAGTTTCACTATTGTTTTTCTTACAGTTTACTATAACATATTATAGGCTTATTATTATTTTATTAAAGATTTATGTTTCAACCATATCCATTTCAATTCTGCTGCACATTATTACATAACTTAGTATGTTTGAATATGAGGTAGTTTAGTACTCACTGGTGTACAGCAAAATATTCTATTTAGCATACACAATGTACGATGAATACACAAAACAATATGTAAAACGTTGACATGGTCTGTATTTTTTTAAGTAGATTGAATTTCACCTGTCCATGATGATTCTAATGACTTGTAAGTAGTTATTTATTTATTAAAATTTTGAAACACTTTATGCTATCTGTTTGTGTTCCTTCTGTTTTCTATTGATGCAAAACAGTAAAAAACAATCGAGTTTTAAAACTGGAAAAGCTGAAAGCAATTCAAATTTTATCTTTTTACTAACCCTGATAGAAAATTTTACCTGACAGTGCAATAAAATCAATGTGTTGAATTCACTCCACTTCTAGTCATTTAACTCTTTGATATGACACATTCCGTTTTGAGAATGTGTATATTTATATTTTTTATCAAATAAGATCTCAGAAGTCAGCTGGCCTGTTAAGATGTTTTGCACTTAGTTTTTGCTTTTAGATAATTATAATATGCAAATAATGAAACTGGTCATTCCATTTCCGTACTTGACGTGTCAAAATACATCAAAGTAATGCATTTAACTTATGAATATTGCTTTTTTTTATCATTTTTTATTTTTGTTTAGGTCTAAGAATACATTTGTATAAAAATATTATAGAAGAAAAAAATAAATAATCAACCAATTGTTTTTGAAAAATGAACGTTTCACTTAATTTCCAGTGTTGAAACTCCTTTTGTATCTCAACATTATAAAATTTTTAAAAAAATCTATGCTATTCAAATTTCTCTCTCTCTACGATTAGAATTATAGGAGACAGAAATAGTGGTAAGTTTTTTCTTTTGAATTTTAAAGCTAAAAATAGAAGAAGCAATTGAATTATTTTTGAAATATACTAATAGTTTATTCTTGAGAGAAGATGGGCCTTATCGAGGTAAGATTGAAACATTTCTTCTATTTCAGTAACGTTTCACATTTTCATTTCTGTGAAGGGATTATAGTAAGGGTTTTATTTCGAAATACAGAATGAAGTTGAATTGATTAGAATTCCTGATATTCCGCATAATTTTTATTTAAATACTGTAAAGTAAGACACATTGTAAAAATATAAAGGATCATGGGAAGGCTTATAATTTTTCACTGAATACTGAACGTACTTGTAAGAAGTCAATCCCATAAATGTCAAAAAAACGATGCATTTTAGGAAGTTACTCTTGTATCTTTGAAAGCAAGCTCTTGTATTTTAGGAAGACTTTTGTATTTTTTTTTTACATTTTGTATATTACTAGATAAAGGCAATGTAATAAGTCTGATAAAGGGATAAATTTTTCTTGAAATGAACTATGAATATTGTTACGAAAAATTACTGAATTTTAAAAGATAAACTTTCAATATTAAATTGGAGATCTTTCCATAAAACTTTAAACATCGGGTACTAAAGTGTGTTGTATCCCAAAGTAACTTTCTTCCACTGTCAATATTTTTACCAAATATTTATCAAAATTTAAACATTTTTTTTTTACATTACACTTTTATCAAAACAATTAAATGTTTTCTCTTTAATTTTAAATACTATTATTCTTCAGGCATATAAAATGTCAAGTTATCAGTAGCATTTATTTGGTATATATCAAGTAATATACAACAAGTTTACATCTAATGAACTGGTTCTATATGGGAGAATCGCCGAATTTGGACCAACTGGACATTTTTTAACTTTTCGTGATGGACAAGTAATTTTAATGGAAAACAAGTAGAATTTTTTTGTAGTTAATTACATTATTCTGAAGATAAATTAACTATATCTGAAATACACTTTAAATTAGAAAAAAAGTAGCCTTCAGACCTGGTGTCCGGTATACCGGACATCAACTTTGAACTGCTCCTATTTATTCATTAATTAACGAAACTGCATGCTGTTTTTTTTATTTGATTCTCGATTTTCTTATGAATATGATTGGTGCAAGAATTTTTCTTTTCGGGCATGGAATCATTTCATTTTTTTAGTTTTTTGAAAAAAAATTGAGAAAATCATCGTTCTTCCTAAAATGGAGCTCGATGGTGAATTTTGTTTTTCAAATAATTTCTTATTTTTAATCCTTTTTTCACCATTTAAAAGGCTTCTACAATATTTTATTACCCTTTGACAACCATTTTAAAGTGAAATTTGTGTGATTTTGTGTCTTTTTTTTATTTGAAATATCCGGTTTTGTCCGGATGCCGGACATGGGGTAACTTCTTTAATTTTTCATCTAGAGGCTTGAAATTTCATTTATGCTTTAATTTTTGCAGTATTACACAGTACTACAAAGGAAAAAATTCTAACTCAATTATTTCTTAATTCCGACTGAAGGGGTTTTAACAAAATGTGTCATTAGTTCAATCATTTAAACCGGTTGCTCAGATTGGACTAACAATTTCTTTAAGCGCAATTAAATCAAAAAGACTTTTTATTCTCGAATTCGTATTGGCACACAAAGTATGAAACCAAGTATGACATTTTATGCACGGTTCCACTTCTCTCTTTATTTCCTCACAAATAATACAATTGATAATACAATCCAAATTCTGCGATTCTTGTCTAATATATACTTGTACTTCATTTTAAGGGAGTGAGATTTTTTTTTTGATTGAAATGGAATCTCTACAAGTTTGATTTTCTTGATTTATATTCCGTCTTGTGTTTTCTGTTTTTGGTATGGAAGGTAAGTTTTCTTTTTCATATGTTTGCTGTAATATTTTGTAAACTATTGAAAACATATTAAAAAGAAAGATTTAATGTTAAAATTACATGAACGATTTTTATGTCAATCAAAAAAATAAATGCTGGATGCATAAATATTTGTAATTAAATAAACTGCATTTTGAAGACATTTTAGAAAAATTATGTCACAAAACCATCAAACCATTCACATTAACCTGAATCTGATTCCTCGGGTAATGTTGAAGTTTAAAGATTGGTATGCCAACTTGGGTGTCCTTATGGATTAAAAATTGCTATGTTGTTCTTTATAAATACATGTTATAACTTTAAAATTTGATTTCAACTCCTCCACACAATTCATGCTCGATATAATATTTCTAAAATGTCTGGGTTTTCCTAACTGACTAGAATCTTAATGCTGCTGGTTCATTCAAGCTTGATTCTCATATGAATCAAGCTTGAATGAACTTGTATATTTGTGATAAGAAATTAACTGAAATTTTATGAAAGCCAAAATCATTTAAATTCTTTGCAATTTGGTGCAATAATTGTTTTGTATCCAATATGAATTGGTTATCATCCCAATATGTTAATTATCAAAAGATCACAGATAAGATATTAAATGATGCCCCATGTTTATTGAAATATTTCGAGCAGTTGGTTTATTTTCGGAAACGTATGAATTTTAGAGTATTGAAAGAGCACTCTAACCTTGTCATGAAACTCCACAATGTATTCACCATGCGATAGAAAAATGTATTTTTATGCTTTTGAGGTGATAATATATTTTTGACACTCACATATACTGGGAACATTGCTAAATTATTTCAATAAGCAGCTACTTTGTTGAGAAATAAAAGATTGAATAATCACTAAAGTTAGTTATATAAATGATTTATTAGTCTTTTATTTCACAATAAGCAAAAATTCTCAGACATCTAAAAGTAATGTTTTCAATCTTAGTTACTACAAACGAAAAGGATAATAAACTGGATATAAAACCAAATAATAAAATAATGCACCTCATTCTCTGTTGCTGGTAAAAGAAATAAAGTTTGTCGTCTAGACAAGAGACAGGGGAGATTTAAAAATGCATTCATTTCATAAGACATAAAATGTAATACTTTTAGCGGGTTTTTTTTTCCCCAAAAGGAATAATTTGAATTGGTTTGATACTACATTTTCATTTATCTGATAAACAAAACTCTTAGTATAAATACTCGATTTCTTTCCAATATGGCACAGCACCAAAAAGTGAAATGGTTAAAAGCGGCACACCATCTGTATCATTTTTTAAGAGCTGACAACAACCTGTAACGTTGGAGCCCGCCTTGTTAGCAGTCACACTGAAAATTCCGACTGGAAATCAATGAGCAAAGAGTGCAAATCAAGTGTGATTTGATTCGAAAATCTGGAGTTGAGGTTGAAACCTGAGAATTTTGAGATGGTATCCTTTATACGGGGTGTCTCATTGCCTTATAAAGTCAGCCTAGCAAAATAGGCTCACTACTTCTTTTTCAAGATCTTGCTTGAAATTTAAAATGTTTAAATTTTAAAATCTTTAATTCACTCCCAAACTTTGTTTCTTTTAATTTTATTGTTAGTTAACTATTAACAGCTCGGGGGTGTTAATGTTAGTTAACTATATGTTCCTTTTTATTCTATGGTAAGTGAACTAACAGTTATAAATTGACTAAATTTTAATGAAAATATTAAAAATTGATTAAATTAATTAATGAAACATTAATAAATTCTTAGTATTATATATAAAGGCGCATATGCAGCTATTTCTAATATAGATACAAATAATAGAAATACTAAACAAAAATTAAAAAAGAAAGAAAAGTATAGATAAGAAACAGAAGATTTGAACATAAACGATGACAATACATCTTTAAGCGTACTTTTCTTTCTTTTTTAATTTTTGTTTAGTAAATGGACTAAAATATAGTGAACTTCGCATAATTTTTGAATGCACTCCATGGACGTTCCATTGTTCCTTGGAAATGCCGACCCTGCGGAAACGCCTTCGCAACGGAAGCTACGACGACAGTGATGTGAAAAATAGCACTTCTACGGGGAGTCCACCTAATCATTGACCAATAGCTAAGTTTTAAACTGCCCTAGATAAGCGCATATGAAGTAAAGAATTATTTTTATGCCGTTGAAGTCAATAATTTTACAGCTAGAAATATTAGGAAATCTAATTTTTTATACAGTTGTATCGGTAACATTTATTGAAATAATCTTGAAACACTAACATTTTAAACAATAAAAGTTCCACTCTTTTGCTAATGAAACGAACCGAGTTATGAATTTCTTTATTTTAAGGCATTTCCTCGAGGAAGTTCCTAAGGGTCATATCGCATAAATGCGATTTCTTTGAATAGCTTGGCATGAGTAGATGTTAAGTCTTTTCAAAGCGCTTTAAAACCTATATATTTGCTTAGAAAGTATTTAAATGTTTATTGTACGTAAACGTGTTTCAAATACAAGGATACAAAGAGCGTGGTTTTGTTTTTTTGCGATTTTATTTTAAACAAGATGAAAATCCATCGCTTGCGAATGAAATGATTTAAACCTGCAGGTTAAGGAAGTGTTTATGCAATAGTGACTTACTGTCGGCTAAAAAAAGTCCTCCTAATTCTGCGTAGTCGTAATCAAAAAGCATGAAATGCGTGAATGTTTTCTGCGGATATGGAAGGGTACTTTAATTGGGCCATTCTTCTTTTTTATCTGGACCATTATCTGAATATTTGGAGCAGTGGGGAATGCATGATGGGGACGCCATCTCTTCAGTCTGATCTTTCCTGATCACTTCTTTTGGAAATCACTTGATTGGATAGGGAGGTCCCCGTGTGCGACACCCGCAGTCGGTCTCTTTGAGATTTCTTAAGAAATAGTCTACGAAAGAGAATCCGCAACAGATTTGATAAATCTTATTCTCGTGGCATGTAAATCTGTTGCACTAATAATTTTGCATTATGCGCAACAAGAATTTGTTTCTTGGGTGCGTTTCTATATTTCGACCGAAGGAAGTCGATTCGAGTAAATATTACAGTAAAATGTTTTAAATTACAATTTTTCAAATTATTGATTATACCCGTATTTTAAATAATATTTCATGTTGTGATGTTCTAAGATTGTTCTTTTCATAACGTTGTTTACCGCAGATGCTGTGTTTATTTCCATTTATTTTTTGAGCACGAGTTGTATATCTCTTTTACGCTTTCCAGTTGAATTTTTAAACAAATGAAAAATATATTTTCAATTTGAGCCACACATTTTGAATTTTCGGAAACGGATAATTTTCCGTGAAATAAATTTGAATACAACCCCCATTTACTTTAAACGGCTATTACTCTGTCAGTTTCGGTCATAAAACAGTGGAACGTTTTTTTTTTTTATTGCTTACGTTAGGGTGTCAAGATTTTTTTTATTTATTAAATAGGACTGTATTGATGTTCAGACTTCGAAATTTTTTTAAAACTATATTTACTGACTCAAACGGCATAAATTATTTTTTACTTTATTTAAAACATTTTTCCAAATTAAAGTGTATGCCTATCTCCAATGGTTTAGAAATTATTCCTAACCAAAGTGGGCACCCTGTATATGCTATAAATGACGGCAGTTACTTTCCATTTAATGTATTTGTTTGTATGCATGTATTTTTTTGAACCTGCTTTCGAGATCGGTGCGATCATCCAGATATTAGCTTTTCGAATTCAAACAGTTTCATGGCTAGAAATACACTAAAAAAATTTCACCCGTCAACATCTCAAGTGTCCCACGAATTGGAATCAAACCATTCCCTTAACTGAGACCTTAAACTAGTTAGATATTATAGAAAAGTTTTATGTTAAAGTTCCAATGAAAACTGTTAAAGTAAATTCACCAGCCGTGGATCGAAGCAAGAGAAAGAATAATTTATTATTTACAAAAGCAGAGGTATATATACACTGAAGTAATGATTAACCAATAAGAGAAGAGAGCGCCGCAAAAATAGAACATGACATCATACACCAAGTGAAACAGGTGAGTAATAGATGCGATGCGCGATTACAGATTGGATATGAAATCATATCAAAATTATTAATATTATACAGGTGCTAAGTAAATGTTACTGATTTAGATGATAAAGACAATTTTCAATGTATGTGATTAATTCGTTAAAATTTTTTACATACTCGGAGCCATCTGCGCAACAAATTGTTTTTAGTGAAGATCAATGCATTTCCGAAGATTCTTTGCCATGATTTCCACCATTTACTAAAAAGGAAACGAAGATGTCAGCTGCATATTTCAAGATTTAAATCTTTTGTAGTTGATCGCGTATTGACATTGAGAAAAATTCCAATAATTTAGCTATCTATGAATATATTTTATGCAAATGTGTTAAAAACGGGTGAGAAAAGTATTCATTGTTCACTTCAGAGGAAAGCAAAACCTTTTTCTAGTGATTTGTATGTTTTGTGTTACTGATATTTAATTAGCTTTCCTGATGGTAAAGCAAAAATGTGTAGTAGATAATTTTAAACATAGATAATTGAGATAACACCTGATAACAGATAAAATACATTATTGGAAGAATACTGAGTGCAGATATGACAAGTTATTTGAAAAAACTTTTTTATAACATCTACTAAATAATAGCAGAAAACAGAATGTTTTTCCTGTGAATCTGGACTATTCTAAGACACATTTCGAATTTTTTTTCTGATTATTCTCTTTTTTTTAGTTACTTTCATGCTGAATTTTTAATGAGCGTCTGCTAGCTCACGCGAATTTTAAGAATAATTTAGAAAATTTGGATCTTTTTAGAAGCTTATTCTATTTGTCAGTTACTTTTATGTATGATAATCGTAAAAAAGCGCCATTTTCGATTTTTAACTGCTTATTCGAGAAGAATTTGAACATCTGTAATACTAGATCTCGATTCCTATGAAAATTCTCAGTGTGCGGTGCCTCATGTAAGTGGTGTGTGGCAATTCGAAGAATGATAGACGATTCAAACTTTCAAGTTTTGATTTCTAAATCTGTCATATCCAATGTCATCTCGAAGTGATTTTCTAATGGATGTTAATTACTTACTCATTGAGAACTCGAACTACAGGATATCAAAAAGTTCTGCTCCAATTTTAAAATATCATGAAACTGAAAGTAAATTACATTGCTTTCAAAACTGGCGTGTGGCGCAGATGGCTTTTGCGTCAATACACTCGAAACTGGAGCAAAAAGAAATCCTGTAGATGGCGAGATAATGGAAGGTATTCCATGTGTATGTTTAAGGACTGAAAAAAGGAGACATTTAGAAAATGATCCAGAATGAGTATGCATCAACGATTTGAACTTTATCTACTGAAAAGCGGAACAGTTGAGAAACCCGTTTCACATATTGAAGGTCCATTTTCCGACCTTCAGTTACTTCGCCTCGAAAACAAAATGAATGAAACAAAGACGTTTCATCCAGTGACGGAACTAGGCATTTTGGCTCCCGGGGCAAAATCTACGATTAGCGCCCCCAACACCTACCCAGAACACCAAAAAATAACACATAGATTAGTTTGCTTAAAATCTACCGTTCTGTACTGAAAAAGGACTTGCGTTTAAAAATAAGAAAATGAAAACGCTAATTAATATGTTTGTAAGTATTTAATAAAGAAAAAAACGCGTAGAAAATTTTGTTTGACCTAATACAAATACGCTAAGTTCAAGATTTACATAGTGTACATTAGAAAAAACATGTGCTATAATATAACAATGATAATATCCGAACTAAGAGCTCCACTTGAAAAATTAATGTTTTAAACAGTTTTTCATATGAATAGGTTAGTTTACTCTGTTAACCGTTAAACACTCAAATTATTTTAATTTTCCTCTTCTCTGCTGCAAAAGTTTTTATCACATCATCGTAAGAAATTTTTGATGCCTTCTTATGTTCAATATAAATCACTGCAAGATTAGAAAGGCGGTCTTGCTTGGTTAAGTTTCTTAAATAGTTTTATATTATTTTAAGTATGCTAAAACTTCTCTCATTCGATGCGACAGAAACTGATAGTCAAGTAGATTCTTAGGGCCGTGGTCAAATTTGAATAGTTTTCATGAAGACCAGTTGTATATAAATAATTTTTAAAAAAAGTCCAGGGCAGTAGAATTTAGCTTACTCTTTTTTGATTCATTTTCAGCTAATTGTCACTACCTACCACAGAATACTTAACTCTCTATTTCAACCGATAGTCTTTCTTGTCGAGATCGTCTCGGTACAAATTTGCCAAAGTAGTCGCCTCCTCTCTTAAAGTTTTGTTGTCAAGAGTCGTCAGTTGTTTGGGAGACAAGAATCCGAAAATTTCATTCACCTTTTGCATTGATTGGAATCGTCTCTCTAACTCAGTTTCTGTTCTATCATTCACTTGCAGTAAGGGAAATTTCAATTTTTTATGTTGAGAAATTTGAGAGCTTTCATCTTCACATTTTTCGTCAAAAAATCTTTTCTTCTTCCTCTTCCTTACTTCCTTAAAAGACGGGTCTACATTAAGAGCAAGGCAAGATTGTTTTGCTTCTTTAAGGACTTCATTCACAATTGCACCTCTACAATCTTTATATTTGTGCAGTCAGTCCTTTTAAGAGGTTGCAGGCAACATCAATGGCTATGTCCTCTTTTTGAAGCATTTTACTGACGATGTCTATTTTTTTTTAATGTATTCTGCCAGAAGCAAGTAAAAGCTACAAATTCAAAGGTCTGAATACTTTTCAAAAGTGAAACAGTCCCAGACTTCGTTTCAGGGCTTGATACTGCATCTAATGCCAGGTGATTCAAAGCCTCTACAATCTTGTCCAAGTGTTTGTGGACAACAGTCACAGCTTCTCTACGAGATGACCACCGAGTGTCGCTTTCTTTTTTCAGTACCAGTGGCGAATATTTTAATAAATCCTCTCATCTATTAGTAGAAGCGCTAAAATATGTGTAGAGGCAATTAACAGTTCCGATGTACTGCTGTAGCAGCATTTACTCCGACCAAATTCAGTGTATGAGCAGCGCGCGGTATAAATTTGGCCAAAGGGTTACTTTCTGAAATACGTGCCTGTACTCCCTGATATTTACTAGCCATATTTGCGCCGTTATCGTATGATTGCCCTCGGAAGTTCCTAATGTCTAATCCTTCTTGTTCAATTTTCTTCAAAATTTCCTCCGAGAGTGCGACGCCAGTTTTGTCACTCACGGTAAAAAAGTCTATGAACCTTTCAGTAATTTCAAGAACATTTCCAACCACTCTCGCTTATCTCAAAACCTGAGACATTTGTTCAAAGTGGCTGCCGTCAGATGTACAATCAAACATAACAGTATTGTACTTGACTTCCTTTACCTCTTCCATGATTTGTTCTCTTATTTTGTTAGAAATTATCTCGAGAAATTCATTTTGAATTTTAGATGAAAAATATGCAACCTGAACTTTTCTATGGCGAAGGACATGTTCCCAAAGTGGAAGGTGATAAGGAGATGCAAGTTCTATGGTATTCAAAAATTTAGCACATCTTGGATCTGAAAAATGCAGTGTTTCGTTTGAACCTCGAAGAGGACTTCCTTGCTTGGCCAAATGTATTATTACATCGACAATCGAATGCAGAAAGGCCTTCCAGTGACTCTCCTCCTTTTATATTTCATCCTGAACATCTTTGTCGATTCCTCTTTTTCCCAAGGATGCTTCTAGATTTTTCCAAGAACAAAAACCAGTTCTTGTTGTTTAAAGAATTTTCATGTTCTGATTATCTTTCTCCAACATTTTTCCAGTTAGTAAAACCCTCTCTTCGAACCAAGGATGATTTCGATTCTGACTGAGTACGAGCAAATAATTCGCATGGTTTCCTAACATTAACCACAATCAATAAATTTTTTCACAGTTTGGTAAAACTTTGTGATACCAGTCCTTTGATAATTTTCTACCATCTCTGTAAGTATTACTTAGGTCAGACTCATCTACTAGTTTATTAATCAGTTTTGATACTGTAAAACACCTTCAAGTATCGGTTAAGTTTTCTGGCCATGTCCCTGGATCGTTTAAATCAAATACCGACTCGCCGTCACTGCAGTTTACAGGGGTTTCACAGCTGACGAGTTCCTCTGTAGTCCCCGGTACTGAAGGTTCTTCTGAAGCAGATGAACTTGCGGCGGATTCACCAGCGGGTGCAGTGTTGCTCTCATCTGAAATAAAATGCAAACAAAATCTGCCCTAAAACATAATAAACCCTAATCTCAAAAAAAAAAATAAGGATAGGCTCGTTTAATTAGATATAAAGTTCGTATTCACGTAAGGTATTATTAAAGTTAACGATTATATATGTGGGATTACGATAGATATACTAGCAGGACAGGTAGAAGAAAAATTAAACAAGTCGATTAGTTAAGCGTTTATATCAATTTTATTTGTAGCATGAAACAAATTTCAGTGTAATATTCGAATCAAATACATTGTGAAAACGATACGTGTATGAAATATTATCAATAGTAAATGTATCTTTAATGCAGTGGTTCTCAAATTTTATGTCGGGGTGCATTTAAAATCCTAGAAACGATTATAGGCGCACTATATGCAAATTTCAGAGAAATCTGTTGTAATAATTAAGCCAAATATAACAAAAAATAAAGCGATGACAAAAGATAAAATGAAACACACCTTGAGTTTTTGTGTTTATAAGAAACAGCAGCCTGATGTGTCCTAGCGATTTATTCGATGTTTGGACATATATTTGGAAGGCACACTCATTTCCTCATCAATACATTGAAGATTTCCTCTCTTTTTGTACATAATGGTGGTGAGGGGGGGGGAATCCTAATTCACATAAATTTGATGTTGAAAATTGCAGTAAAAAGTTTAAAGCTTTTTTAGATATTCACACATTCTTCTTTTATGGAAAACCAAAAAGGTTTCAAGAGACAATTCCTTGTATTTAATCATAAGGGGGGAAAAAACGACCAGAAAGGTTAGCTATTTGCAATGAAAACTGTCTTTGAACTGGAAACTGATAAAAATATTAAATATATTTGTGTTTATATCTGGACACATTTCTCTGGAATACCACAGGCCTCACCCGAAAATCTTCTAGGCTGCACCTTTTGAGAACCACTGCTTTAATGTGTGCCTAATGGTGACAAAATTCGAAAGGACAACCACTTGTCCAGTGATAGTTTTGAAAAACTGATACTTAAAGAAAACGAGCAGATTAATACCACTTACCTTCAATGGTATTTTCTTTTAACCACTATGACAAAAATGAAGAGGACAGATGACTGTTTTTCTCTCTTTCGCTTTTTTACGGTTGTGAGCGCCCGACAATTTTCTGGACATCTATCGTTGAGTAGCAGAGTGAGGTTACGTTACGGAATTGTCTTCTACCGTTCGTTTCAATATCCCAAGACTGCTTCTTTTGGACGATTTTTCTCGGTAAAAGGGGTGATAGGGGTGTAATACGAGCCCATTTCCGGAGTCCGGACAGGCGCATACGCGGAAGGAAGCTGTAGTGCGATCCACATTCCTACGCGAATCCATCCGTCACACCCCTTAGCACCCGGCATTTCGTTGCGCAGGCGTTGCTTGGGTTTTATCAACAGGCACATCTTAATTTTACGTAATTATTTAATAACATTACAACTGGTTTTGATTCCGGGATAGAATTTAAACAAAAAATTAAAAAGTAAGACATATATATATTTTTATTTTTCTCCTAAATTTTTCACATTCTCCGGGCTGGCACCCGGGGCAACTGCCCCGGTTGTGTCCCCCCCCCTCTTGTTTCGTCACTGGTTTCATCAACTGACTTGACTTTGAATCATGAGTAGATATTTAGAATTGTTTTCCGGGTCATTTAATCGTTGCCACCGAAAGCTGGTCTATTGATCTTATATTTCCTTTATTCGATGAGAAAGAAAGTACTGATTGATTGGAAGATTTCGTTGACGAAAACTGAGTTGAATCAAGATTGAGATGAATCCTTTCGATGAAGCCATGACGTCAATACAAGTATTTATTCAACTTAATAATCTTGAAAGAAAGATTTTTAAGAAAGATCTTTTTTCCGAAAATGATTCTACGAAGATGAGAATGACAACTAAAAAATCTCGATATAGCATCACATTACAATATTTTATTTTTATATTCGCATTGAAATTTTAATTTGGACAAATATAAAATAATAAAATAAAGCTACTTTACCAGAATCGTATTAGCATATTTTTAAATCGGATCCCTCGGTAATATTACAGCCATAATGAATTTGTGGAAGTTTAAATTTCATGATCGAAAAATCGTGGGGTTGAGCTCGGTTATTTTCTCAATCGAAAAGAGTCGCATATCGTGGGGTTAAATTGGGTCTTAACTGAAATCTCGCAGAAACGCATTGATGGGACTTCGGAATCTAGTGCCTCCGATCCTGATATATAACTACATTATTAACGCCAGATTACATTATTATCACCTGACATCATTATTAACATTATTAATTTATCTATATTAACCTCGATTGATATTTAACAAATGCCATTTTTGAACTTAATATATGAAAATGCAGTAGCAGTCTTCGTGAGCAGAAAATTCGAAGCTGACAATTTAAATCACTTTAAATTGTCCGATCAAAGTTCATGTTAGTGTTAGTGTGTGTTAGAGGGCTAAAATTGCCAAAAGAAATATTACGAGCACTTACACTTTGACGTACCTGTAAAACAAGAGTTAGTTTGATAAATCAAGTCTGGACTTAATGTAATTAGGATAGGAAAATTCTTTTTAACTTGGGTTCTATTCATCTTTGCATTAAGTTTTTTACTTGCTTTTTTACAAGTTGTAAATATTTTGGATAATGCTTGAATTGCAACGTTGTTATCCACTTTTGAATTTCTCTTGTATCTATGAATAATGCATAAGTAAAAGTGCACTGTTGATTTCTGATATGTTTTCCTAGCAAATTTATTATAGTTTATTCTCCAACACTTTTCGGTAGATGTTATTAGATTAAATGTATTCTTAAGATCACTGATATCAGGCACTAGAAAGATGTACACATTGTTAAGTACCATTGGTGAAAATAATAACACGCTGCTTTGTTTGGTAATCGAGCAAGGCCATTAAAGTTAAACGATTCGTTCAAGATGTATATTTCGAGTGAAATATTCCATCATATTTCTTCAGTGACGAAGCTTACCATTATCATATCTGTACCTTCAATTTTTTAGTATTCCTAATTTTTTCGAAGAAAAAAGGGCCTACAATGCTAAAAGGCGTGTTGTATAGCCTAGTGGTGGCGGACCTATGACCCATGGATCAGACACTGACGCACGAAGGTTTCTTCATTAACACACGTGTTTACTTTATAAGCTTATTTTTTGTATCATAAAAGAGAGAATAGTCGATCGAACATTTTTGAATGAAAAAAAACAATAGTTATGACGAATTTTCAAATATAGATTGGCTAAATGATTTAATGTTTTTATGTGACATCACTCAGTATTTCAATAAACTGAATAAAAAACTTCAGGGAAATGGGTGAATTGTATTGATGTTTGAAAGTATTAAAATATTTATGGCGAAACTTGACATCTTCACTAAAGATTTGGAAATTAAAATCATGAAATATTTTCTTCAATTACAAAAACATTTTCAAAACACAATTTTTGAAAATACGCTTGACATTCAAGAAAATGCAATTAAAAATATTTAATAATTATACCGAAGATAGCACAAGGTTTTCAGGAGAGATTTATCTATTTCAAAGTTTGGATAGTACATTTAACTTTATTTTATATCCATACAAAACGGAATTCGAAACAATGCGGTTAAACGAATTTGTGTAGCTAGGTATCCATGAATTAGAAATGGAATTAGCTGAATTTCAAAGCAGCAAATTGTGGAATAATAAATGGTTCGGAATCTTGATTTCCGAAGTAGAAGGAAAAATTTCTGAAATAGTGTAGATAATAATGATTCCAGTCTAAAAATTGAAAATTTTACAAGAAACATATATAGAGAATCAAAATGCAATTAACAATTAAAGCAGATTATAAATACACTACAAAATTATTACAATGTTTTAGTAGCGCGCAATATGACGCTGCATACAGAAAACAAAGGAAGACAAAAAACATTCTAAATAAGTATAAAGACAAAGCAATTCAACCCGAAAAAACTGAAGCAAACGAACAAGGAATCCATTACTTTCTTAAGGGTTACAGGCTTTTCGATATGGATTCAAAAAATTCATTCAAATAGTCGGTGCAGAAATGCCACTGGTCATGGTGTCACCTGGTGTGGTTGGTGTGGTAATTCATAGTATCACCTATTGATAATTTTTTTGACGTCGACCTTTTTTTAAAGGTTCTTAAAATTGAGAACAAAAATAAAAGCATCAGTTTTCAAGTTTTTCTGATAACAAATGTTTGGTGTTTCCAAATTATTGGTCCTCACTTTTACCACCCTCTCCTATTTCCAAGAGACGCCGCTGACATAGTGACACACGGGCTAGCATTAAAAAATAATGAACAAAATTTGACCCACTTCTCAAAAACGTACGCCATCACTGGTCTCACAATGACGTGATCTAAAAGTTTGATGTTGATTACTAACTCCAATGTATGGACGTGTGATGTCTCCCCTACCTTTTTCCCACGACAGAGCAAACCACACAGCGAAGTCCCCGCAGCAACGCAAGAGAAACGAAGTTGATAATAAAACTGTCCGGCCTTATTCAAGCTTAAAGGGGTCCAGGGAGTGCGGTTCCATTTGAGACCACCCACGTGTAGCCGACAAAGACCGCCGGTCAAGATTGACCACATCCAATCATCACCATGGAGGAAGGCACACGACTGCGGTTGAGGGATTTGTCCAGCTGGAGGACGAATCGCCGAGAAATAATTCATCAACCACTCCCCTGGCCGCTGAAGGTAAGGCGTTTAAGAAGGGAGGAAAAGGAGAGAAGAGTTAGCTTTCCGCGTGTTTACCTTTCATCTCTAGCTAACTCCGTTGTGTTGATTTTGAGATCCGCAAACTGAGACGAAACGGGCGTTTTTGACCCCGTCTTAGCCAAACCTTGGCTGTAAGAGTTCTTGTGGTGGACTGCTACATTCTATCGAGCGTTCATAAAAACCTCGATGTCTAATACTGACTCTCGGTATTTCTTCAACTCATCTTGAGTATCAATTAGCCAAACCTTGGCTGTAAGAGTCCTTGTGGTGGACTGCTGCATTTTATCGAGCGTTCTTACAACCTCGATGCCATATACCGACCCTCGGTATTTTTTCCTACTCATCTTGAGTATTTATTAGTCAAAGCCTGGCTAGAAGCGTCCCTGTGGTGGACTGTGCATATTATCGAGCGTTTCCAACCTTGATATTTTACTCCGACCTTCGGTGTTTTCCATAACTCGCCCTGAGTTACTATAGGCTGCTGAACTCTCATAGTTCCCTGAACTTTACGATAAAGTTGCATCTCCGAGTATACTCACCGTCAGTAACTTCGACGAAGTCGAGTTACGCTTGTAATTGACTCTCGCGATCTATATCCGGGGCTTGCTTATCTTCGTTCTTGAATTGTATAAACCATATGTATACACGATTGTAAAATGGCAATTTATTCAAAATTCTTATTAAATTTAAAATGCTGGAATTCTGTGACTTCTTTAAGTCTGTTGATCTTTTATCGGTCCCCTGTAATACTGGGCCAAAACCTCTCATCATTTAATATGGTGGCAGCGGTGGGATACTCGATAAGCCACTACTGTTCGTGAAGATGACCAGGAGAGCCTTGCGGGAAAGCCTGCGTGCCACTACTGTGTGAAAAGTTTTGAGAACTATCAAGTGTGTTGTGGAAGGAAAGCCTCGAAGATTTGGTGCGCGTGGAGGCAACCAGTTCCTCAGAATCCAAAAAAGTGATCAGTACAGCATCCCTTCTCCGGGTCCATATCAAGCTTCAGTACGGTAAGCTTACTTGTTTCTTCCTCTGCTTTCAGAGGCAATATTCATTTGTGTAGAAATGCGTATAGTAACCATTTCCTAATATTAAAGATTAATATGGGAAATCTAATTTTTCTGTAAGCTAACTTGATTAATGGTTAATTGCTTAGTATTAACATTAATGGTATTGTTTAAAGTTAAATGTGTTTATTCTGAAGTAAGAAAATTTTAAGAATTCTATCCTCTAGAATTGTTTTCTTTTCTTTTTCAAATTCCTTTCGGAAATCAGTGTAGTGTTTTGTTTTAAAATCCAAGTTCATAAGGTTAAACGCATTTGTCTTGATTTATGTTCTTGCGTAAAAACAATTCTTGAAAGATAAAGTAGTTATTCTTATTAAGGAATTTAACATTTAGGCGAAATTTATTCCATAAATGTTGGTAAACTGTTTTCTCATTGGAATCAATAGGAAATTTATTAGTTTAAAATTTCTGAAAATTTGTGCTATATTTTGTGTGTTGATATTACATAAGATAGAAATTTTTGGTATTTGTTGTATGTGTAATTTTAATGAAAGGGTTTAGAAGTATTGATAGTTATTTTGTGTATATTTTGTTTTCGCAATTGTGAGTATAGGTAGAATTCTCGTAGCGTTGTGTATCTCACGTATTTATTGAAAATGGCTTTCTTGGCAAAATGTAAGAAAATAGACTTGGCTAGGTTCGCTGAGGAGCTGGGAATCGAAATCACACCTGATGACAGTGATAGATATTTGTAGAAAAATTAAGACTTCCCCAGATTCTGAAGAAGAATTCGCAAAGGGTCAATTAGAAATTATTGCCCAAGAACGAAAAGCAGAGATAACTAGAGTAGAACCCGAGACAGAACGAATTAGAAAAATTAAGAATTACTAGTCCGGCGGAAACGGCTAGTTTGGGTTCCTCGCGAAGAGAGGGGAGCAGAAGTCGACGGGAAATTAAAAACTTAATGTAAAAATTCGATGCGCAAATGATTGCCCAGCTAAAAAAAATCAGCAAAAAAATTTTTTTTGAAGTTTTTTTAAAGATTTCTGCAGATTTTTTGAAGACAAAAAAAATCTTCATTTTTTCTTCAATTTAAGCTGCAGAAAATTTTCTTATTATATTTTTCTCTAAATATCCTGCAGATTTTTTAAGACGGCAAAAAATCTGCATTTTGTCTTCGCAATGTCAATGTTTGTCAATTTGCAGTTATTTAGCAGATTTTCACAACATCATTAAACTTCACTAATAATCTGTTGATTTTTTGAAGATTTAACTGCAATTTCATAATATCTGCATTTCTCTAAATACATATTCTGCACCATATTCTCTAACATTGCAGCTTTGTTTTCCAAAGTATATAAAACAAAATTAGAATGTAATTATCATTATTGTTTAATTTTACAGCAGACTGAAGTTTCATCAGTTCATTTTTCAATTAGTGATATCGACCATATACTAGTATAGAAAAGGAATGCATCAGCAGAAAAAATTTACCAATCGAAAATTGTCTTAGGCACTAAATTTTTAAAATATGCCACTGAAAAAATGAATTCTAAATTAATCTTTCAAATAAATATTTGAGGTTTTACCATTTTAAACTTTTCCACCATAATTTAATTAATTTCCAATTAGTTTTCCAATTGTCTTTCTGACTAGCTCTTTTCCTCCAAAAACAAGGGAAAAGTGGAGCTTGCGCCCTTTGGATGGAGAGAAGGCTTATCAGAAAGAAGAAAAGGTGAAAACGAATTTATTGAAAGAGAATCTAAATTATTGAACAAAAATATTAATAAAGCACATACTTAAAGGGTTAAAATGCTAAATTCTGTTGTGTCACATATTTTTAATTCAGCACAGTAGTGTTCAGAGCACTAAAAAGCATCTGGTTTTGATGCATATTTTGCAGAAAATGTTTTTGCCTTAAGATTTATTTTCACAGAAAGTTTTCTATGATATTCATCTCCTGTCACAACCTTGATTCAACAAATAAAAATTTTGGTCTCGAACAATTTGTTAAATCATGATTCAACTATAATTATATATTTAATATAAATTGAGTAAAAATAAAATATTTTATTTACATAAAATTTCATTTAATAAATTATATTAAAAATATCAGAGAAATAAATTGAAAATCTCTCTCCAACTGATTAGATACTAATTTCTTATGCCAATTTATTGCTCTTGTTTTAGTATTTATTTCATTTGTTAGAAATTAATTTTCATGGAGCTTTATATAGCCTTTATTTCACTTTAAATATACATTTTTTATTGCTATGAAGAACTGTGAGATGAAGTTAAATACACACTCCGGTTTAAAAGCAATTAAGGAGTTATGAGCCACAATATTATCATCTTCTTTGTCGACAACTAATATTTTTACATAACATTTTAAAAATTTTACACTGGTTTCTGATTCTTTGGAATGCAGAATTTTAAAACTTAATCTTCAAAACCGCATTTCATTTTACTTGGAAAACTCATGTTTCTTTTCTAAAAATTAAAAAGAAAAATTGAGATCATAACATCTGGTCAGCTTTATGTATGAGCAAAACTTGCTCCCGATTCATAAAATAAATATTTATTTGTATGCAATCCAGAATATTGTAAATTTTAAAATAATATTTCATATATACTATCAGATGAAATAATTCCGAACCACAATAGAAGTTTTTTTTTTACCCAATAACTATTTTTTTTAATAAAATGATTAAAATATCTTCTTAAAATTTTATTTCCCCATAAAGATATTTTGTGAAACAAAATGTTTCAGTTTTTAATGAGGAAGTGAGCCCATGAATGTGTGTTAGTTATTCTTATTTTTTTATTAAATTATTTGTTTATGGAATTTTTACAATCTTATTTATTTCACATAAAATCTCTCTTTTTTTTTCTTGGTCTGCAGAACTGTATGATGGAACTAAAAACATATTATTCTCTATGCAAACAATTATGAATTTGCAAATGATATTTTCTGGTTTAAAAGCAAGAATAGAGTTATGATCAACAATATCATCGTCTTCCTGTACAACTAATATATGTCTACATAAATTGCCAAGAGTTTTATCTAATAGTTGAAAGTTCTTGACCTGTAACTTTTTCCCAGTTACAAAAGCTTCATTGTCATGTATAAGAATTTCATCTATTTCAATACAAGTTCCATCAGAGATCATGATTATGTAATCATTTCATTTAAAACGTATACTATAACTTTTACTAGTATAAATTTTTCCTTCATATAACAATCGTTTATAAACAGAAACTTCAGCCAAGCTTTGTTTGTTTATAAGCTTTAAAAGAGCTTGCTTGTTAACTCGGAAAATTTTTTTTGCTTCCCATTTCCAAGTAAAATTGACTTACCAGCATTTAATGTTTTTTTTTGTTAAACTATGACCACGATCCATATTATTTATGAAATTCTTAACATTGCTATGGCTGACTTTTTCTAAAGACAACACTACTGTTTTCACAATAGACTTATACAAATATGTAGATAATATTTGGGTAGGGACACCTTTTGTTTCGTGATGAAATGTTTTCAATTTTCCTAAACTGTTTTCAAATATAAAACATGAATGAGCCCATAAGGGACCCCATGTTGAAACAGCTTTTGGCATATGTAACAGTAAGTGCATGTTATAATTCCTGGACACTATATATTTAACACCAGTTACAAACTTTTTTTAAGGATATTTCAGCATCAGATGTATCCTTACTAGATACACTATTACTTAAGAGAAGACTTATACCACGAACAAAACACAGCCAGTTTTTACATGCTTTAACTTCAAGTATGGCCATAAGTATGATGGAGCCTTCCAAAAGGATATGTCTTTTGTAGACCTTAAGCATCGAACAGTTTCACTTGGAATCTTTAAATGGTGAATTCTCTCATTCAATTTTTTGACAGATTTTCCAATCACCGAATAAGTTAATTTTAAAGTTTCTATCCAAATGTTAACTATTTGTCTTGTTACATCTAGCAAAACTGCGTGCATGAAATCTGGCACAAAACCATTTATCAAGTGAGGGTATAACTTCATTAATAATGAGGGTCCTTTAACACCTTTAAAAGGATTAGTTTTTTCTGTTGCAACTGATACATCCTCTACAGTTTGATCATGGAAACGAAGTTGTGGTAACGAGCCTTTCACAACATCATAAATGAGACAAGTTCCTCTACCCTTTTCTGCAACCTCTCCTTTTTGTTCACAAAATGCACAACCATATGCACCATTATATTAAGTAAAGTTTTGAATCATGGCACGAGCTGGGACATCACTAGAATAGATCAATAGAATAATTTTTGTAGATTTGTTCTTATTCTCATGTTTGTCGAACCAGTTTATGCCAGATTTTATCAATGAAGCTAACTCGTTTACAAATGGTGTGAAATAATTAAAATTTATATCGGGCTTTTCTTTGCCGAACCATAGACCACACATCATGATGTGTTGTTTTCTTTTGACTGGAGGCAATTCATTGAAAGCACATTGAATAGGCCAAATACTGTAACGAGATTTTCGATAGATTAGAATTCCATCAACATTAAATTGTAGTGAAAGGTTATAGAAATTGTTCACAGCTCGAACGGAACGATATAAATCGCCATGCATAACATCTCTGTAATTTTCTTCCGATCCATTAGAAATTTTTTCCGATACTCATTTGCTTCAGTCATCAAATTTTCTTTTTCTAGTTTAATTTTTATTTGTAGCTTAAGTGGCATGTACAAAAAAAAAGTTACCGTTGCGAATACTTTCCTCTGCATTAAATGGCACTTCATCACATGAGGGGCAAACATTTGGTTTATTTTGTGCTAAGAATTCACTCAAGTTATAGTTACAATCCTTACAATATAGGTGCACCTCGCATATATTGTCAAACACTGGAGAAATTTGTTTGAAGATAAGATATCGTGTGTTTGGAAAGTTATTTGGCGGTAATAACAACAGCAAGAAATTCAGAAGTTCCTGCACACAAGTTTGGCTTAAATTAAAACGAATTATAAAAGCTAAAATGGAAATAAATGCTTCTGAATTTGTTATGCTTGATGAAGAGTATAATGGTTGACTTAAATCATCAAAATTCAATTCATTACTGCTGACATCTTCAAAATGGGCATCAGAATCACTATCAAATGAAACATTGTCATCCTGATAAGAGCTAGTCGAAGATTCATCACGATTATATTCAAACACACTTTCATTATCTGATGACGCATCACTATGGTGCTTTGTTTCACCAGTATGATGATTTAGTGCGTCATTTAAATTTTCAGAATACTCGCTTATATCCATAGAATACTTAGTACTCTCATTAATTTTTTACGCCGATAAGCTGAAGTTCTCGGCATTTTTTCTCTAGTAAAAAGACGATTATTATAACGACGACGCTTAATATTAACCTCTCTCTCCATTTCAATCCGACATATACAAAAAAAAAACTTTTAAATTATCAATTTAAATGAAGAAATACAGTAAAATAAAAAAAAGCATTGCGGAGTATGTAAAAACGTGAATTATAAAACTAACAGACATTAAACATTATTTAAAGTTGTAGTTGCTTTTAATGACTCCAAAGTTCAATTAATTATAATTAATAAACGATAAAACAATATATACATATAAATGTAAGTAAAAGACACTGAATTTATTTTTACAATGTGTTCAAAACACAGTGACTGCAAAACACTCTTTTTTTTTGTGAAAAAGATCCTTTTTATTATTATTCTTACATTTTTAATTAGTTTAAAAAAAGGCGACCAAAAGATGACAATTGCGTTTTTTTCGTAAAAGGTTATTTGTAGTTCTTAATTATTTCAAATTATTTGTAACATCAATCCTCACTATTTGAAAACGATCGTAGTTTTTTCACTGGGCTATTTGGTGTACTTTTTTACACTGCGTTTTTTAAATACACCCACTGTTATCTTCAAATCGTGGTCACATGGCCTCGTATTTTAGTGTTTGTGATTGTGTTGAGCACGTTGAAACCTCATCTACCCATAACTCTTTAATTCAAATTTAATTCAACTTCATCTAACTAAATATAGCTAAAAAATTTAAAAACTTATTTGTGTTAATTTATTTCTATCAAGAAAATCGATTTTCTTTATTAAAATTATGTGAATGTTTGTAACCTCATATTAATGAATTTAAAAGTGAAGACTATCAAATAGAAAATTGGAACCAAAGAGAACTTTAGAGATCATGTGGGATGCATCGCACTATCCTGCACATTTTTTGCAATTTGAAGGTAAGTTGTCATCAATTATATTTTGATTATTTTTACATGAAATACGAAAATATTTAAAAACCTTAGTTTGTATATTAATCGTTTTTAAGATGTGTATAGCGATTGGTTAGGATGTTAATATTCATTAAATTGTGGAATTATCAAATTAGATATTTATATCGTATACGAAGCAAACTACATAATTTTAAACAAAAATAATTAACAAATAATTTGCATCATAATATTGTCTAGATTTTGCTTGATTTTTTTATAGCTTTTGACTACTAATCAGCTACAACAACATTTTATTTTAGAACCATAATACTATAGTAAATCTTCGCTTATCCGGCATTCAAGTATCTGGAAAGCTCAACTAACCGGAAAAATTAGAAAATGAGTTTTTCTAAAAATTTTACATCCGTGCGCCAAAATTTAGCAAACAAACGCCTACGCCTTTCCATTCACGCTGACAATTTATTTCTGGAATGCAACGTCTGCTCCACACGAAGTGGCGTAGAAGGGGAAAAAAAGCAATATACAGTACAGTGACGTACACAGACTTGTTTTATGGGGGGGGGGAAGTGCAAAAGCAAAAGTGAGAACCAAAGGGGAAAAAAAGGATCATCACCTTTAGCCGAAAAACGAGACCTACAAACGAAATCGACAACCAAAAAAAAAGTTTAAGGGACAGAATTTGTAAAAAAAAAAGGGCTCTGAAATCTACCCCCCCCCCCCAGTTTTCCCGTCACACTCACCTATCCGGACTTTTCAGGTATCCGGAAATCGGCGTTTCCTGAGCATGCCGGTTAGTTTAGCTTTTACTGTACTTTGTTAAGTTACTTTTAATTAATTCCCTATTGGAAATGTTGCTTATTTATTTTTTAATATATTTTAGATGATAAAAAAAGATTGATTCTGTGATTGACCAACTTGGTGTTAAATCAATCAAGGTTGAGGATGTACCTGTGGTACAATGCAGTGATGTTAGTCGTCAGCAAAAGAATGATGTGGAAAGTAGCCACCAAATGTAAGTAATTACTTTAATTTTGTAATTGATTTTTTTAAACTTTCACCGTTAGAATTTCATTCAGTAGATATTAGTTAAAAGAAGATTCATAAACATTTAATCTGTTATCTAGAATCTAAAAAAAGAATTTTCCTAACAAATGAAAACCAAAATAATGTAACGTACAATTTATAAATGCCTGAAAAACTTTTTGCAAGTTATTTTCTAACAGATAACTACAAACTAATTAAACCAAAGTAAAATAAATGAATGACTGGAGTGTAGTGTAGAGTCTGTAACATTTTTGAAGAGCCCAGAACGCATTTTTTTATGTTGCTGGCATTTAAATTTTATTTCTAATTATTATGTATTTTCTGTAAACGACATAGAAATAAGAAATGTATATAAATGGTGCTTAACTGTAGTAAATAATACCTTAATACTAAATTTTTTCTTATATTAAGAATCTATTAATAGGCATTTTTTTCAACACCTTTTTAAGTGATTTTATAATTAATAAATAAATTAGTCTATTTCTGTGAAGACGGGTGGGAGCCCATATAGCAAGGATAAGATGATTATTGATTCAAAAGAAATTGTTCTTATTATGTGTAATTTATTTATTTTTTATGTAGGAAAAATAAATCTTCAAACTTTGCTGCAACACAAAAATTGAAAGCTGCAAGGAAACGAGCTGCAAAAACTATTTTGGCTGCTGTCAACAATAAAAGTAGTATGAGTTATTTTTATGTTTTTCATATTATAAATATATAGTCTATACTTATAAAAGGCAATGTTTGTGTGTGTGTGTGCGTGCGTGTGTGTGTGTGTGTGTGTGTTTGTCTGCGATGTCCAGACGAATCTATCGCACTTACAGCCATGAAATTTGGCACACAGGTAGTCGTAATGGTGACTGAATGTACCTCGAAGCCGAAATTTTAAATTTTAATCTAGAATTTTTTTATTTAATGTTTTGTGTTGTTTTGGTTGATTTTTCGCACTAATTTCTCAATAGAATAGTTACGAATAAGTTTACGATAAAAATATATACACCATCGGAAAGAGCATGCGATTTCCGTTCTAATGAAGTTAGTTTTGAATTTCTAACGTAATTTACTGAATTTTGAAAAAATTTTGAAAAATAGTCACTTTTATGGTAATTTTTAATAAAGATTTCTTTAAATTATCGCATCTGACGTTCTAACATCTCTATAATTTTCATTTTTTTTCAGCCTACAAATGGCACGTTTATGTCCGATTTAAAACAAGAACTATTAAAATATCTTTTTTCGTTTTTTAAAAATTAATTTTTCCCTGATCGGTTCAAACAGTTTTTTCGTAGCGCGATTTAACTGCGAGAGATTCTCCGGACCATCCCACAATGCATTGTTGCAACGTGACCTTCTTCGCGGCAGGTGACGTCATTTGCAAAGAGAAATAAGCGGGAATATCAATAATGTGTACTTTTTGCTTTTGTTTTCAAAACTTTTTCGTGCCATTATGTGCACTTTTTTTCACCCACTTTTTGAAGTCCTGATTCCACGGGCAACGCCGTGCGCGTACTGCTAGTATAGTATATTTATTCATTACCAAGTTTTCCTGCATTGATTGTCTAAAAATTAATTTCCCAATTATGATAGAAGAAACAAGTAAAAATTTTCTTTTTTAACACATTTACAACTATCCGCTTCATAGATTCATTTTAAGTGGTGTAAATTTTGTTTTGTTCCCAAACCTATTAATTTTTATTGCTTTATCTGCTGCAAAGTCAGATCCCCTTAATTATTAATTCAAATGCATAGTTTTGTCT
The DNA here is from genome assembly GCA_013235015.1 of Araneus ventricosus. Lineage (NCBI taxonomy): Eukaryota > Metazoa > Arthropoda > Arachnida > Araneae > Araneidae > Araneus > Araneus ventricosus. The sequence goes on from BGPR01000063.1 coordinate 951,714, forward strand.
ACCAAAGAAAACAATATAATAAAGTACAAAATATTCAGAATGCTATCAGCCGTTTCAATATAATTGTTGCCGTCTGAGTTCGCTGTTAGGCCTTATGGATTGACCTTACACTTAACGTGTTACTTTTCTTTTATTAAAATAGGGACAATTAACAACCTTTTCGAGTATATTGAGGGAAAATTTCAGGTCAATTTGACCGATGTTTCTTTTTCTTTCAGCTTTTTGAAAGTTGAACTTTAAGTATGAATCACCCTATAAATTACTTACATGTTTGGTTTTTAAATTAAGCTTGGAACTACATTTGTTTTGACATATTTTGATTACAGAAAATTTTTCTTACTTCGACATATCAAATTTATATTTCTGCCTTTTGGAATGTTTTAATATTATAATTTATATGTTTTTCAGAATTTATTGAAATGAATTGAAAATTTTATAAATCTTCTTATGCAAATTATGAAGTTTTTAAATTATTCTTTGGCTAGAAGGCAGGTATCGCATTAGTCCCACCAGCCATAGGCTATGCCTCTATATTAAAAAATTATTGGCTATTTTGCAAAATAAACTTGTTAAAATTCTGAAGAATAAAAGCCTGGAAACCTCCAAATATTTCCTTAGCTAATAACATATTACAGCCTTAAAGTTGCTTTTTAAAAATTAATAGTTATTTAAAACATTTTATTGACATGCACATGTTTAATATTAACTTAGGTGACATTTCCTGAAAAGTTCAAAGCCATCAAAATTTTGGTCTTATCTTTAATAGTTTAAAATAATAATAGTTTCACTCTCTTACCAGAAATAAGGATTAAACTTTATTGAAGAAGATTAGCTGTTTGTATTTTTTTCTAGGATCTTAATTTAGCTTATTACTTATTCAAAATTAAAATTGATATACTTTAATTTTAACTGTTTTTTATAAGCTGAATGCTTTGTTATCTTAATTCTCAGAAAAACGATATTGCTTTCAAATTTAGCCGTGAACTTTCTTTTCGTGCAAGCACACACTTTGAAAGGTTCAATTGTACTCAAGTATAATATAACAGGGTGGCTAGAAATTCTAAAAATGTTTGGGAATTTTGTTCATTGGCCAAGGAAAATTCTTAGCAGAAAATAATAAATATGAATGCTTGTGTGAGTGAGATTCAAGGAAATCAGTATGTAAATAAAAAAAATTTAACCACTTTCTATCAGCAGTTGTGTTGTGCCACAGGAGGGTTCGCTAAACATATTAATTTCAATTCACAGAACAGTTGCGTTTTGAGGGTTTTGTTGCGTCTCTCATCAGTTAAAATTTATTTTGTATTTTCAAAACGGTCAAGAGTTATGAATTTTTTAAAATAAAAATAGGCAAGACAGTTATTTTAGGTAGTTATAGCATTTCTTTAAAAGTGCAACATTTTGAGGGTTTCAATTTTTATGTTATGAAAGACATTCTTATACGAGATGTCTTCTATCATGTTGCACTTAATATTTTAGTTAGCCTGTTAAGTCTTTCAACTGTCCTCCCCCTCATCTTCTAAATTCTATTTTATAATTTTATTTCATCTGTCATTTCGCAACACAACCATCCTCCCTCCAAAGGAGAAAAACAATAGCTTTCTTCTTTTAATTACTAGAATTTAGATTACGGGAAAGAAATGGTTAAAATGCTTTAAAGGATTAACCAAAATAGTGAAGATTTGCGAATATATTAAATGTTGAAATCGGGAAAAAATACATCCTAGTTAAAAAAAAGGTTTGATATATGTTTTTATATTTTTAGGTAGGAAGAGTTTGCCTGAAAAACTGGAGGAACTCTATCCTAAAGAAAAGAAAAAAACAATCTTATGAAAAATGCAAGCTAGTGGATGATTGTAGGAAAATTTTGGAAAAAAAATGCAAAAGTTTCGAAGAAGAGAACTGCATAATAAAGGAAGAAAGTATGAAATTTAGGAATAAAAACAGTGCTTTAAAAGCCAAGTATAAAGCTTTAAAAAGACAAGTTAAAAGTGAAGGGGGAATTGATTCCGAAATTGAAAATTCCACTCTTGTTGAAAAAAATAAATTGAATATGTGTCGTCTTTCGTGCGTGAGCAAGTTTGTGAGTGATTTGTTGGATGTTGTGTTTGGGCGAGATGTATTAGCCAACAATTCCATGAAGGGCATTAAAGGTTCATCAAAGCCACCCCTGGCAGAAAATATACTGAATGATGTAATGCCATATACATGTGAGAAATTCACTGTTGATGTTGGCACTGTAAGGGCAGCTGTGCGACAGAAGTTAAATGTCTGCTATAAAAGTCGGACAACTCAATAAATATTTTGTAGTTTTGTCTGTTTCATATTTGTGTCTCAAATTCTTATTTTTTGCTAATGTTGATATGTTCTCTATAGTTCAAGAAATGCATGAAAAAAATACAAAAGTTTTAGGTTGCTGTAAAGCTAAACAATGAATGCGACTAAGATGTAGCATCCCAATATCAAGTGAAAAGTTTAAATCCATTTTTCTTGAAACTTCAATTTTTGTCAGTGTCTGTATGATAACTTTAAGAGTTGTTTGAGAAATTTGAACAATGTACAGATGTGAGGATTGAGGTTATAAATAAATAAAATAATTAAGATCTGCAAATAACTTTTTACGAAAAACGTTATTGACATCTTTTGGTCTATAAGAATAATGATAAAAAGGATCATTTTCATGATAGAGGGCTTTTTTGCAATCGCTGAGTTTTGAACACATCGTAAAAATAAATTCAATGTATTTTACTTACATTTATATGTGTATCGTTTATTAATTATAATTAACTGAGCTTTGGAGTCATTAAAAGAAACAACTACAACTTTAACTAATGTTTATTAGTTAGTTTATTCACATTATTACACGTGGTAATCTTGTTTTAAAATATTTAATCCGGCACAAGCTATGAACCTACTCCTGCATATAAAGCATCCTCCCGCAATGCTTTTTTCTTCTACTGTATTTGTTTCTTTATTTAACTCGATAATTTAAAATTTTTTTTGTATGTGTCGGATTGAAATGGAGAGAAAGGTTAATATTAAGTGTTGTCGTTATAATAATCGTTTCCTTTTTACTAGAGAAAAAATGCTGAGAACTTCAGCTTATCGGCATAAAAAAATTGAATGAGAGTACTACGTATTCTGTGGATATAAGTATTTTGAAAATATAAATGTCTTACTTAAATCATCACACTGGTGAAACAAAACACCAAATACCTTAAGATTATATATATATTGTGAGGATTTTTTTAGCTTGGAATTTAAGTAGAATTCAAATATAAATTAGAATCAATTGCTTATCTTCAGTATATATTGTATAATTGAAACAGAATTCAAATAGCATTTATATGCATATACTCACAATCTGAAGATAAGTAATTTATTCTAATTTATATCTGAATTCTATTTAAATTATACTCGTAATTTACTGAGGATAAGTAATTGATTCTACTTTGTATATGAATTCTATTTAAATTCCAAGCTAAAAAAATCTTTAAAATATATACAGAAAATCTGAAGGTATTTGGAACATAGTTTTCTTCAGATATTCTACATTTTTTTTTCTGCAGAAAATCTGAAGAAAACATGTTCCAAATACCTTCAGATTTTCTGCACATTTTTTTAAAGATTTTTTGCAGATTTTTTTTAGCTGGGTGACACCTCCTTATATTTAACTTTGTTTGAACGACAGGCTAGGGCGGTAGGAATCGAGGAAGAGGAATGGGTGGCGCAACTCATTTCCCTTTTGCCGTTAGAATTAGCCCAAATTATCATTAAAGAACCAGAAGAGAAAATGCGATATTACGTTAGTGTAAGGGAAGTTCTGTTAAATCGGTTTAAAATGAAACCAGAAACCTTCCGTTTAAAATTTACGCAACATCAAAGAAAGTCAGGTGCTTTGTGGAAAGAATTGGTATTTGAACTCGGAAATTATTTAGAGGGCTGGGTTGATGGCTTAGATGTGAAGGATTTTAAGAGCTTAAAGAATTTAATGATTGCTGATCAAGTAAAACGCCGAATGTCACATGATATTAAAGATCATTTCCTGGACGAATGGGGAGATTTAATCCATCCTTTAGAGTTGGCCGGGAAACTAGATCAATATGAATCAGGAGTAGTCGTAAAACAAGGTGCAAGAGCGGAAGCCGTTAGATAGGGTTAGACCGAGTTCGCCAAAAAAGAATAATGCCTCAAAATTTGCCGAAAAATCAGAACATCAGTTTGGGAAGAGTTCTACGCCCAAAGGTAATTGGCCAAAAATTAGAACGGAGAACAGTGCCCGCTTGTTATATCTGTCACTCGACTCAGCATTTAAGACCAAATTGCCCGCAATTAAAAAGAATAAATAAGGGGAATTTGTAAATCGAGTAGGAACGACAGAACATGCCGAAGCTTTATTCGCCCCATATCTTAGCAAAGCTCTGGTCAACAACGTTGAAATGTCAATCTTAAGAGACACAGGCGCGTCCATTGATATTGTTAGTCGGAATCGCGTAAGATCAGCTGACTTTACGGGAGAAACTGTCTGGGTGAAGCAGCCATTGGATTTGAATTTCACGTGTTTGCCGCTGGCAAAGGTAGAACTACAAAGTTCTGATTTTGGTCACATCGTCACCAAAGCCGCCGTTATAGATTCAAAATTAGACAGCAGTTGGTATTTACTTAGCAATAAAACACACAATTTAATTCTTGTGGCGAAACAGAAGACAAATGTAAATTCCGTCAAGACTCGTAGTCAGTGCAATAAGCAGGACCTCCCCCCAAAGGAAGAGAAAAAGGACCCGCAGAATAGCGTAAGCAGAGAGGAGCCCGCGGAGATTGTCCGAGGCGAACTCCCTCCGTTAGAATTACAGCCTCGCAGAAAGGGAGGCCACGGCGCTATTGAAGGTTGGTAGCTGTGAATTAGGGAAGGCACAGAGGGATTGTCCTACCCTGCAGACGTGCTTTGAGCAGGAAAGTAAAGGGAGCGGCGACCACCAGATAATAGATGGAAGACTTTTTAGAAAGTCAAAAGATCATTTTGGGAGCGTCAGTTACCAATTAGTTATTCCCAGGTTGTATCGCGACAAAATTTTGGCATTATGTCACGAGGGAATTTCGTCTCACCTCGGTATGAGGAAAACCAAAGATAGATTGTTGAAGCATTATTTTTGGCCAAATTGCATTAAAGAAATTCAAGATTATGTTAGATTATATCGTAGGGGGAGGAGTGAGAACACCTGCAGAAGCCAAAATTAAGGTAGTTTTGGATTTTCCCACTCCATCTACAAAAACTCATATCGGAGCATTTTTAGGTTTTGCCGGTTATTACGCTCACTACGTAAAGAATTTTTCCTTAAATGCAGCCCCGCTGACGCATGTTTTAAAGGGTAAAATAAAGAAGGTAAAGGTAATTTGGACTAAGGATTGTTATCAGGCGTTTAAGGAATTAAAAAGCAGATTAACGGCAATGCCAGTTTTGTACGCTCCCGACTACAAAAAAGAATTCATTATTCAGACCGATGTTTCTGATGATGGAATGGGCATTATCATGTCACAGCGCGATGAAAAAAATGAACATCCCATTCTATATTTGAGTCAGAAATTTTCAGACGCACAGAACGAAAATATGGCACAACCGAAAAAGAATGCGCAGCGATCATCTAAGCCATTAAAAAGCTGAAGTATTATTTGGACGGTCAAAATTTCACCATTGAGACCGACCATAATCCCTTAGTGTGGTTACAGACGAATGCTGGAGCGAATCCACGTTTGAGATGGTCGTTGGCATTGCAGCCATTTCAATATAAAGTAATTCACAAAGCTGGGAAAAAGCATTTAAATGCTGATGCACTTAGCCGCAGCGAAATTGGATTAAAAAAATAAAAAGAGTTTGTGTAAATAATTTGATTTTTAACTTTCTCTTTTATTCTAAATTTTTGTAAGGAATTTCAAATTTTAGGCGTACATAATTATTTTATTTCAGATTTTTTTTGTTTCTTGTATTGTAAATATTAAAAAGAGTATATTTAATTTAAAATCTTTGCGATTTCCCTCCTTTAGTAGTGTGAACAAGTCATGTGTGTGAAGTTGATTTTTTTCTCCTTAACCTCAAAAAAATCCTTTCAAGGGGGTGTTGTGACGTCCCCCGTACCTTTTTCCCACGACAGGGACGACCACAGAGTGAAGTCCCTGGAACAACGCAAAATTAACGAAGTGGGTAATAAAACTGCCTTGCCTTACTCAAGCCTAAAGGGGTCCAGGGAGTGCGGTACCGTTTGAGACCACCCACGTGTAGCCGACAAAGACCGCCGGTCAAGATTGACCGCATCCAATCATCACCATGGAGGAAGGCACACGACTGCGTTTGGGTGATTTGTCCAGCTGGAGAACGAATCACCGAGAAATAATTCATCAACCACTCCCCTGACCGCTGAAGGTAAGGTGTTTAAGAAGGGAGGAAAAGGAGAGAAGAGTTAGCTAGAGATGAAAGGTAAACACGCGGAGAGCTAACTCCGTTGTGTTGATTTTGAGACCCGCAAACTGAGACGAAACGGGCGTTTTTGACCCCGTCTTAGCCAAACTTTGGCTGTAAGAGTCCTTGTGGTGGACTGCTGCATTCTATCGAGCGTTCTTACAACCTCGATGTCATATACCGACCCTCGGTATTTTTTCCTACTCATCTTGAGTATTTATTAGTCAAAGCCTGGCTAGAAGCGTCTCTGTGGTGGACTGTGCATATTATCGAGTGTTTCCAACCCTGATATTTTACTCCGACCTTCGGTGTTTTCCATAACTTGCCCTGAGTTACTATAGACTGCTGAACTCTCATGGTTCCCTGAACTTTACGATAAAGTTGCATCTCCGAGTAAACTCACCGTTAGTAACTTCGACGAAGTCAAGTTACGCTTGTTATTGATTCTCGCTATCTATATCCGGAACTTGTTTATCTTCATTCTTGAATTGTATATACCACATGTATATAAGATTGTAAAATAGCAATTTATTCAAGATTCTTATTAAATTTAAAATGCTGGAATTCTGTGACTTCTTTAAGTCTGTTGATCTTTGATCGGACCCCTGTAACACTGGGCCAACACCTCACAGACGTTCCTAACAAAGCAAACTACACGATTCTAAACTGACCTTTTCTTTACCAGGTACTTATTTGCATGCAATAAAATTTTACGAATGGCTGTAAAGAAATAAAAGTTCATATCTTTCATTATACTTTATTAAAAAATCATCTGCGCTCTACAATTGGTCACTTTGCTCTAAATAACCAATTCAGTGAAAAGAGTTACACAACCTTACTATCGCTCCCTTTTCCTTTGAGTAATTAAATTAAATGCAAGGTGAAATTGAAGTAATCAGTGTCCGAATGAAATAATTGACATCATTTACGTATCATCGGTTCCTACAGCAGGAGACAGATAATTGATTATTCAATCAAAACTGTTTTATTGCTTAGTTTGTCACGCTTAATGTTCCGAGAATTAATTTCATTTCCATCCTACTCTCATTTTCAGTCATATCGAGAAAAAAAATTAAGGAAACTCGGAACTCTCTCCTTTCATTAATTGAATAGAAATCTTCGGATGTCTTGCAACAATTAGCGTAGGCGAGATGATACTAAAACACGACAATGTTGCAGAGAGTAGCAATTAGAGTTATAAATTTCTGTCCAAAGTTCCGGCTATCTTTTAATGACTGTCATTGATGTAAGATAAAGGACCTTATGCCGAGTTTTAAACGAGATACGACAAACCTGTAATCAATCTTTTCCCCTCGAAAGGAGATGAATTTTAATTTTTCATTAGCTCTCATCTGATCTCAATTGGGTTTTATCAAAGGATGATATACATTCGAGGTGTGCTAATGACTATATTATGGATTTTTACCAGAGCTACACGTAGAGGTTTCCTAGAAATTCGAAAGCGACCAAAGATTAATAACTGCAAAATCACCAACTTTTGTCATGATGGATACAGCTCTATTTATTAAGCTTCTTTTTCAGTTAATATCTTGGGTAGTTTCAGTTCAGAAAAGACAATAGTTTATTTTTAAAAATTTATTGCTTTCATATGAGAATAACATTTCAGATTCAAGCAGAATTTTTGAAAATGAGACAGGGTAAAGTTTTGCATTGGAATTAATAAATATGTTTTCTTTTAATCGCTTGTTAATATGCTTGAGTAGGATTACCATGAGTAATTGAGTATTAAAACCATGTTTGCATGAAACTTCTGTACTTTGTGGTATGCATAAAATCTCACGGTAAAAGAATTATGTAAATTTTTTGGAGATAATTGTCATGCTATGGTGAATGCCATTGATGATGATTATTAATAATAACCGGCTATATTCATAATAAACTGATTTTTTACTTTAACGGTAACATATATAGATCTCATTTCCAACGCATGCGTTGTATTCACTTTTGCCCTTAAAGGTGGTCCGAAATGAAATTTACAATTTTTTTTAAACTTACAGTTATATCACAAAATATTTTATCTATTTTTAAATGTCTGCTGGAGAGGAAGACTCTTCATGTCATCAAGAAGCATAGTAAAAGTGACTTTTTGAACTGATACTCTGAAGAATAAACAGTGGCTACACTCCCATTTGTGGTTTGGATCTCGGAAAAGTCTCAAGATGACCTCGGGTCAAGCCTACTGGGCTCGACCCTAATAACTCAAATGTATAATAAAATCTATTATCCAAAGCAATCCCAAGTATAAGCATATTCGTTTTTGGAACAATTTAGTTTTAAAATAATTTGATAACAAAAGCATCGTCTTTTCTTAGTCCTGTTAAAGCTTTGTGAATTACGTAAAATAAAACAAAATTTCTTCATGTCGCATAAGGAAAACTGAAACTAGTCATCAAGGTTAATCTTGAATCTATGGTGCCGACTTACTTTGTTCCTTTTAGGATCACCAACTCTTTGCCGCCAAGAACGGAGAGGAGAGAACATTTGTTTTGGTTGCGCAATGATGTTTTTAACGAGCGAAAGGCGCGCATGCGCGAAAATTAATCTTTTCATCGGTGTTTTGCACATTACGCTATATTGCGCTTCGTTTCGATTGGACTGTTTTGTTAATCTCTTTGATGTGATTGGTCGATTCATTCGAATTTCAATACAACTTCGTTCGGAATTCTTCGGTTTGAATATCGGTTCAGTACTGTGTATGTTATTCTGTGTGTTTCGTTTCTCAATGAATAAGCGAAGCTACGAGTATTCCGCTATGCTGAAAGCGAAGCCGCTGATGTTTTCTCAAGTTACAAAAATTTGCCCGGTATACACTTGAAATGCCGCAGGCATTGCGTGCTCAATTTCTCCTTTTCAGGTGACGCATGCGCAGGAGAGCAATAAAAAGCGCACTGCACATCCAAAACAGTATTTGGCAACTGCAAATGAAATTGCGGCAAGGAAAATTGGCGAGAAACAGGTGCGCACCATAAACTCCAGATTTACCGTCATCAATTCAATGTAACTATCAAGCATAGAGTACATTATACAGATTTCTTGATGAACAGTTTTTAATCGAGAATAAAACTTGACTTCCATGGCTAATCGAAAAGCAATAATAAAATCGTTAACAGTCCGAAAGAAATGGGGATTGCGCGAAAGTAATAATTTAAGGGTTTATGTTTATTGTATTTCATTTGTAGGTGTACGATCTTGCATGTGAAAGGGGGACAAATGAAACAAGGCTGACACAGCCTGTTACGGTTGATTAGATAATCCACTGAAGGCTTCCTCTATTAAAAAAAAAAAACCTTGTTGCTTCTAAGTAGAGTCCATTAATTTTATTAATACCGAAATTTGTCACGCAACTCTGGAGTGGATGTTTTATCAATCAACCGACCTGATATTGTCTTCTCGTCGCGATTTTCATTTCTGCTTTGTTGCCCAAATCATTACTTGAGCTTCTGAAACATTTTTTCATTCAATTGAAGAAATGTGTCTGAATCAAATGAATATAACTAATATAATTTAATGCATTTATTCTGCGAAATTGAATAAAATTTTACTGCTTTTGCATTCTTATAATAAAGAACTTGACAAAAGAACCTACCAAAAAAATTGCGTCATGTCACAATTTTTTCTCGTTTAAAGATTTTGCGATTTCATGTACTAAACGCAGAGCATATGAAAGTTAGCAAATTAATTTTCATTTTATATTAGGGAATGATTGTTAATCAGAATTAATAACCAAGATTTTTTATTAGTATCATGGAGGACATTAAATAAAGCTAATTCTTCTGGAACAAATTTTATTGTAATATGGATATATTACATTAACAAGAAAAAGATCTTATTACTCCCTCCCCACACATAAATTTCAGCGTAATTTCTGATCATTATAAATGACAAATTAGTGCATTCTTTTTTTTTTGTTTCGAAAAATATAAATATCATAAAATTTGCCATAAAATGAGTGCAGACGCACGTACCGTATCAATTTATTTCGCAAAATTGCAGTGCACCCTACAAATCCATATCGCCTCCATCGCACATAGGGAAACAGGAAACTAGTGAAGAAAATAACGAAATTCAGGTAAGCTAAGGAATGGGTAGGCCATTTTCTAGAGCCGGCTCCAGAGTATTCGGCACCCTGTGCGAAATTATTGTGGCGCCCCCCTAAATTGGTACATATGTTAAAAGATTTAACTATAATTATTAACTATAATAATTAAGATTTAACTGTAGTAAATGATTTTAATTATAGTGCAAGTTTTTTTGTGTTCCAGTCGGCAGCCATATAACGCGCGCGAATTTTCAAATTTATCATTAGGTACTGACGCCCTTACTTGCTCGGGGCCCTGTGCCGCGACACACAGGCTGCACACCTCTGGAGCCGGCTCTGCCATGTTCGACTGTCAGGACAGGGTCGCATTACCTGAAATTCACCATCTGAAGGTCTGCTTAGAGTCAACAGAAAACTCCGTGTACGCAGCTAAACTGTACAGTGTATGGACCGACTCAAATGTTGACCGCGTCATCGCATTAGAACTACGGAGCATGGGCCAGTTGCTTCCGACACAGCTTGAAAGTGAAATGTTCTTGGAGCAAATACCAAAACGCCTTTTTACCCTATAACCTTCGGTCAGACGCATCTAATATGTGAGAGGAAGCACCTATATTTTTTGTGCCTACGTTCGGGTTTCACCGAGACAGATGTGGGACCACCAATAGCTTCCTGACTCCCTACCACTCACACTAGGGTACAACATTATCATTAACTTCCATCGGGCACATCTAATCTGTGAGAATGAAGAACCCATATCTTTTTGCGTCTAAGTGGGGTTTTACAAAGAAAGGGGTTGGACCACTGATAGCTTCCTGGCTACCTTCAACTCAGACTAGGGTATCGAGGAGTTTTCTCTAATGCTCTTTTGATGTACGTAAGTGGCACATTAATATAGTAGATGAGTTGCGCCCGATTACGTTTGTATTTTTGATTCCCTAAATTTTTCTCAATATTTTTTTTATATACCTGCAAAAGTCCGTATACCTGTGTCCTAGCCACTGATTCAATGATATTGATCGTTATTTCCAATATATTGTTTCAAAAAAGTCGAATTATTTCAGGCGTTCAACCACAACAGTTGTCATTGTTAAGGAACATTACGGGAAAACAAAAATCAACTCCTAGAAATTCCTAGACATTTTGCTAGTTGAAATTGTAAGGGAATGCAAAAAAGTTATTTAAAAACGCGAATATAACTTTGCATTACCGAATAGTTTAGTTTGCTAAGCTTTTCCTTAAACCTAAGCAAAATTTTAACTTTTAATCTCACATATGAGTTGCGCTTGACCGAAGGATAACGACTTTTTATCACGAAACGGTTTTCCAACTTAGCAATACTGTTTAGTTTAGAATAATATTTTTTAAAAACATGATTTAAAAATTCCGACTCCCGAGAAATACATTCATTTACTCAATTTAATGATTATACTTGAGCAAATCGCAGGTATAAACTTAATATTCTATTTTTAATAATAATTTATTGTTTATACATTTCATTAAATTCTGCCACATTAATTAATCTGCCACGTTTCGCCACGGAAAGAACTTTTCAAGAGAGTCTGTCAAATAGTATACTGAATTTAATGATAATTGCTACTTTTAAGATTTCGTGATAAATTATGTATAATGTGCGCTGCTTATCATATCGCTTTTCGTGGGTCATCAGAGTTAAAGAAAAACAGCCGTGATCCGATAGATTATCTCGACCCTCAAAGTGGGAAGTAAACTGTGAAATGATTCAAGATCAGTGATTCAAGGTCAAATGATTGATGGTTAGTTGAAAGAAATTAGAATTAAAACAGTTAAACAATAAATTTTAAGAAATGCCTTAAATGAAAATTATTTTTGCTTACAAATATTGGTGAAGAAGTTGAAAGAAGTTTTCCCGGGTCACAGCCTAAGAAACTCTGTGGCAGAAAACACAAACCAATGAGTGCGAAGACGTTCGTTGTCGTTAAATTAACCGTTTTTGTGGTAATTAGCTGTTTATAACTATTATAAAGGGTGTTCTAGGTTACGCGAGATCACTTATGTCAAAGGACTGTAGTCTGATGATGCTGAATTCGAGTTCAAATAAAAACAACAGTTCTTGAATTTTTTCCTTCGGAGCACCACTTCGGTTGGGGCTGAAAAAAACTCTCTCTCTCTGCATATGAGAACAATTTTTCTTCTGCCCTAAAAGTGCATACTGATATTAGAGGGGGGGGGAAGGAAATGCAGCATTAATTGATGATGAACAAAACTAAATTGAATCAAATAATCAATTCTGTAGTTTAAGAATTATCCCATTACTCTTTGCATCTACTGTTAATGAAAGAGATATTCAGGTTTGAAGACTATGAAATATACGAAGGAATATTAAATGCTGCTGAAAATCACTTTCGGTGTAGTGTGAATGAAATCTTAACTAAAAAGACCCGATGTTGATGTGACTTGTATCTTAATATGGAAAATTTAGAGTCTGTAATGAAATATACTAAATTTTTTAAAAAAGTATTTTATTCAAATCTAAGTGTTTCGGGCCTGGTTTATAGGTCAGACCATCGTGACCTTCTATCTAAATAAAAGGTTTATCAGAACACTAAATTGTTTCTTTTTGTAGGAGACTTTCATTGTAAATTCATAATGACAGTTTAAAAATGTCTATCACTCAAAGTTCAAATTTTTCTTAAGTTTTTTTAAATTTTCTTTTTTAAGATAAAGTTTTTAAAGTGTTTATCTCTTTAGCCAGCTATTAAATCAATAATTGCATAATTTTTCGAGGAAAAAATATTTAGATATTATTTATTCAGTGTCTATTTTTTTTGTTTACCTCGAAAATTGTGTGTTGATAAGCACAGAAGCAGTAAAAAATTACCATATAATTCGTGAGGAAGCCAACAGATAACTATATCTTCCATAGCAAAAATTTTCTGTGAAGTGATTGTGGAAAAAGAAAGACAATTTGGATTGTAAACGGCCACAAGCTCTTGTCTATAAAATACAACGAAAATCATCCTAAAAAGTGAACGCAATCATTACAAAAACCAGTCGGTTATTAAGAATGGTGAGCCAACTTTCGCCAGTTTGTATCATTTTTCATCTAAATGATATAAGATGTAATAATAGTCTTTGACTAATATGATACCTCGGAGCTACAAATGTGACGCTTGTATGCTATAGGTTCCCCATCATTTCATGCTCTTCACTCCGATTATTTACAATTGGACCTCATTTGTTTCTTTGGCCTGGTTATTTCCACAAATCTTGTCTGGCAGTTGTAATTTCCATTTGGAATGTACTCTGTGGACTTCTTTAACGAGCTTCCATTCTGAAGGGGAAAATATCCTTTGCCTTTTTTGTTATAGCTAAATGTTTTGAGTAATTTGAAAGCTTTCTGCTTTCTCGTTGTGAGTGTAAATAATACTAAAACGATATTATACTTATGGAAGGCTTATTATTATTATAACACAGCAATACGTATCAGTGTAAATTTGATCAAATATTTAAAAAAAGCACTTAAATAAAACAGAACTTTTAAAATTAAGGGCCGCAATCCAAAATAGGGTCGTGCAAATTTTTTTTACGACGCTGTGTGTGCCAAATCTTTGGCAACACTCGCGTCTGTTAGATTATTTATCACTAGTAATTTCTAATCAGTTCTAAGCCAGAAATGTCTTTGATTCGAAATAATTCCAAATAACTGTGCGTGATATATTTTCTCCAGGGAAATATAAAGGGAAGGAATATACAGGGTGTTCCAAAAGAGTGGAACAAACGTTTATTTCCTTAAATATTGATCCTAGAAATATACTTCCAGTTATAAAGTTTTATCAAATGAGGTGAGAATGGGTGGAAGTGAGAACTTTGGATTGTGTGGGGATTGATAATAAAAAGTTAAAAAAATAAAACAGCCCCCATAGTGTAAAAATATCAATTAGTAAAATGTTTCACTTACATTCATCAGTTCAAATACAAAGTTGTACGCTTCTGTCAGTGAAACTTAGAGATATCAGAAGACAAATTTATTGACTTAAACCACTTTTTAAAATCTCTGCTGCTGTTTGATAGAGTAATTAGTTGTGCAATTCAGGGATAATGCACATATTTCAATATGTTATTAAAAAGGCGGAACCAGAAAATAATGCATTTATTGACTCTTGCCCAATTTAAAAAATGGTAAAAATATATTAATTGAAATATATACAAATAATTCAAATTGTGTGTGGATCTTCGACAACTCTCTGAAGTAGTGACATCTCAGAAAGCAGCAGTGCTACAAAAATATTGCTAGAATGCAACTGAAATACATTTTTCAAAAATGGTTTTACTTTCAAATAGTCCAAATTTGTAATTGCAATTGTCTGAATAGTACTTCAGAAAATTACCGTCGTATCTTTTTTCGGTGAGTGCTTTCTAACAACAGAAAACTAATACATAGTACCCAGCCAAGTGATCGTTGAGGCAACATGGAAGTGAATCCTATACATAAAAACAGCCAATGGGGAAGAAACGAATAAAAACAAATCAAGAGCGCTAAGGCGAACCTTGGGGGAGATTGAAGGGGAAAGAAAGAACATTAGTTGGCCGGGCGCCAAGCAAGACCATTCGAAAATCCAGTTCTAGCTAAGTTCAAAGACAGAAAGGATAGCTTTTCGCTTTCGCCCTTTATATCACTTAGTTGTGCTCAATGAGTGAATTTTGGTACTTTCCAAAACTATTGTGTGCAGCCTCATCCTATGTCTGTCTTACTTAGTCATTTTATTTTTTCTCTTTTTTATTCCTTCTCTATTTTCGTTGATTATTGAAATATCAGCGTGGAGAAGTGAGAAAATAAGAATAAAAACGAAAATACGATTTTTTTTTTAAATTTAGTGACTTCTGAAACTCTGCAGCCCTAAAAGACGAGTCGCCACTGCCTTTAGGTAAAACTTAATAATACGCAAAACGCTGAGAGCAAATAATGTAATCTCTTGTTCGATATTAGGCTACTTTCCTGTTTTTATAAATTTTCGCTTTCTCAAGTTGTCCTTCCATTTTTTATCAAGTCGATAGTTGCAACTATCGAACAATGAAATTGAGCAACAGTATGCATCATTAGAAAAGTGTTTTCAAGTCGTGACGATTAGATGTACTACTAGACAAATATTTGCATTTCGCAGTTTTACTGTGAGAATAAATTTGCATTTCTGCAATAAACATCTACATTTAAAATTGTAAGAAGCCCCTTTAAATTTAAAAATAAATATATCTCTGCAAATTTTGTAGATAGAATCGTGTAACGGCAATCGTGTGTTATTCTTGTAGTTTTAAGATAATAATCCCATTGATTTAAATGGTCCAATTTAGGATTATTGTGTATTGTCCAATTTAGGCAACTTTTGGACAACATCAAAACAAATTCCCCTAACTTTAATTTTAAACCATCATAAAATTATTATAGTAAATTTTGCTAAAGAAATTTCCTATCTGAGGCTATAAAATATTTTTTTTACCTAATTTATAACACCATAAGTGTTTTTTGTCTATTGTTAAATATTCGATTGGCGACGCCTAAATCTAAACACTTGCTCTCTAGCTCGAACCACGTAGCACTTTCTCCTAAAAATTATATCATACACCCTATTTACATGCTTACAACATGATTTGACTATTTTGAGGCCCAAATAATTTAATAGAATTGAAGCTACGATACCTGTCAAAATTCGGTGTCTGTTCCCTATGCCTATTGTATGTGACGCCATTTAAAGCTAGAAACTAAAAATGTTTAAATAGATTGCAAGGGAAGGGAAAGAAATTGCAAATTGTTTGATGTTATGTTTTCATATTTATTTTTTATCATGAGCAATTCTCAAAAAGAAGCGAAGTGGATGGATAATATTTTAAAGCATTATTTTTATAATGATTTGCGGTCTTTACAGAAACTGAAATAAAAAAACTGGGAACAATTTTCTTATTTGAAGTATCAACTATCATACATACTTCTTTGAATCTATTACAAATAGCAATTTTTATATTGGCTCTTCCAGAAATTATGTTTCCGAAGGCCGTAAAGAGACACAATACGTAATTACCTATAAACATTTATTGAAACAGATGCAGCATTCATTCAGCTACCTTTCAACATAAGAACCATCGGAATTGAAGGACGTGTCTCACAAATTACCGGTGTCGAAGAAATCCGTCGCCGGAGAGCGGAGACAGCCTGTGACAGCCGTCCGTCTGCACGTCGTCGTCACTGAGGAAATGCTGTCCAGCCAGGATTCTTTTCAGGTGCTGGAACACATGGGAGTAAAAACAGGTGGCGTGGGATGAGTCGTGCTGATATTGTTTTGCTCCACGATACCGCTCGCTTTTATGCGGCGCTGCGCACACAAAAACCACTGCAGCGGTACCGTTGAAAGGTGTCTTATCATGCCACCTATAGCCCCGATCTTGCTCCCAGCGACTACCATCTTATCCAGTACATAAAAAGGTTCATGGCCGGGCAGAATTTCCCTAGTGACGGTGATGTGCAACCAGAAAGCTGTCACAGGCTGGTTCTGCTCTTTGGTGGCAGATTTCTTTGACACCTTTATACATTGCTGTTTTATCCATTGGGTTAATTGAGCTGTTGTAGCCCACGGGCGCAATTGTTTCAAAGGGGCTTAAAAACTTACTACACCGATCTATATATTTAAAATAATTTGGTAAAACCTTCAAACAGTTCCACAGCCCCAACCAGCAGGCTGATTTCGACACTTTTTATTTCATATGAAAGCTTATGATGTCTAGATATGTCACCAAGGGTCGCCTGCCCCCACCATCCTCCATTTTCCAACGAAATGGAAGAAACACTTCTCCAATGTTCATTGTCTATGGGGAAAAATATTGGCAGAGTCCCCCAACCATTAGACCTATTTCGACGATTTTTATTTCATATGAAAGCTTATAACGTTTAGATATGTCATCAAGTGACGCCTGCCATCCACCATCCTCCATTTTCGAAGGACATTGCAGAATGAAACTTTTATGGAGTTTCTGAACCTCAAAAACTGGACCAATTTTGCTAACTTTTTTCGCCAATTCATTTCGTCACTTCCTTAAAATAACTAGCTATTCAGAATGCTCCGCTTTAATTTCGTAACTTTGAAATGGTACTTTCCAGTTGTTTGCAGTTCTGTAGCATCTCCATACAATAAACAATAATCATACCTCTTTTTTTAAATTAAATTTAATTTAGTTTTAATAGCAGACGATTTTGTTAAGACATATCTATAAACATTTTTGTTTTTATTAAAATTTAATTTAGCGTCAATAGCAAACGATTTTGTTTCTTTTCTAAATTTATTTTTATTAGATTGTCAACAAGAAAATTAGTTGTTAAAAAAAATTATGGAATGCAGCGTTGTTAAATAAGAGAATAAAGTTGTTCTTGGAATAAACGTTTTAATTTTCAGATGACTTTTTGTTTTCTTCACTAATCCTTACAGTTCCATCAAAATGATGTGCCAAAAATATTGTAAAATACCTATTGTAGGTAATGGAAACTGTTTATTTAGGGCGATATTATTCTGTATTCATGTATCTGAAGGCTTTCATGCAGAAATACGCAAGAAAGTTGTACAAGAAAATACAACTCGATTGGATTGCAACTCGATTGGATTGCAACTCGATTTATTTAAAGATTTTATCATTTGAATGGAAGCTGTTGTCTACAAAGAATATGAAATCTACTATGGTTTTTTAGTCTGTTCGACTGATTTTCATGCAGTATTTAAAACTGAAAAAAGGAGTGTCTGAGAGCCTGGAAGTAGCAAGGTGGCATGGGCAGTGCTGAGCAAAGTGGGTTCTGGCCGCCAGGGCCGGATTACCAAATAGGTAATTGCCTATGGACCCCGCAAATTTTGTGGGCCCCGAGATATTTTTGCGGTATTTTCAGGTTCTGTGCTTTTATTTCATTTACAAGAACCGAGTACTCGGACATATTCAAATTAAAATCAATCATCTTTTAAATTTCAAAACATTATGCTTAGGATTTTTTCAAGTTTTTACATTCGTTCGCTGATCAGTATCGTCCAATATTTCTTTTCAATTAGCGGAATAACTCACAAGCTCTGCCAAAAATTCAGTTTGAGTATTTAGAATACGTTAAAAAGAGATGTCAGTGTTTTTTTTACTATTTTGTTTAAAGTTACTTTTAAATTAAAACTTTTTATACGAGACATTGAAATCAATTCTCGTAAAGGTGAGCTGCAACTAAATGTTTTGTCATTTCAGTTTGTAGTAATATTTGTTACTTAAAAGCTGTTTTTATAATTAAATCGATACAAAAAATATGAAACTTGCATTGCCTAAGGACCCCCACAGAAATTAATCCGGTCCTGCTGGCCGCGAGCACCCTCCCCCCCCGGAGGGCGACGGAAGCAGGTAGTATTATTTTAATTTTGACCCAAACATTTTTTAAATTATAATTTTTAATATGTTAAAAATAAAAACGTGATTAGGGCTTGTAACTAGACAGCCATCGATTTTATAATGTTATATAAACATGTATATCTTACTTATACTATAAATTAAAATACATATTTTTGTGTCAAGTAAATAATAAAAAAATGTTAAATAAAATGCGAAGTGTTTGCACATGTTTTATTGTATTAATTTAAATATTGTATATTATTATAATTTTGTATTTAATAAATATATAGAAGAGAATTGGAAAAAATACCTTTTATGTAATGTAACCGTTAAAACTAATAAGATGAGGGGCGGCGGAAGTTGGCTAGTAAAATCCTGTTTTCAAAAGGCGCCGATTTGCAAGGCTTTAATCACAGACCAGGTAAACTTTTTTTTATCAATTATGTTATTAGCTAGGCATTTTCTTTGGTCCATAGGCACTGAAATTTCTAGTTACGCATCTGATGGGGCACCAAAATTACTTTAGCCCAGGTCGTTCAAATTTTTTAAGACGGCCCTGCCCAGAAATTGGTCTGACGGTATGACCAGTGCTTCAATTCCGGTGGTTCTTATGTTGAGAGGTAACTGAAAAAGTGCTATATCCGTTTCAGTAAATATTTCTAGCTAATTATATTTTGTGTCTCTTTACGGCCTCTCGGAAACTTACTTTCTGGGCGAACCAATACTATCTTTCCCCTATGCAAATACAGCAAAGCTCCTTCCGCACTTTTAATTTCTGCAGTATACCCATAATAAGAGAAATTAATTGGTAATAATGCCATAAATAACAAATTCTAAAAACATGGGGGGGAGGGGAACCTACGATTCATTGATATTAGTACTTAAAAGTTTCTTTGATTGAAAATTTTGAATTGCAATTAAAAAGTTTGGTAACTTCTTTGTTTTAAGCAGACAAAAGGGTTGCTTTGGAACGAGTGAAATAAAAATCTTTTTAAATAATCAACTAGGGAAACCTCAAAAGTTTTGTTTTGATGTTATATGTCTTGTAATTGCATGTTTAGATATTTTGATGATGCAATTACAAGACATCTAATAACATGTTTAAATGTTTTGTTATTCCTTGCAGTCTTGACTGCATTATTAAAACATATCACTGTGTTTTTGTTTTCGTCTACAAGAAATGCTAATTTTGAGCATCAGTTCGTCTCCCAAATGAGTTTACGGAAAAAGAAGTTAGGATTAACTGTGCAGTAATGTTCCACTATGCAGCTCATCAAAATATGTCGGGGAAAATAATTCTTTGAATTTATTTTATTTATAGCCTACCTGAACATTCCATCTAAAATTTATGTTATAGCCCCAAAACGAAGGAAGCAGGGTGCATCCCATACGCTTGCTTCAACTACTCCACACATTTACAAGCTTGAATTTACTACTACGTAGAATAAAAGGAAATATTGTCTGGTGCATAAACATCAGTTCAGATACACTTTATTTTTGCTACGGAAAATGCAAGTATGTTTTAGCTGTGGAAAAATTCCACCTCAATTCTCAAGCTGCATAAGTAAGAGCACGTCATTTTTCGACGCTGTCATTCTGTAGAATCATTATTCGGAAAGAATGTTATATTCAAACAGGCAGTTGAAGATATAGCGCAATCCACAAAAATGAGATTTTTTTGGGACTCCCGGCTGAATTTTTATATTAATTTATTTTTGCATTTTTCTCATTGATGCGTTCGAAAGTGTCAGTCTAAAAAAAAAGTTCTTACTCTGTTCGTTATTAGTCTTGGCGAAAAGAGATTTTCTGTTTATTTTCTGAGTGAATTTTTTACTCTTTGTTTTTTTCTTTCCCTTTTTTCTTGTGGTGATAAGCCCGTAAGAGATCATTTGTATACTTGAAAAGAATAGAAACCATATGGTTTAAGTCACAAATTACCAAACATTAACGAGTACTTTTTGTTAGAATATTAATAGTTTTTTTCCACCAACGAGACGTTTAAAAGTATATAATATGAGCATTTACGGTGGAAATAAATGGTATGTAAAGTTAACTAAAGAAATGAAATATTCGTGATCATTATCGTTCTGAATTCATTGATTTTTAATCACTCAGTTTGGATTTTTATGACCTACTTGCGGTTACACCGACTTTTAATTGATTAATTTCTTTAAAACGACCGAAATATGGGAATGTTTTATTTTTACAGCTGTTTGGATTAATTAACCAAATCTGTTCAGTTGTGACATACTTACTTAGAATTAACTATATTAAATAGAGTTTATAGCCATGCATCTTTATATTTCAGAACTGCTTTATTTGTTGAATTACGACACAATGAACATACACTGGCTCTCAAAATTGAGTATACACTACTATTTCTCTTTATTAAAGGTACTAGCCGCCTTCGGCGACCAGCTGGTTTGCCCGATTAAATTACTTTTGAATTTGTATTTTATATTGATTATAGCATTCCCCGTCGCTGTTTCAACCGCGATAACTCAGGAAAGATGGATAAAAAAAAATAGAATATTTCATTGTATTTCGCAGATGGTAAAATATATAATGTCATTTAAAAATACCAGTGATATAATTATATATGATGAATCACAGTAACGAAACTTAAAAACTGCATTTCAAGTAATTCTCACTCAATTTATCTATCACTCATTGGTAGAAGGATTAACGCTGAACATGGTCGCGAAAGCCGAACATGCTGGACACCCCGTGTGAACCAGTGTGTGCCAGATTGGGTGGGAAAATGTGAGGCAGCAAAAAATGTACAGTCATCTAAAAGACCCGGGAGTATAGGGATAGACAATAAAATTTAAAGAATTAATTTAAAATTAGTTAGTTTTCCCAAACACTATTGCTTTTTTGTAATTCCTAGTTTTAGGCAGCTAAAATGAAATAAAAATTTAATCTTTTCCTAAAAAAGTAGAGGGGCGACTTATCCTCCTTGCCGCCACTGGTGTGAACTATGAATGGGCAGCACTTCTCCCTAGATCATAACCGGTCACAACAATCCTCCCTCCTTTTTCACTGCTATAAATAGAACTGTGACCTTGAGAAACCGCGAGCAACACCGTTGCTCCGCCCCGATATGTTTGGAAACATTTTGAAAAATTGATTAAAATTAAACAGAACGTTGCATGGAAATAAAATTGGTGTCAGTGGAAAGCTAATTTTTTAAACTTTCAGATGATGTTAAAATGATTCTTGTGCGACAATACGCTCCAAAGTTATTGCGGAAAAACTTTAAAATTTAAGGTAATTTTTAATTAATTAAAATTAAAATTTGAAAAATCCTTTCTTCCCCAAAAGCAACCACCTGCCATATTTCAAGGCCTCATGGTTTGATTGAGATTCCGTGATGAGTGAGTGAGTCATGGTATTTGCCTTTTATATATAGAGATTAAAAATGCTATATTAAATTCACGTTTAAGCTTAAGAGATGAAAGTATAATAAAAGACACATTAAGAAACATATAAAACTAATGAACAAGAATAAAGGATTGAAATATTTTTATTAATATAAAATTTATATCTTTTACAAATTTCTTAGTCACAAAATTCAGTATAGAGTCAGTCTAATTCGTTAACAAAAAGAATAACACCAACTAATATTTTGTTGCATATCCTTTCGCTTTTAAAACAGCTTATAAACGGCGTGGTACAGAGTTCACAAAAGTTTGTGTTGCCTGAAGGGTTATGTTTGCCCATTCTTCTTGTAGCACATTTTTTAAGTGTTCTTCATTCCTAATGTTGTGTTCATAAACAGATTTTTACGATTCTGACCAGAATTTTTAATAATATTGAGGACTGTCGTGTTGATATAATTTATCAAAGCACAATTATCTAAATCACAATGAGCTCAAACAATTAGTTATACTCTCTAGAATTTAAATCCAGTTAAGATTTTAATCAATATTGCGTTGTTTAATTTTCGAAACAATATTCAGGTTCAATTTGAGAATTAAATTAATTAATAATTCCAGATTCATGGATACATACTTCGAGTCTCAGCATGCAAAAAGAATGACATAGACATATATAGGTTTTCAAAGTCTAAACGTTGATTATTCATTAGACACTGGAAACCATACACTTAGGACTCTTGATTAATGTGTAACAAAAGAAATACAATAGTAAATTTTTAATTCAAAAGGGGCCCCACCTTAATAGACAAACAACATCTAAACATAAACATTTTATCCTTGCCACATACCTTGTCAACAATTTGTAATGTGTAGATAAATGTACTCGGAAAAATATTATGCAATCAAATCAATGCCTAAATTTATCAACTCGCATAATTTAGTGAGGCAAAGATGCATTATTAGCAAGCATTTTAACAATTTTAGTTCATCCAAAATAAATTTTCTAACTAACAACATGCATGAAATAATTTTGACTTGCACATTTGTAAAATACAATCAATTTATCAAAACCTATTGCTAGATTCAATCGGACTAATAGATATGCTCCTCAAT
Organism: Araneus ventricosus; assembly: GCA_013235015.1. Taxonomy (NCBI): domain Eukaryota; kingdom Metazoa; phylum Arthropoda; class Arachnida; order Araneae; family Araneidae; genus Araneus; species Araneus ventricosus. The sequence continues at coordinate 975,100 of BGPR01000063.1, forward strand.
AACACACCTAAATTTTAATGCATTACAAATGTATCCTAAATGCTCTCGCAGATTTATTACTGAATAAGTCAATGAACCAAAGGTATCTTATATTAAACTTTGGATAACACATCCTGTAGGTCTAAATTTTACATTTTCATTATCCTTAGTTTTAGCAGAAAATCAACGTTTAAAATTATATTTAGCATCCATGAAATTTTACTATTTAAATTTAGGACCAAGGAAATTATTGAAATTTTTATATTTAGTTTGTCAATAGTATTACACAATTCTCAAGGACAGGAATATGAAATCTCTGCATTGTAGATTTTCCAAGAATTCTTCTTCTTTTTTATATTTTTTAAAAATTTAAGCTCTAAAAAATTACAAAGGCAAAGAAAGACGCATGCTACTTAGCTTGGCTGGGGTTGGAGGCATTCAGTAGAAGCTGGTGCAATATGTTTTATAGCCGCAGGACAGATTCAGGCATCATTTAGGTGTACGCCGGCAAGTTCATTTTTAGTTGAGTCGCTTATTAATTCAGTGTCTTTCCAACACCACAGGGAGCGGGTCGAGGCTGCAACTAGTGGTCGATAAACAAAAGAGTTCTGCTCTAAAATAGTCCGCTATTATCAGGGCATGGCAGAATTTGATGGTAGGGATAGCTGCTGGCCGCATAGCAGCATGCCATCCAAGCCGGATTTATCCTGTAACACTAGGGAACGGTGTCCAACTGCACCTTGAATTTCTTAATGGCCCATTCAGAGGTCAAGTCTGGCATCAGGATTCACACACGTTTGATCAGTATACAGGGTCACGAAGCGATGCTATTATTTTTATTATTATTTCAGAGGCCTAAACCTAAACTCTGATCCTGGCGGGCTACCCTTCTCCGATCAGCAAGGGAACGTATTTACAAATTTTCCCCATTTGTCATTAAATCACTTGAGGATCCTTTTTTAAGGGACCTTTTCTACTTTCCACCTCTTTTTCTTTCATTCTTCGAGACTACATTCCGACTGTAATCTCAAGTCGCCACACAAATCCATCTCTCTTTCACGCCCAACTTCTTTCCCAACAAAAAAAGTTTATCAGCCAAATCTGTCTCTGAACGTTAAATCTCCCGCATTTTAACTCCATCAGAATCTCGCCAACACCCAGCAAATCATGCCAATCCCTGAAGCTGTGCGCAACTATAGGCCAATTTTGACTTTTTCGCCAATGGTGGAAATGTAATCGCCAGATGGCAAACAGACTCGCCGAGATAATCCCTTTTACTAACGCAAAGCAAATCTTTGTTTTTGACTGGTAAAGCCCATAGAAGAGGAATATACATAGAGAGCGCATAGGGGTTGCCAACCGATGCTTGAGTAAAATCACGTGACTTGCGGACAGATCTTCAACTCGAAGAACTTTCTCTATAGGATTTGTCATAGGGAAGGCGCATTGAGACGCCGACAACAGCGCATTTATTGAAAAAAATGGTTGTTGCAATGAGAGAGGAACTAAAGGATCACCCTATTCATTCCACAGGAATGTTAGCATTTACTTATCTGCTTCTTTTTAGTCTTTAACCCTTTTTAAAAAGAGTAGCATTGCATAATATCATAGAATATTCAATATTTATTCGTTATTATGAACACTTTTTGATATTATTTGATTTCTTGAGAACAATTTGAATATCTGCAATCTGACAGAAAACATTTTTGGAGCCATAAAAATTTTGCATTTTATGCCAAAATGAAATGTTTTACTGTTTACGCAAAAATGCTGTTTGGCGCCTTAGATCCCTGTTTGGCGCCTTTCGTTTCTTCTTCAAATATCCAGTGTTTAGAAAGTTGTTTGTAGTTACTTGTATGCAGATTGCGTAGTTCTTTAATTTTAGATTAATATTGTTAATATATTACAAGTGAGGCTCTCTTGGTAGCTGTTTAGTTGAATTTTGATTTGCAGAGTTTGTTTATTTGAATTGGAACTTATATACTTGTATATAAGTTCCAATTCATACACTTGTACGTTTGCGGTAAATTTAAAAACGTAAAAATAATTATTTTTTAATTAATTATTTATTTTTTAAATAACGGAGATATTTTCATTCGAGTGCATCAACATTTTAGAATAGGAATTGATGAACAACTTTTTAGATATTTCATTAGTTTTGCTTAAAAGATTGTTTAAAGCATAAGTATTTAATTTAACATATCCGCCTAATCTAGTTATAATTCGTTACATCAATGCAAAACATGTTTAAAATGATGTAAGCGTTACTTTCGCAAGCTTCACATCTTATAAAAAAACGTTTCCTAGGGCATAGAAATCAAAAGTTAATTTTTACTACTTATACGGCCTTATTCACCATCCATGATTAAACCATGATCAACGGTTAAACTGGAATTTACATGAACAAGCGAATGCTGACCGAAATGATCGGCTGGATGTATACCCTAACTAGCTAGTTGGAGAGGAAAAATTATAATAAAATAAATTATAAAAATCACCAACAACCTAAAAATTGAGATATCATGCCAAAATAGCAACAGGCTGGGTATACATTTGGGGATTCATTTCGGTCAGCTTTCGCATTATCGTGGCAAACACATCGCTTAACTGCTGATCATGGTTTAACCATGGATGGTGAATAAGGCCGTTAATATTGCATACTATGTAGTATATGTATATTTACCAAGTGTAGGAATAGTATCAAAATTAAAATTCATTACATTTTCTAAAAATGAACTTTAAATAGTGCGTTTACTTTTTAAAATGCGTTTTTATAACAATATAAAGTGAAGAAATGAGCACATAAAGGAGTAGAACAGTATACTTCTTACGTATCCATTTTGGCAAATGTAATTTTTTAAAAAAAAATTTGATTGTTAAACTTCAATGTATAAACATGGCTTCATATTTTTCTTCCAATTTTATTTTTTAGTTTTCCACGAGATGAAAAAAGGAGAAAGGAATTTGAAAAGTCCTTGCACCGAGAAAATTTTGAAGCAACCAACATTTGTTCAAAGCATTTCGAACATAATTTTTTTAATCTTTTGCATTACTTCAGAAAAATTTCAAGTCAGAAAAGTAGCAAAAATTGGCAAGTCGATACCTGAATAATCACAAACGCAGTATTTGTAACAAATTTAGAATAATTCGTTTGTTCTGCTTATTGGGTTAAAAAAAAATGAAAGCTCGAAGATATCGCCAAGATTGTTTGCGTTTCATGGCGATATAAAGCCAAATGTGGTTTAACCGTGGGTATAAATGCGAAGTAACTCGTACAACAACTTTTTCGACCGCTTGAATGGGAATGCTCACAATATGTATATTTCTCTTCTAGTAAAGCCTAGGTTATCTGTAATCTAGGCTTGAAAACCCAAACCATACAGGACAAGATCTTTGTTATCCCGCTGCCAATGGAATTTTCTATGGAACATGGGTTCAAACTTGATTTATGGTCAATAAAACTGTAACTTGAAAACTGATCTGGATCAAAAATGGTTAAAACACCACAGGGTGTATCCAGTAATGACCAGCTGGGCGATAAAGTGAAATTCTCCTTCGCAGGAAGTCACATGGGGGGGGGGTTAAACTTGTAACAAAGGCGGACCTTATCTTAAAAGTGAAAGAAGGACAAAATTACTAGCTCAAAGGTACTTTCTCGTGAGAAAAGGGATTTTCGAATCCAGATATTTTCAACAACACTAGAGGGCTCTGCCCCCTGCTCGCTGAAGCTCGCCAACCCCCAGGAGGATTGCAACGCAATCCTCCCAGGTTTGCTACTCAAACCCTGCTCGCTTCGCTCGCCACAATGAAGACACTGTGTCCTAGCACAGTTATTGTAAAATCTTTATATATATTTGAATCAGCTTTATTTGCTTCTGATGCTTTAACGTAAATCAGCAAACAATAAAATTTGTTAATCTCGAAAAATATATTTTTCTTCAAATAAAACTTACAAAGAAAATTATGAAAGTGCATAAATAAACAAATAAATAAGAGTTGCAAAATTAAAACAAATATAATTATTCTAAAAATTAATTCTGAAAAAAATTTATATTTTAATATTATTTATAAAGACATAGTAGTGTGATGCCATAGTTGATTTCCTTTTTATGCTTTCCACTTAATCAAGACATAAAATTTTTTGGCCCTGAAAAGGGCCGTTTTCTTATATAATAAAAGCACGAGGAGAACAGATACAACAGGCTAATGAATCTAACTAAGAGTCATTAGAGAGTCATAAGATTATTTAGTCAGAAGAGATATGCATATTTTCTATGGATAGTCATTTATATTTTAAACAGAAAAATTGATATGCCGACAGATGATTTAACAACCTTTTAGCTAAAAGAGGACATATTATGGAGAAAAGGGGCTTAAAATGTGTTCATATTAACTATTCAAAATTAAAACCAATAATAATTATTTACTTTTGGCTTTTTAAAAATGATAAGGTAGCTTTTTTTGTTTTGTTTTTTCAAAATTTACAAAATTGTTGCTTTTTTTAACCAAAATTTTAAATATGCACTCTTTTTAATGAAATATTAATAAAAAAGCTTCCCCCACTTGTATACATATTTAATTCAATTAGTATTTAGTCAGGAAAGATATAACTTTTTTCTCTGATTAGCCATTTATATTTTAAACCACAGAAAATTTGAGTTTTTGACAGACTATATAACCGAGTTAACAACCTTTTAGCTAAAAAAGGAATATCCTGAAGAAAAGTGGCTAAAAATATGCTCATATTAACTATTCAAAATTAAAAACCATAATAATTATTCATGTAATACAGACTCACTCCAGTTACAATTTAGTCAAGAAAGGTACAACATTTTTCTCTAGGTAGTGTTTTTTTTTAACTCAGAAAATGTGATTAATCGAGAGATGAAATAGCCCATTTCTTAAACTTTTCACTGAAAAGGTCAAATTAAGGAGACATTAATTCATTTGCTTAATCGAAACTGCAAGACTTAACGATTTTTTTTAGATTTTTGAAAAAAATTATCTCGGACTTTCCGCAGATGTAAACAAACGAAATTTGCGAGGTGTTGCCAAAAGACGATTAACAAATTCGCCCCGATTTTGCGTCCACATAAGCGTTTTATATATATAGATGGGTGGTCAAATGTGATTGCCTGAACTACAATTTTAGACGTGTAAGTAAAATGAAAAGACAGCTGGAAAAGGGGGGGGGGGCGATGAAAATCTAAAATCACGAAGGAAAATTTCTAAATTGCATTTTCTTAAACCTAGGATTTTGAACAAAGAAATAAATTGGAACATGGAAAAAAATTTTAACTTCTTTGCGAATTAATTTTTTAAAGTACACACTAATTTAACCATCTGAGAATTTAGTGACACGACAGGACAGAGGTAGAGTATGCAATTGCATTATCAATTGTATAATAACCATAACTCCGCAATTTCGGTTGTATGTTTGGGGTCGTTGTCTCGTTGGAAAAATAAAATTTGTTTTTCAGTTTCTGTAGTTCACCTAGTTTCTATATAGTTTGTTTTAAATCTTTCTTTAGTATATTCAAATATTTCATTTTATCCATTATGCCATCGATAAAAACTAAATTCCCCACTCCATTTGCAGACATAAAACCCCATACAAGGACTGAACCTTCTGCCATGCTTGACTGCAGGAATGGTGTTTTCGGGAAGTAGTTCAGAATTAGGCTTCCGTCATACACAGCTTCGACTATCACTTCTAAAAACGTTAAATCTATTTTGTCATTGAATATGACGGTATTGCAAAAATCTTCGGGCTTTGAAACACGCTTTTCAGCAAAAGCAATTCTTTTTATCTCTATTGATTTTGGAAATGACAGTTTTTTTATTCTGGCTACGCTACGATTATAATTAACTTTCCTGAGCACCCTTCTGTTTCTGCTGAAACACTCCTTCCTGTTGCTGTATACGCCGATGCAGCAATTCCTACAGCACTCAGTTTAGGATTTTTTCCGTGTTTGTCTAGTAATGTTTCTCTTAGTCGTCGAACTGATAATTCCTTTTCTCCCTTTACCAGGCTTATTTGTTATTAAACCAGACTTTTTATACTTTTGGATGAATTTTTTGTAGCATCGATGACTACTCCGAACATTCTTTGGAATTTCATGTCAGGATTTGCCTTATTCAGTTCGAATTGCAAGTTTCGGAGTATCAACACTTGTTTCAGTTCTAGAGTTTAGTTATATTAATGTCCCGTTTTGAAACAACACGAGGGCTATTTTGGGACGGACCTCGTAATTTTGAACCTCGGTCAGATGACGAGGACGACACCTGAGCTGGCACCCCCCTCTCCAAACTTCCACGCAACACCAACGGGAGGACGTTTGACCACTACGTATGATTTAACGTGCAACAGGCCCCATACACGGCGGATCTTCAGTGGAATTGGGTTTCGAACCTGGAACCCTCCGGCCCCAAAGCCGAGACCTTACCACTAGGCCACCGCGGCCATTAAGTTCTAGAGATCATTTTCAGGATTAAAAAATCCAATTTCCCAAGTATATCAAATACTGGTGTATTTAAGCATCAAATTTATTATACTGATTCATTTTAAGAAAAATACTGATAGCCAAATTGAAATTTTTACGAAGTGAATATTTAATTTTGTGGCTCTCAAATTTGGAACTTCAACGTAAAAATTTAGCCAATTAAGTTATTATTTCCTCATTTTTGTTTCCTTGTTTAATGCATTATTTAATGAGCATTTTAACATTTCTTATAAGTATTAAACTTAAATAAACATTTTATGGTTCTAGTTTAGACGTTTAATGATGAACATTAGTCGTGTATGCTCAATTTTGGGAGCGACCGTATATATGTTGAGAAGCACGCAGATCCGAATTCCATAATAATGTGAAAAAACATAATTATCGGTTGCTTTGACTTCAGTATCTTCAGCTTTGTTTTTGGTGAAACTAGTGAAGTTCAAAAGTTGCCACTAATCAATCATTGAAGAAAAGCGACGTGTTATTTGAAAGTCATAAAGTTAGGGGGAGTTAGGGTAGATTGATACTCGGGAACATTTATACAGTCCATAAATTTTACAACTGAATCGGATCTCTAATCGTCTCGTCTAAATGATTTTTACTCTAAGTATGTGTTGTGTGATTTCTTTAACTAGTTACGTTTTCCTGCTAAGGAATCTATTTCAAAGGTAGGAAAAAACATTTATTTTTCTGAAATTAATTAAGTTCTTAGGTTGGTGATCACTTATTTTAAGCAAAATGGGCTCTTGGGGCAGATTGATACAATTGACTCCGAAGAACATTTATACGCATCTTCTGTGTGTATCAATGTGCATTAACAGCAACTACTTCGCAATATCGTCTTCAGAGATGGAAAAAAACGTAAAAATGAACTATCTAAGAGATACACGTAATTAAGTATTTGTTTAAACAATGAAAACGGTTTTAATTTCATTGCAAAAATGAAAAGTATTGTTGTAAATTAAGTTTAAAATATTTATTTACGAATTTATTAGAATTTGAGAAAAATTGTACGTCAAAATTAATATAATCGAAAAGATAATTTGTTGCATTTTCAGATGGTGTGAAAATTATTTTTGTGCTATAATATTTTCTTAAATTAACATGGAAGAATGCGAAAATTTCCCTTAATTTTTTATTAATTAAAATTTCAAAAAACGGCTTCGAGGTCCACATTCCCTCCCTCCAAAGAATTTTTACACACACACACACGCACGCACATTCTCCTTTATTATTTGTAGAGATAAATTATTTTCTGAGTCATATTTGTTTCATTTTTCCAGTCTCATTAAAAATGTTGAATTTTGATTAAAAGAAAAGTTGTTACTTTGTTAAACTTTTAAACCTTGATTTGGAATACAAACTTTTTTAATAAAACATTTTTTTTTATTCCACATCTTTCAATCATCATTATTTTCGGTATTTTGATATGTATCAATGTACCCCCTAGTATGGGGCAGATTGATACAAATAAATTTTTAGGAAAAAAGTGTAACTATTTTATTATCTCATTTATGTCTAAAAATCGACTGAAATCCTATATTAGATTAACAAATGTATAAATTAATTCTAATTATCACCTTTGGTCAAATCATTTTTTAGCTTACCAAAGAGAAATGTATCGATGTCCCCGCATTCCCCCTATATGCAAGTTCGTTGAAGAGAAGACTGAAAATCAAGTTATCGATTTTTTTTAGGGGGAGGAATGAAATGCATTCAGATGCATTTTGTTGTCTGATAAAATCGAGTCCGAATTTCAATAATGCAGAGACTAATACTGATTACTTACAAAAGTGCGATATTTTATTGGGCATTAGAATTCTTTTCCTGGAAAAAAAACGTCATTAGACGCTAATTTACTTGATATTTTATTGGTAATGAAAATTAACAATAGGACTGTTGGGAAAACCTTATTCCTCTGTCAGTGAATGATGCCTCCGAGTTTTCGTCCAAGGAAATATAATCTTTACTTTGTTTGCATGTTGTAGTGTTTGATAATTAGATCATTTTAAATTCGTTTTACTATCTTGAAGTTTATAGTTATTAAGAGGTAAAAAATTGAAAATATCAATATTATGTCATTTTTTTGAGTGGTCTGATTTAAAACTATTTCGATCCCCAGTGCTGTGAATGCCACTAAACAAATCTCACCAAATGTTTATTTAATTAATGGCCCGGCTTGAAGCTATACATGTGATTTTAGGAATCATTTTCAAAATTATATAACATTAAGTTATTAAAAACTATAAAAAATTGCGTCTGGCTTTTTAAACTTCTACATCAATTGAGATAGAAAAGAAACTCTTGGTTTTCGGAATGCTAGCTAATATCTGTTTTCTGTAAATTCAGATGAGATTAAAGTAATGAAAAAGTGCGAATGAATATTGATAAAACATATATGTTAGATAAATCTGAAAAATGTGATGCAAGCATTGACCTGAATTTTTGTTCAATGAGTAAAATACAGAATTCAAGAATGTGCAGAAATGGAGAAAACTTTCAGTTTATTTTGCAATATATTATATATTTATTTCATTATGATGCTTACAGATTTATTGTAAGCCAACTTAACTTGATGCAAATAAATCTAATAAAATGTAGATCAACTCTGAAAAGTAAATTTCAATTCTACCCATAATAAATTTCAAAACGTTGTGATAGTAAACAAAATGTCAAAGTGTAGAATTGTGGTAAGATCTATCAACAAATTTAAGTAATTTCAACACGAAAGCACTCGGGAAATGATCTTCATTTCGATTAATGTTTATTGTATTAATTATCTCATTCACTAGTATGTATAAGCATCTTATTAGACCTCTATTGACGATCTCATTTAACATTCGACAAATCTGCGTATTCTGGGTTGACGTATTTTCTTATTTCTTCATAATTTTTGTAGATTTGAGATTTTTCTTACACGCATTATTTAAAAAATCAGAAACGGCTATAATTTTCAACTGAATAATATCTATATATATAAAACGCTTAGGTATGTGGCGCAAGAAAGGGGTTAATTTCTCTTTTGCCGATGGCAACGATCGGTTTGTTTACAAAATACAACCGGTAGCCTCCGCTATGTTAGGGATAACTTCATAAGAATAGCCTGCTACTATATTCGTTCTTGTGTAAAACAACTTTTTCTCGCAAAAAATGAGTTTAAGATGTTGATTTTGCAATATTTCTTACAATATAATAAAATTTGGATAAAATTATTCAAAAGGGATAAGTTATTAATGAATAAGGTGGGTGAAGGCGAGCCAGGGAACGTTCATGTCAACGCCAAAATAGATGAAATCAACGGCTTTTCTAAAAAAAGTTCATTCTTAAGCTTGCAAATAAATTTTATCAAACTCTCCCCTCCATCTAAAATCCCAAACTACGATAAAGATGACATCCTAATTCATAAAACCCCCTGTTTCACCTTCGTCTGTGCATTCCGACAGCAGAGTCGCCAGGACATCGCCCCTCTATTCCACCGCTGCAGTTTCGGTCCTTGAGTGGCAAAATTTTTCCCCGAGTGTTTTCACTTGCTTTCATTACCTCCTAAAATTATCTCATCATTTTAGTATTAGCTTAATCGATTTATTTTTAATACGTGAAAATAAAAGCTTTCAAAAGAATCATTTTTTCTTCCTAATATTATTTATTAATAAATTATTCTCATTTGGTACGTGTATTAACTAACAGGCCATATCTATCAGACCCCTCTCATCAACTCTGAGACAATTTGGCCGAAAATGCATGGTGAAATGTGCGGATCTCTGCGTGGGATCTTGAGTTTTTATTGCTGCCATCTAACACAATACTTTCTATGTTATTGATGCACAAATGAACTTTTTGTTGGCACATCTAATTAATGATGCTCACCGTTCATTAAAAAACATCTTTCTCCTTCACCATACACTAATGTAAATTCACTGAACCAGAAACGTCAAGGATTTTATCACTGTGAGAAATGCCGCTTCTGATTGCCACTAATATGGCAAGTATGCTAAATACAACGTGATTCGATTCATTTGGTATCAACAAGAACTAATATATCAACCCACGCATCGACAAAGCCATATGGTCTGTTTAACCTGCCTATTCAAAGTTCAGTTGTTTGATGATAATGACTGCTAAGCAGTGGCGAATATAGGTTATAATTTTTTTTTTTTTTGGGGGGGGGGTCCAATATGACCAAGCTTACAGTTATTTGCGTTTGTTTGTTTATTTTGTTTTTTAAAGTAAACTATCATTCCATGTTTAACGATAGTTTTCAAGGGTTTTTAAACAAAGCGTTGGGACTAAACAATCTAGTTATTATTATTTTTATAAGTGAACTGAAATAATGCTTTATTATATGACAGCGCGTTGTTTTATGACACGCGCGTAGTGAACATTTAATTGTATTTGCGTTAATATTATTTTCCTCGCTCCCCTTACTTTTTTACTTACTTAATGTGTTAGCTTTTCTTAATAAAGATTTTTTTTTTTTGCTCTGGTCCCAACAAAAGTAAATTTTATACAAAGGAAAAGAATGTTGGTTTATTATTATTGAGCTATGAATACGGTGTCATAAAGTGAGTACATAAAAAAAAGTTTGCCTTTTTATGTAAAGTTTACAAAACGAAGTCCAGATTTCTTGGTACACTAGCAAACTTACCAAGAACTTCTTCATCTCTTATTCTAATGTCTCTATGAATCGAAAGTAATGCTAGTCCATTAAGCCTACTTTCCGATGTGGTATTTCTTAAGTAAGTCTTCAATCTTCTTAAACTTGAGAAGCTTCTTTCCACGGTTGCAACAGAAACAGGCAGAACTGCTAGTAGTTTCAAGAGAATATAAATGTTGGGGAAGAAAGTCTTGTCACATTTTTCTAGAGAACTAATGGCTATTTTGGGAAGATTTTCAGATTTTTCCTGACTCCACTTTTCTTTCCACAACATAAACTCACTTTGCACGACCTCTTTATGTGACAAATCTTCTTCGTAGAAATCGAAAGCAGCTTCCAATGAATAGAAATCTGTTTTGGTACAAAATTCTGGAAGGATGCAACTGTTTCCTTGTGAGATTCAAAGCGTTCCTTCAGTGAATTACAAAAATCATTAAGGTAAGGTACATAAACAGCTCGTCGATAGTATTCTTCTTCTGTGCTGTAAGGGACGTTGTTGCGGGCTGTTTGAAGGCGATAAACTCTTGGAATCTCTTCTTTAATGTCGAGTTTTGAAGCGATTTCCTTTACTTGAGCATACAGGGTTTTAAAGTTGTCATTAGCATTTACCCTTTGTTTCGATAGCAGATCTAAGACACTTGTAACATTTGCTATGGCTTCAGAATGATATATGTGTTTTTTTTAAGCTTCTCAGATAAGTTATGTGTAGTTGACAGCATCCGACTCAAAACAAAAAGATTGACAAGAAATTGAAATTGACTCATAGAACTACTTAGAGCATATGCCTTAGGTGCTGAGTCAATTGATTCTTCTTCTATCTTCAAAAGAGAGAGAAGGATTGGTTCTAAAATATCTTTAAATAAAAACACCGAGTCGTGCCTTTCCACCCATCGTGTTTCACATAATGAAATAAGTTTGTTGTCCTGAACAGAAAAAAAATAGTCAGATATCATTGATTTCAGTATTTTAGTTCTTTTGGCTGACATATGAAAGAATCTGCAGACTTTTTTGATAACGCCCATACAATTTCTTATAGAAGGAATGTTACTTGTATCCGACAAACACAAATTTAGACTATGTGAAGAACAATGTGTATACAAGGTTAGTGGTAGTTTTTCTTTGATAGAAGCTTGTACTCCTCTGAATTGCCCTCTCATCGTGGCAGCACCATCGTATCCTTGACCTCTCATTTCCTTTAAGTCAAGCCCTAAAATTGACAATGTCTCTAACACTGTGTTAGCTAAGCCTGCACCAGTAACGTCATAAACGGGGACAAAAGTTAGGAAATCTTCTCTAATTTTGTATGAGTGGTCTTCAACATACCGTACACAAAGAGAAAACTGTTCTATTTAGCTAATGTCAGTGGTTTCATCTGCCAAGACGGAATAAAAAATAGACTTCCTAACATTTCTCACAATTTGAGATTGTATTAAATGACCAAACGTGTTAATGATCTCGTTTTGCATAAAAGAACTTGTCTACATGCTCCTCCCACCACTGTTCATTAATTGGTCTTTAAGGTCATTATCTCCACTGTTGGCTCTGTATCTCAGGAGTGATCGAAAATTTCCTTCATTTTTTTCTGGATCTTCTAGGCCTATACGTCCACCGTCACGATGACCTCTTACTGCTATTTGCTGCCTTCCTCAAAATCTTATAGTTTGTATTATAGGGATCAGTCTTTTTCTGTTTTTTTCAATATCCAATCTTCTTTGAGCATTGACTTGATTAATAATACTCTCAGTTTTTTTTGTAACAATGGATTTTGTGTTTTCAGCAATCAAGACTGATTTTTTATGATATGTGCAATTTTCATGTTTACGAACATTTCCTTGGCTTTTTTCAAATTACTAAAAGCCTGTGTTACTAATGCCCCTGTTACATGGTGATCTCCTTTTCCTACATTTTTGGAGTGCGAAAATATTACGCAATATTTACAAAAAGATCCGGATTTTTCTACAGAATAAGCTAACCACTCGAATTCTTCTAGCCATTTCATTTGAAAAGATCTAGAGTGGTTTGAACTAGAACTACTAAAAGTAGAAGGAAATTTGTATACAGATTGAGGTTTCCAAAGATTTTCTACTAGCGAAATTTTTCTTCATTTGTTAACGAACGAACGGAATTGCTTTGACAATAGGTTCCAATATCATAGATACTTTTTCTTACTTGGTTGAAGTCCTCCACAACTGGGGCTGGATCAACGGTACTCGTATTTGCGACACCAGAAGAAACATTGTTACTGGCACAGTCAACTTCAACACTGTCAATAACAGGCCTATTTACACTCTGTTTTTTTGCAAAAAGTTTTGAATAGAAGCTTGTCTCTTTATTATGAATGCAGTTGACTTAATGTGTTATTAAGATTCCAGAACAGCAAAATGCAGATGATCGCAGATACACAGCTAATCAAAAAGCTCACTAACTCAATCAACAGAGCTACAGATAAAACAACTTGACAGACAAGCAGAGAAAACAAAATAAGCAGAGCACACGAACTAACCGTATAAGAATGAACTAACTCCTATTGCCGGTCTCCCGCTAATATAGGATCAGTTGGCTCTCTTAGCGACATTCTGTAATATTCCAGAATCTTCGAACCTATTCGAGATTTCGACTTTTCACTATTGCCAAATTTGGCGCCAAAGTTGTATATGTTTAGACACAAAATTTTGCGAATAAAAAACGTTATTTAGTGAGATTATCCTTGGTATGATATAGTTCAAAATAAAGTTACGCCTTCATTATACGCCCATATTTTAAATTCACGATACTCTTGTTGCCATCTATATTCGTTTTTAGAAGCTAAAAGTAAGGAAATTATTTCTGAGCAAACGCCAACCGAATAATAACTACTTATTACATTAAATTTGTTTCTGATTTCGGGGGGGGGCAGGCCCCCTGCCCCCCCCATATATACGCCCTTGCTGCTAAGATAATTTAATAGTTGTTTACTAATTTCCTGTTATTCAATCGTAATGGAAAAAGCGTGTCTGACGATCAAGGAGGAATTTTCGCCTGCCAAAGCAAACGTGCCATCCGTCCGTTCGGCTTTTTAACTTGCTGTTTTAGACCAGTAAACTTAGCGGGCATGACGCCATCACACCTGTTAGTTATAGGTGTCAGTGAAAGTGTTTGTTGGGTCTTTCATTTATTGATCCCCGTACGTTCGATGAAAAATCATATTTAAGCTTGTTGACTTTCTTACTTTAGCTGATTTTCTCTTCAAATGAGTGACATTAATTTTTGGTTTGCTCGAAAGTGTGTATTCCGTTCCTGTCGGACTACAACATTAAAGTGGCCACTTGAATTCGGCCTCTTTCGCCTTTTGTCTTGATTTTTTTGAAGACGAAGTACTAAATTGTATAAAAGTAAAATAAAAAAGAGAGAAAAATGCGTCTTTATATCAGTTTACCTTAGAGAAATTTCAAGATGATGAAGGAATAAATCGTTCTAAATCCTGAAATGCATTCATGCAATTTTATTTCAATAACATTTTTTTTTCCTTTCTTTTTGGCTAGATCCATGCTCAAGATGTTAGAAATTGCCTATCTGGCCGGCTCAGACTATTATCGATTATACCGAAACAGTTTTCTAAAGTTCTGTATTAAAAACTGTTTGAATAAAAATTCAGTATATATCAAAACGAATTTAAATCATGAAGCTCTGCTTCAGTCTCTTGTACTATGATAGATATCTTATCTATCTTATATATGATATCTCTTGCATTAGCTTAGAGTATTATCAATGACTGGATAGTATATTAAAACATATCGGGGTTCTATAAACCAGATCCGAAAGTTTTGGAATTACTAAGTTCATGATAGTTCACCAAGTTTTATTGCAGATCACTTTTTTAAGGTTAGGAATTTTCGAATACTGACGGTAAATTTGTAGCAAAGTTTTACAGTCTGACAGTATTAATCTAAATTGTTACTTGAAAAGGGAACTAACTAGTCATATCCACCCCGATTCATTCGGAAAAATGATCTAATGTTGAGAAAACTCCCTATGCAAAACCCTTCTATCTTACATTCGTATAAAGTTACCTAGCTTTATTGTAGATAATTAAGTTTTTGGATGTCATTTTATTTGATAGTCAGTTCTCTTTGGTAGTACACAGTAGTATTTAAATCACTACAATGTTTTGAAGAAATTTTGCGATCCATTGAGACGTTTCTTTCCCCGAGTTTACTTTGCACCGTTAGAATTTTCCGACATGATGAGTACCTGTATTTTAACTGCCATACTGCTTCCGTCACATCTGCTTTTCCAGACAGATTGCTCATATTCCTTTGAAACTCTCCGAGACTAATTTTCCATCTTATTAAAAACTTTTCGATGGGAAATTAACAGAATAATCAGCGAAGTTGGTTAATGATCATTAATCATAATTTGCATACAGGCAAGAACACCGTCTTGACTTCCTCATCTTGCGCAACTCTTTCTGTTCAATAATCCATTCTGTAGTTTTTATTCATTTAAAGAAAATGCACACTACAGAAAAAACTCCAGTTCCAGTTTTACATAACACAAAAGGAACATCAAACAAAAATAATTCAAAACACAAAAAAAAAAATTATAAGTCATGACTTGAATTCAAAAGTTGTAAACTCTGAGACGTAGAAAAAGATTAAAAATAGCAATTTGAAAGTAGTATTAACTCAATTTTAATGCTACCAGGGACCTTCAAAATCATTTTTAAAAATTTTCAACTAATTAATCTGAAATTTTGCAGGCATTAGTAGGAGCACTATATAAGTTAACACACAAAATTTCATTGCAATATATATATTTGTTTCTGAGTTATGGGTAAAAATATAATTTTTAATTGCAATTTATGACCGTTACGATAAATGTTCCATGCGCTCCAAAATTATTCGAAACCACACTCTAACTTTTTTTTATTAGTTACTCTAAACCTTTTCAAACAAAAATTGGGATGAATTTTCTTGTTTTAGAAAGGAATTTTAAAATGATACCACATAATAACTCGAAAACATTGATTTTGGAAAAAAAATGTGCCCAATATTTGATACCGAAGAAAATATTTAGAGTTAAATAACAATATAACTTCCATATGAATGACAAAAAATCTTCTCTATATAAGGTTATATACTTATATAAAATCTCATGAAATTTGAGCAAAAATTCATTTGAAATCAGGAAAATCTTCATTTTTCTCGTTTTGAAAAAACGACATTTTTAATAAGTAATTGCCTTAACATTTGAATTTAATCAATAAAATGCTTCAAATATAATTTTGATTTAGTACTTAAACCTTTTTCATGTATTTAAAGTATAACATATACAGATCTGCATAATTACCCAAATGATATAATACAATTTTAAATATGGTAAAAATTTTGAAGCTCATCTCGTTCATTTTAGTAATTTTTGCTGTAAGCCATAAAAATGCTTCTCAAATATAATATAAAAAATTTAACTTAAACACATTAGTTTCAAATTTAAATATAATCAATCAATCATATTATCTACACAAAATAAAAATAATTATAGAATAAAGAAAAAAACAGGAAAATTGCTCAATGCTATAAAGTGCTGTTAGATACTGAAATTTTGAAATTTAAAATGCTCCTGGCACATAAGTCAGTCCTTCTGATTTCAGACACAGAGCATCAGATGCAAATTTTTTACTTTTTCTATTATTTTTAAAATCTTCAGATTCCCGTTTAGATTTCTGTTTCTCTCTGTGATGATCTTTTCTAATGGCAATAAAAAGAGATGATATATTTTCATCATCGTCACAGTTGTTCATTAGACGCAAAGATGTCACACAGCCAAAGTTAAATTCGCCTACAGCAGAAGTAACTGCAAGTTCCAATCGTGACTTGGAAACAAACACCTCTTTTGGGCATTTATTCCAAATGACACTATGCAAACTTTCGTTTTGGTTTTGGGTTTTCGCTGAAGTGCATCGGTTCAAAATTTCTGTTGATGCCAGTCTTTGATAAACTGGCATGATTTTTTCTACAACCACATTTGACAAAGGTGTTTTCATTGTAGGATGGCTTTTCGGTTTTTCATTTTTAGCTAATTCCCTTTGGTAAAAGCACCATGAATTTTTTCCAACGGGGCATTTGCTGTGGTGTGGATTTTTATCAGTTGACATACAATGATGCAATGTCGCAAATATAGAGGATTTCATTTTGTCAACATCTGGTGCATTGTCGGTTATTGCTTTTCGATAAAAATTTTGCAGTTTCTTTATAGTTTCATCTTTCAAACTGCCCCGCTTTTTACCCCCCAGAGTGACACCTTCTTTCTTCCAATCTTGGACAACATTCTTCAAACCAGTTCCAATTCTTTTTGCAACATGGTTTATACACTCTTCTTTCATGATGGTAACATTTTTTCCATAAACTTTAATTTCATTCAGGTGTTGATGGGTTTTGCCATCACTATCAGAAAGTAGAGTCGTATACCGTATTTTTGTCTCTTTCACGGATCATTTCCAGAGTATCGCAGCAGCATTCATTTCCATGCTGTTTGATGATCCATTAAAATTTTTTGACAATCAATTTTATGGGAATCATGCCAAATGCGAAACTCTGGAGTATTTTTACCAAGCATGCCTTCACTACTGACACAATCTTGACAATACTTACTAAGGACTTCGAATTCAATAACAAGTCCTGTAAGAATATCAATAATGATGCCTATTCCATGCAAAGAAGTATGGCCTCGTTTTTGCCAGGTATCATCATATGAAACACACACATCAATTACTTCCTCATTCTCGAGAGAGGAATCGCAGTCCCTGTATTTTCCACGTACAACATCTCGAAACAAATCCAGAACTTGCTTTTTGAAATCTTTATTTTTAATGACTAAATCAGACAAAAAATTTGAAAATATCCTACTGTCCTTAGCAAGAATACCTAATATCATAGAAAAAGCTTCTAAAGCCGCGTGACCTTTCCCAATAGAGAGGAATGCCTTAACAAATTTATTGTTCAAATCGAATTTCCTCGATGATACTTCTCTTTCACTACTAAATGTTGAATTATAGTGATGTTGACAAGTTTCACAGATTATGGCAATATTGTGAGAAAATCCATATGAACCCTTCACATGAACATTCAAAGTTTTTGATTCGCATTTGTTGCACGATACTTCTTTTAGCAGAGATGACCAGATATTCTGGTCCATTATAGTGTATGCAGGGGATGGAACAGTTTGTGATTCCTCAAATCTGCTGATAATATTCAATTCACCATCTACATTATTTTTCTGATGAATACATTCACTTTTCTTACTTTCAGTTTCTACAACAGCAGAATCATCATCATTTTTATCAACGCTTTTATTCCAGCGTTTCAGAGCATTTGCTGATTGAGCAGAAAGCCGTTTACATGGGCGTCCCTTTGGTTTTTGGTATCTTTTGCTTATAAGATCCATAATAAGTTTAAAAATACTATATCAAAATAAAAAGAAATAATGAAAAGAATGAAAAGAAATAATGAAAAGCAGTAGAAACAAAACGATAATTGAAAAAATTTTAGACAACAAGCGAGAACGGAAACCAAACAAAAGCAGTGACTGAATCGCTAAAAGTAAACAAACACCGGCAAGAAACAAGTAGAAGTTGTAGTTAAAGGCTGTTGCCACTCTTTAAAGTAAAAATAAATGTTTAAAATAAATTAATTGTAAAGCTTGGACTTAAGGAAATGTTGAACAGGTCTGTTTACATTTTAGCAACTGTCAAAAGGGGGCGTGGCACTGTTTATAAATTTTTAATTGCTTATAGCTCCTCCAAAAATCATCGAAATTCAAATTTTTTTTTAATATTCAGCTTTCGAGTTCTTCTCACATTTGGAGCAAAAATTGAAAAATCGATTTTTTTCATCCAAAAATGGTCTGGTGAAACTCCCTGATCGCCTTAAAACATTAAAAAATATATTAAGAAGGGAAAAGTAGTAAACACGTATTCTTAAAAACGTTAGAAGGACATATAAAAAATATCAAGGTCTTCATAATTCTTGTTAAAAATGTTATAAATTTGCCAAACACATTCTCAAATAAACGGTTGTTTCTAAGAATTTTGGGCGGTTCAGAAAAATGAATAGAGATACGTATTATGTTACCGTAATCAATTATATGATTGATGAATTTGTTAAATAAACAGCGCTCATGAAAGATATCTTCGGGATTTTAAACTAGGAATGTCAAAAATATTGTGCAGATAAAATGAAGCATTCCAAGAGCAAAAATAATTTCTTTTGTAAAATAAATAACGCAATAATTTAGTCTGAACTTGCTCAATAATTTTGTATTTTTTTTCTGTTGTATGGATTCAAAATTACTACAGTATTCAAGATCTGAACGTTTAATATTGAAATATGAAACTCTTAAAGCTTGCTCATTAGAGAAATCTTTAGCTTTACGTTTGAGAAATCGTAGTGTTTTATACTCTTTTGAGACTATAAACATATATGATACGAGAAATCAAGTTTTATGCCAAAGAAATAAAAATTTGAGAATTAAAATAATTTCTTTCTTTGTGTAAACGCATCAAATTTTGCGGCATTTCGATAAAGATCTATGTGTCCTTCCTCCAGGAATTTTTCGGTCGCGAAAACATCGAGCGTTTCCGTCAGAATCGATGAATTGGTAATTCAAAAGTCTCGCATGAATTGAATCATTGTAATAAAATTTATAAAAAAACCAACCAAGTTTCTTTCTGTTTATTTTTAATTAGTGCCTCATTTTACCACTCTGTTTAGTTTAGTTATTTTAACTTTCCGTTTTGAAGCAACATGGTCTATTTTGGGACGGTCTGCGTCATTTTGAACCGCGGCCAGATGACGAGGATGACACATGAGCTGACACGCCCTTTCAAAACTTACGCACCACACCAGGGGGAGGTCGTTTGACCCCCTACGTATGACTGACTTAACGTGCAACAGGCCCAATACACGACGAATCTTCAGTGGAATCGGGTTTCGAACCTGGAACTCTCCGGACCCGACACCTTACCACTAGCACACCGCGGACTCATTTGCCTACTTTCAATTTCCAGGAAGATTGCGAACAATTTCTTCGTTCATAGTTGGGGGCGGGAAATATCTTTGAACTTGAAATAGAGGCAAGAGTTTTAAAAGCTGATAATGCCATCTTGCTATAGTTTAGATGGACTATTTATTTCTTTAATTAATTTTAGCGTGAGTGCCAATTCAGATGTATCAAAATTTGGTCTTAAATCAGTATAGAACGAAAACTTCTGTTAACAGTCTGAATTATTGTAATTTTTATGGACAAAATTTTCCCTTGTAAATGAATATCAATTCTACAGATTTTTTTAACAGTATGTGCATTGTATGCGTTTTTTAAGTGTCTTCAATCATTTTTCTAGTAAAATAAATACTGTGCCCGCTACATTTTGTTACTTGTTGCCCTTAATCAGAGACTTTAAAAATCTTGATTTTAAATTGAACTTCGTAAATTTCAAAAACTCCATTTGAATAGCCTTTTAAATGACTCTTGTCTGAAATTTTTTGAACGAATTTTGCACAAAATCTAAATTTGAGTCCACATTTGAACTCGTGCTACATTAGCCATGCTGTGCAAAAAATCATTTTAAGATGACGAATAATTGGTATTCAGAAAGGTAAACAATCACATGTGTCTGAATGAAGGAATACAGTTGTATTCTGCTTTAAATGAGACCAAATATGGAATTTGCTTGTCAGACCCTTAAACAACCCGATAAAATTTTCTTATTATGAAATAAAATTGATTAATTGAAGCCGAAACTGGAAAGGCAAAACTCAATTAAAACAGCATAGCGGATTACTTCTGGTGCAAAAATAAATTGTTTAATTTAAACCCATGATTTGATTCGGTTTCTTTTTCAATTTTCCATTTTTTTTTTTTGCTTCTTTTCCTTATTTTTAACTTATCCACAACCGCCGCTAACTTCCTACAAATTAAAAAAAAACTTCCATGGTTGAGTATTTAAGGGGGAAGCAGTAAGTAAATGAAGAAGAGGAAAAACAAACGCAAAAATTCCATTCGAGGGAGAAAAATCAATCTAAAAAGACTAAAGATAATTTTTCTCTTCGATAGATAAATAGATGGTTTCTTTGGGAACCAGGAATCCCCTATTCCCAACCTAATATAAATGCATAAGTGACGCAGAATAAACTTCTTTCTTAAATAAGTTTGGCGATCTACTGAAATAGCGGAAATTTCAAAGAGATTATGCGCATCTACTGAAATGTTGCTTATCGTCTCAGTACTATAGTTTATTTGTATTACAGCTTCAAGCGACAAGAAACATTAGAAAGTAAGAGGGTTATGCATTTTTATTTTAAAACTCTCAAAGCCAAAAAATAAGTCCGCGCTTTATTGAATTATTTATGAGTTAGGTATGATAAATATTTCCCTTGGTTCCCTTTGATTTGCTTGTTTTCAATGCGGTTATAAACTCAGATTTTAGAAGAGATAGTTGAGATGGGACATTATTTTTCCAAAATGAAATGCTGAATAGAAGAGATTTCAATGGGAAAATACGTTTAAGGACTGCTGAAAAAGTGGCTTTTGATTTCAACGTGAGCATAGGATCGATTATTTTTACCTCCCTTTTTTGTATTTTCTTTGAATAACTTGCAGACAGATGAATGAAATAAAAATCAGTAAGATTTTGAGGAATGATTTGCTTAAACATAATAAAATGACTCTCCTTTGATTATCTGAATCCAATCTTCAGATTTCACAACTGTAATATAATTCGCATTTAACAATTCACTTCACCCTTCTAGAGTTAAAGAAAGGATCCGTCCTTACCAACGCATACCTTTCCTTTTATACCTGATTGTTTCAACAGTAAATGTAGTATTCTGCTTATTACAGAAGTGAAATTTATCCATACATCTGCACTGGACATTTGGCCAGGATCAAGGGGAAGAATCATTAATAATAGACTGAAAAGAGCATGACATATAAGTTTGAGATAGATAGAGGCAAGCTCAGAAAAAGACCTCATTTTAACGCATTGTTGAGTGGTGGATTTTCCCTAAAAGTGAATATATGGGAGAGAATGTCATATGACATTCACATTCAACAATGTATGAGTAACAAAACACGTCTTATGACGTTTTCGAACAGTAAATGTGTAAAGGACATTCCGAAACATAAATTCTCAAAAACTTATCAATTTTGGTGATTTTTGGAAATCAAATTGGAAAAAAACTAAAATAAATATAATGTATTCTAATTTTTCCAGTTGCATCTTGATAAATTCATTTTTGACATAAATGAATTTATCACGAACTTATAAATCCCTGAAACAATATCGCACAACAGTTATTTATCGGTCTATTTCAGGTTTGGTTTTCGATTTCCCAATTTTACTTTTAGACAGGTAGTAAAAATCATCGTCTTTCTGTTAACCATGTTTTTCGAGAACCTCCTGGAGTCTTTAGATTTAATAGTTGGTGAAGCGGGTGCGATGTGCTCTTCATTATGATATAGAATGTTAACATTCTATATCAGTCTGAAGTGTTTTATTCAGTTTTATTTTAACATTTCTGCAATAAGGCGCTAAAATGGAAAACTGTACGGGACAATATCGTAGTCATTCGTCCAAGTGCGAAATATTCCGCTCTCAGCTAGGACTACTTCAGAATCGTTGGAACATTTATTGAAGTTACTCACTTGCGATCTCTTTACTGATTAGATACAATTTTTACAGCAAATGTGTGTTAAAATATTTGGAAAATTAATTAATGATAAATTAAAATCGACTATTCAACAAATTTGAATGAAATTTCTTACAATAAAGTAATTTTCGTAGCTATTCTTACTTGCGAATAATGAAGATTTTGAAAGAATATGCTGTGAAATATTCGTGGCTTTTTGAGTCATGGATTAAAAATAGATTGTAAAGACCAGTTATTTTTAACCTTTTATTAAATTAACAACTCATTTCAGCCAAAGATAAAACGTCTGCAGCTCATTTCGATATGATGATATAAAAAAAGCAGATATTTCTTTTATGATTTATCCGAAGCAAAGCAACTTATTATAATCGTGTACTAAAAATATACAGGTTGTCCCACAAAGGACTCCCCGGTTTTGAAATTAAATAACACTGCGACGGAGAATGAAACCATTGCTATGTTTATTTTGAAAGCCGTGAAAATCTAATACAGAAGTTTCAGAATTAGTTACACATGTTGCCAACAGGTGGCGCTGTACGCTCTATCGGAATGCGGAGTATGAGAAAGAAGCTATAAACAG
This sequence comes from Araneus ventricosus, assembly GCA_013235015.1. Lineage (NCBI taxonomy): Eukaryota > Metazoa > Arthropoda > Arachnida > Araneae > Araneidae > Araneus > Araneus ventricosus. The sequence continues at coordinate 998,497 of BGPR01000063.1, forward strand.
TCCTCTGTACGCAGTCGTTGCAATCACTTCACAATCGATTCAAAAATGTTTACTTTTCACAGCACAGAGACGGCCAAGAATGAAATTTTCAGTCGCCCTCTATAATGTGTTAACGGAAAAGCAGGTACATGCCCCACAGGTCAGCTCTTCAAGCTCGTGCATTGTTGCAAGATAGTTCCGGAAAACAGTGTGCTTCCATGTACCACACAAAAAGTAGTCGTACGACGTGAGATCGGGTGAGTATGGAGGCCAATCCATGCCTGTTACAGTAAATGTGAATGTTCAAAACAATGACTATTCTGGAAGTTGCAGATTTAATTACCATTTAGCGCAACCATTTCCGTCCATTCCGGCATTCAAAATAAATAAACCATTGGTTTCCTTCATCTATTGATCTCCGTTGCCGAATTTTTTAATTTTCAAATCAGGAAGTCCTGTTTGGGACACCCTCTAGTTATTAAAATTCCCAAAGCAATAATATTATACTAAATATAAAAATAAATAGACCTGGTATTTAATTTTATATCGAAACTCAATGATTTTTAGAACATCTACTTTAGAACCTCGAATTTCCTAATAACTCTTGTTGACTCGACTTTTTAATGGTCGAAATTTGTTTTAAAATTTATTTATTGCTAAAAAGGAAGGAAGATGTTCGGAATAATAATTATTGCTTCTTTTCGTTTTTATAAAAAAAAAAATTTGGTTCACTCGTAATGGATAATCGCAATGCTAATTATGCATTCCATTCTTTCAATTCTTATTTCTATTAATAATTCTTAACGTGCTCATATTTCAATTGGCCGACGTACTCGCACTCAGAGGGAGTTTTCATCCAACCGAGAGATATCACGTGAAACATAGTTAAAGGAAAACAGTTTTAGAACTTGGTAAACAACAAACTTCGAATTTCTGTCTATGATTGTATTAATAATAATGGAAACTTCGGAATAATAATAATTCTGTTGCGATTTGTCCTCTATTTTCTCATAGCAAATGAGTTGAAAATCGTCGCTTTAGACAAAAGGACGAAACGCAACGAGTTAGAATTCCGTCTGAGGAAAATTAATGTCGAATATCAAATAATCGATAAACATGTAAACTAAAAATGGACTTAAAAGTTCTACACATTCCAACAGGGCATCATTTCTAGACTTTATGTGGTGCATGAACATTTTCCGGGAGATTCTACTTTGTCTTTCCCCAACAAATGTGTTTGATAAGTAGTTCAATGATGCATTCGTTGAATCGCTCGCAATTGGTAAACCACTTCTAAACGTCGCTCTATGAAATGGATCAGAGATTCGAATCAACTATAAGGAGAAACAAATGAAGCGCTGCAAATGATCTAGAGGCCCAATTGTCTGGAGTTTTAAGCGTGTATTGGTGTAATATGTTGTTGTTATGTCTGTGGAAGGTCTTGTTTTAGATTAGATTCAATAGGGATGGAAATCCCTAAGATAGGAGTTGAAATGAAGAATGTCTAGGGATTGTTAGTTGCTCATGATACCTTGAGTATTATTTCCAGTACTTCTAAAGTCAGGATATTTAAAGTGAACCATGGTTTAAAGATAGCTTAGACTTTTGTAATTTCGAATGAAAAACTTTAATTATGGAATATGCATATATTTAAAATGGAATTCAAATTGGTGGCCTCATCACAGAGCCTCGAAGTTTTGGTCGGAAGATCGCGGGCCCAATTCAATCGATGCATGGGTCCGACGCATTTTAATTCTTGATAAAGGATGAATCTTCTCTCGTTTGTATGTGCAAAAAATTTAAAGTGTGAAGCCTCTGTGTTAGACGTCGTTATCTAACGAGATGAATTACGAGATCTACTCGAATTATTTGGTTAATCTTCGCGAAGCTTTGAAAAGAGATGTTAATGCTGAATAAAGTTTGGTGGAGGAATATTAGACCAGTTGAGAAAATGTGGAAAAAATTCATAACATTTTTATTGCCTTAAGTTGTTGGGTTGGTCATATAAAGCATGCCACTATATCACGCATCCAAATAGCGGAACGGACAAGGACGGGTAGGGGAGGAAACGTCGAAACATCAGTTTCTAGAGTTTAAACAAAAAGTTATGAATCATGGAAAAGTTTAAATGAGAAAGTTATTAATATCAAAATATTCGTATTAGAAAAAGGTAAATTTTGAATTATTTTTTAAAATTTTAGCGATATCTTGACTAGGTGTTGTACAGGAGAGAATATTAGTGAAAATCACTGATTGATATCTGCATTATTTTTAGAAAAATTCAACTTTCTCGAAAAAAAGGGTCGTCGAAAAAACATAAATACTTTCCTATCTTAGAATATATAAAATTCGGAAAAAAATGATATTCTAGTGTGTTGTCATGGGCAACACATCCCGGTCAATATTTGAACAAGGACGCTGGAATTCATCCACAGTTTTTCGTGAAAGAGTACTTTAGTTAATAGTTAAAAATCACTTCTGTCTAGCAATGAGGGAAGATAGAATTTCTGTATATTGCGAGTTTGATTTGCAGTTGCTCAAAAAAGTATTCATAACGATTATTTCTGCTATATTATGCGAAGTCAATTCACTTTTTTTAAAGCACGGTTCCTACTTCTTTCAACGCAGAAAGAACAAGTGGAATATTAATTAAGGACAAACATAAAGCGATTTAAACGAATAAGTTATTTTTAAAATTAAGATTTTATTACATATTTTTGTTCTAAATATTGGAGAAATCCGAAAAAGCACTATTTGTCATGACCCCAAAGTTTTTTCTAGGCGATTCATTACTTTCGAAGCCCTCATGGTACAAACAATTATACAGTGGCTCCCAAAATTGAGTATACACGACTCATGTTCTTTATTAACCGTCTAAAATAGCAACTTAAAATGTTAATTTAATTTTAATATTTACAGGAATGTTAAAATGCTCACTATAGAATATTTTAAGCAAGGAAACAAAAATGAGAATATGATAACTTAATTGGCTAAATTTTTATGTCGAAGTTCCAAATTTGAAAGTCACAAAATTGAGTATACACTTCATAAAAATTTGAAACTGGCCACCAGTTCTTTTCTTTGAATGAACCAGTGTAATAAATTTGATCCTGCAATGCACCAGTAATTGATATCCATGAGAAATTAGTGTGTTTTAATCTCAAAATTAGGTCTAGAACTGAAACAAGTGTCGATACCCCGAAACTTGTAATTCGAATGTCTGAATAAGGCAAATCCCGACATGAAATTGCAAAGAATGTTCGGAGTAGTCATGGATGCATAGAAAATTTATCCAAAAGCATAAAAAGTGGACTAATAACAAGTAAGCATTGTAGAGGGAGAAAATGAATTATTTGTTCGTCGACTGAGAGAAACATTTTTAGACAGATACGAAAAAATTCTAAATTGAGTGCTGCAGAAATTGTTACATCATCGTCTACAGAAATAGAAAGGAGTGTATCAGGAGAAAAAAATTATTAGAAGGCTGATCAGGAAAGCTAAATTACAATAGAATTGTAGCCCTTAAAAAACTTTCATTTCCAGAGTCAATAGACATAAAACAATTGTTTTTGCTAAAAAGCATATTTCAGAGCCTGACGATTCTTTTAATAACGTTATATCCACAGACAAACGTAAATTTAATATTTTTATATGTGATGGTGGAAGCTATGAATGGCGGAAGCCTGATTCTGCACTTCTTGCCCCAAACACCATTCCTATAGCCAAACATGAGGGAAGCTCAGTCCTTGTATGAGGTCTGCAAAGGAAGTGAGGATTTTCGGTTTCTATCGATGGCATAATGGATAAAATGAAATATTTGGATATAATGAATAAAGATTTAAAACAAAGTACACAGAAACTGAGTTTAGGATCAAATTCTATTCTTCAATAAGACAACGACCCCAAACATACAGCCGAAATCGTGAAGTTACGGTTATTATACAAGTATAAAATGCGATTGCATACTCCACCTCAGACCCAGACCTCAATGTTTTTGAAAATTTGCGGTCTAAATTGGAAATATCTGTCCAGACACACATCATTAGGAATAAAGAACACTTAAAAACTGTGCTACAAGAAGAATGGGCAAAAATAGCCCCTCAGGCAACACAAACTCTTGTTAAATTAATGCCATGCTCTTAGAAGCTATTTTGAAAGCAAAAGGATATGCAACAAAATATTAGTTCATTTAATTTTCTTTTTGTTAACTAGTTAGACTAACTGTATACTCAATTTTGTGACTAATAAACTTGTAATTTTTACATAAAGTTTATGTTAATAAAAATATTATCAATCCTTTGTTCTTGTTTATACGTTTAATATGCTTCTTAATGTGTCTTTTATTATTCTTTCAGTTCTTAAGCGTAAACATGAATTTATTATAGCATTTTAACACCTTTAATGAAGAGAGAGAGAGTGGTATATACTCAATTTTGAGAGCCAGTATTCACTCTGGAATGAAAACGGTTTAGCCCTCCAGCAGGGGTTCTGTGTCCGATGCGCACAGACGCATTTGCTGGATCTTAATTACCTTTGGCAGGAAAACTTGGCGAACAACTAGAGGGGCAAAAGAGAATGCATACTTGTCGTTCTGATGAGAGTGATTGATGGGTGAAGGTTCTTTTATATGGAACAATCACCACTTTCCCAAGGGAAAATTGATAATTTCCTTTACCCCTACCGAGAAACCCGAGAAACATTTTTAAAGTCTTATTCCTTGAATTTGATTCTGTTCGGTGTGTCTGCTTTCCCCCCCTCTCCTTCGCTTTTATATAAATTTTTAAGTATGAGCAATAACATTGAAATTTTTGAAACGACAAAAAATAAATTGAGATAAATGCGAAATTTTCACATATGGACTTTTTTTCCTGCACACGCATTACACCTTTTTGAATCAGTTGTTATATTATAAAGAAATTTCAGATTTTCGTTCGAAGTAAATACTTTTTTTACTTTCAAATTTTTTATCTATGTATTTTCTCTAACATTTGATTTCACTGGGAAATTTTTTATATAATTATTGCTTTGTTGACGAAAATCGAACCTATTCATCAGTACAAATACAAGTGGAATGATTTTCATTTCAACAAATGAATATTTGGCTGTAATGTTTTGATATTATATCATGTAAATCTGTAATTTACGCTAAATATCAATGAAAAATTCATTCGATTCTTTTATTAATTGAGATGGAGCAAAAGAGAAGTGAAAACAGCCTTTAAAATAGAGGCGCTAAAAACTGTAGATATTTTAACTGGCAAATAATAAATATTTATAAACATATCAAAAATGTTAATCGCAGTTATTTCCAGTATATCATTTTGGGGGGCTTAAAATAGTCTTAATATTAAATTAAATCAGACTGATGCTGCAAAATCAATTGGATTTTTTCTTAAATGTAAAGAAATGAAAGAGAAGAGGAAATAGTATTTTTTCAAATATTATTTTCAGATATTACACTTTTTCTACAGAAAACTGAGAGCCAGAATCTCAAAGATACAGGGAGATTATACATTATGAAAATTAAATAAGTAGCACTAATAGAGAAAATAGGAAGTACAAGTTTTGTTGAAAATACAGGGTGGTCATAATTTATTAAACCTATTTCAAGAAATACAAATAATGTTACAATTGAGTTTTTTTTTTAAATCAGAGAGAAAATAAAAATGTTTTTTTTCCAGATAAGTGACGTACCATTAAAGCTTTCTAAATTTGCTACAGCGACAGATTTCAATACGCAATCGCTACCGATCAGAAGTCAATGCGCGTTTCCTGGTTTCCTTTTTCAATTTGTCTTGAATATCTCGAAAACTATTCAGTTTTAGAATTACAATTGATTTAGCAAATTAAAAAACGTAAAATTTCCTAGAAATGCATGCTTTTATTTTTCTTTTAGCTTTAATAGTTTCTCAGATAATGGCTCTCAAAAATGGGAGATATCCAATAATTTACGACCACCGTAACGGCGCGTTTTTAAAATGAGCTGTCAGTTTATTAAAAAAAACGTAGTTGTAACATTATTGGTTTTTTCTTATTAATTTTTGAAATGGGTCCAATAATTTATGACCACTCTGTATAATTGAAGAAATATTTTTCCTTACTTTATAACTAACTGTATGTGATTGATATTTAGTTGCTACAGTGATTTTTCTGCACTTTTTGTGTAATACATTAGCCATAGAGTTCCAAAAAGTGGGCTTTTCATTTCAATATACCTTCACGGTGAATATTTTCCAAAACAAATTTTTAAATCTACAGAATTCTATTCACATAATCAATATCGCTGTTATACCGAAAATCGCTCTATCATATCTGGAATATCATTTATTTTACGAAGAATTTCAGATGTCTGTAGAGAACATTTTTACTTATAAAATTTGCAAAATATGCGTTACATAGAGAACTGAAATTTTTTTGCTATGAATGGACACCTACATTGGCTTTAGTTCTTATTGATACAAATGTGAAAAGTAACCAAAAATCTAACTTAATTGGTGAATAAATAGAATGATTAGCGCATCCACAGAATTACCATCCAATAATGCTTTGTCTTATTAACTAGAAGAAAAATAGTTTTTTGGTCTGTATATATACTTGATTTCAAATGGGTATTTTTAAAATGGCTGAAGTAGGAAATGGTTGTTATATGCGAGCCACCAAAAGTTTTTTTATTTGTACAGTGATAGAAAAATAATTTAATAAAAAAGGAGTAGAATCTTTTTGTAGCTTATTTATCCTAAAAAATAAAAGAAATTTGAAGAAATACACTTTTGAAGAAATACACTTTCAAGTAGAAAAAGAAATGGTTTCTTAAAATTGTGTAATCGGTCCAGTTAAAGAAATTGGTTTCCCAAGTTGCAATTTCTTTAAGCAAAATTAAAGCAAACGTATTTTTTGATTCTCAAATTCAACCACACAATGTGTGAACCCAAGGATTTTATGCACTGTATCATTTCTTTTTTCTCTGTTTCCTCACATATGAACATGCAACCTTAGTTTTTGTTCTATTTGAACCATGCCTTTAATGTCCTTTTTATTCCGTGTTTTTGCTTTGACTTGTTCCATATCCAATTGCTGAAGACTATCAGTTATTATAATTGCTTTCTGGGATATTCCTTAAGTTCTTGATAATAATCCCCTTGAATTGATTAGTACAATCAAAACTGTGTCCAATTTGAACAAATTTTGGACAAAAAAAATCGGTGATGGACGACAAAAGCAACTTTTTTTCCCTTTAATTAGTTGATTCTTGGGGAATTCCACGAAGATTTCAAAATTACAGAATAAAATTATTTTTTCTAACAAATTTTTCTAAAAAATGGCGGAGGTCTATAGCCGTCATTTGTTTTTAATATCTCGGTTTCGCTGATACACAAAAGACGTCTATAGACGTCTTGGTAACTGTGTAGTTACCAAAAAGAAAAAAAATATTTTTACAACCCAATATAACTTATTTTTCATATTAATTCAGTTAATTTGAATTCATTTAGATTTTTTTTGCAATACAAAATTTAAAAATTCAAGAATAAACATTTATATTAGCATAACAAAAATTTAGAGATACAAAATTCAATTTTGAGAAACATTTGTTGTTTGAGAAAAACACTTAATGATAAATATTTCATCATTCATTCTTGCCAGAACAATGAAGAATTTCAAAAGAAATAGATTTAACACTGATGTACATTTTAATAATTTATTTATAATACTAAGAATATAGGACGGCAATAGCTGTCATTTGCATTTACAATCCCAAGCATTGGACGTCTATAGAAGTCATTTACGTCAACGTGTTAAAGTGTTAGCTGCATTCCGAAATGTTTTGGGTTTTCATTTTAGGAAATTTACCTGATTTTTCATTTTAAATCTGCTCCCCCCCCCCCCCCCGATGAACTCATGGTTCATCAAGTGGCTGGAAAATTGATTTTGCATCAAAAAAGTCTAACTTTCACACAAACGCTTTCAGAATGCAACGCACATTATTAGCCAAATAAACAAATAAATGAAATATAAACGAACAGAAATATTAGATATCAAATATAGTACTTTAAGTTATCAACTAAAAGCTTGATATACTTAGATAATGTCATTAAATTTCTTAAGACATAAATATTAAAAAAAAACCCAACTAAGTTCAGAGTTCAATAATAATAAAAAAAATCAGAAGTTCAAAGTTCAAACAGTTTAAAACGTTTGCTGCCATGATTCACGCCTGAGATTCGAACTATGTAATATTTCATTAGATGACCCCTTCTTTGCTATGTCTTAAACCTGGAATGGTAACGTTACTTCGCAGTTTGAATGGTAGGAGGAGTCAATTTGACACAAAATTACCATTCTAGGGTTAATAACAGTAGAGAAGGGGTAATCTAATTAAACTTAAGGTATGAATCGCATTTAATTCATACGGCGATCAACGTGTTAACACTTTCTAACTCTTGATTGTTCCTCTAATATTGAAAATCTGATTAATGAATAGGCTTCTTCTTTAATCGAGTCATTTTCATTCTTTTAACGCAGAATACGTTTTATAAATGGTTGAAATCCTACTTCAAGTGCGACGACTGAGTCAAGTGATGGAACTGATATACCGAAAAGCCGACCATAAAGCTGGATTTTAAGAAATTGTAACGACTCGAACTCCTCTGGTTAGGGTAACAGAGTTAGCCGAAGAGTAAAATTGATAAATAGTGTTGTCAGGTTGAAATAAATAAGGGCTCCATGAACGAGATTAGCTAATTTAATGAACACTAATTGATTATTTACATGTTTGAGAGAAAAAATAATTTGAGCGGTTCGAAATACCTGACATCTCCGCTCGTCTTCCCAGTCAGTGAGAGAGAATAGCATAGAGGGAGGCAGTGCCATCTAGCGGATAAATTAAATCTGTTACAAACCATTATTTCTAAGGGCAAAGCAGAGTGAGGATGGTTTTTGTTCTTAAGTGATTCAGTGCAAAAAAAGAAAGCCAATTGTAAACAAGATGGGCGAAGGATTTTTTCTTCAAGCCATTAATTTTGTAAATAATATTAGCGTAATAAAACACATGCTTACTCAGATACATCGTTTCAAGATACATCTTTTTCAATAAAATTTTTCTTATTTATAACTTTGAGGTGTTCACCTGCAAATGCAAAACATTGTTTTAAATGCCTTTGATTAATATTTGATACATAACAATGAAAATAAATGAAAATTGAATGATAATCATGTCAAGCGTAAAAAAGGTTATTTTGTACATATATTTTCAAAATTCAGGGCTTGTATTATCGCCTTTATAAAGAATTTAGTTTCGGCGTATTTTAATTTCCTTTTCTTGAAGCATCATAATTTTTATTTATGTCACAATCTAAGCATATAGCTTAATATAGCTGAGATGCAGTCAATTACATGAAGCTGCATGATCTTGCACTGACAAATCAATTTTAAAAAGCCTAAGATTGGTTATATGACCCCTGAATGGTAAAATATTTTGAGCTTTTCCTTTCTTTTCCTCTCGTACTTTTGCTAGATTAAATGATATCACGCGAGTAATATTGAAAATAATTATACAGGCTGATTCTACGGTGGTGGGACAAACTTCGAGGAGTGATAAGGAATACGATAAGCATCCATGCCTGATCACCCCTCGAACATAGGAACATGGGGCCCAAACGCCATCCGGAGGCAGAAGATTTATTTATTTATTTACAACCCGCCCCGGCCCAGCCTATCCGAGAGGGTGTAAGGCCTTCAACAAGCCGGATGGGAAACTGGAGACAGCAGATGGTATTAAACATACAAACGTGCTGGCCAAAATGCCGATATCTAACTGAATATTAAAGGGATTGAACTGGAAATGTCATATAAGTTGCCCTATATATCTGGCTTTGTAGTTGTGAAAGGAAAATTACGGTACCTTTCGTGCATCCACAGTAAAAAATATTTACTGCAAATACTTATCATCAATTATTAATCTTCTTTTGTTATCAATGCATTTATTTGCAATTTTAATACCATCCTGCTCTAGCATATTGTCAAATATTTTGTAAGTTTCGCATTATTCCAAGAAAAACTCTGTTATAAACAAAAGTTATAAGTTATAAACAAAAAACATGCGGAAAAATCTGGGATATTTTAAGGAAACCTTTATCCCTTCCCGAATATTCGTGTTATTTTTACGAAAATGCATGTAAATATTGCGCACATCTCAAAAAATAATTAATGAAAGTTGCAAACCATTACCATCTTTCTGTGAAACGGGGCGAGTTAAAAACACTTTTCCGTTTCATCAATTTCTGGTCGGTCCCCTAAATGCCCTCGTGACCGAATCTTGGAGTTAAAACCTATTCTTTATATGATAGAGGTTCGAGGGAAATTCATATACCATTTCGGGAGAGATTCGAAAAAATTCGAAATTTGATTCTGTATGCCTCACCTAACATTAAATTTGGTCAGGCGCAAGAGAGAGCATCCAGATGCTTCACAGAAAGCTGATAATGCACATTTTTGCTGACCACTTATCAGCAACTTCCGAAGAAACCGATATGCTATCAGTATGAATCAGGCGTACTGTTAGAAACCATGAGAAACCCTGCGGTGATATTCACAATTCCTAACTATCTTCCCTTATCTCCCACCCCACCGAGACACAAATTTGTGTCTCAGTGGGGAAGGAGCTCTAAACGAGCTTTTAATTTAAAGATGAGGGTTTTGGTCAGCAAATCCCTGAAACATAATATTACTTGTTACTTAGTCGCAGCTTGAAGCTTCTGGGTTGTAAAAAAGATTGCATTCTTAAGATTTTCCCAGACTTTGTTGAAACCATTTCAATTTTTAAGATTCTTGGGAATAAGAGCTTTATATATATATATATAAACTACTTTTCTTTTAAATGCAACCTATTGATTCCTTAAATTTGTGCCCCCTGTGATTGCGGCCAGGGCACGTGTCGCACCTGCCTCACCCTAGTTACGTCACTGCCTACAAACAAGACCACTCAAGGACGTTAATCCCATTGTCAGAAGGCTTTAACAACAATGGGCAACAGTGAATCTCCCAAGCCTCGATCCTCCTAAAGTGACAGTTTTGTAGGTGTATGCTTATTGAAGTGACTGTTAGATTGTGATATGTACAAACTTTGTGGGGTGACCTATTTTCTTTTAAGGACCACGAATTTTCCATCATCGCAAGAGACTATAGATGAAGTTTTTTTTCCCTCTCTTTCCAGGGTCTGGTCACTCATTATCGCTAAAGGAAAAAAATGTCATTAATCTCGTTTTTATTAATTTTATTCTCTTTATTATTTGTCTTTTTCATTTCATTTTCATGTATTCAGCCTCCACATTGTTGTTAGTAGGTTTTTTACATCGTTCGGCTTACATCTTGTGTCTTCCGGCGCTTTTGTATTTTCTTTATTTTTTGCTGTTTCTGTGTTCATAGGCACTGTAACAAGCCAATCTGTAATGTTTTTTTTTAATATAATGATCCATAATAAAGGTGACTTCTTCATATCCACCTAACCGTTTAGTGACCGTAATGGTTACAGGCACGGAGGTATGAGACTGTGTTCTAGGTCTAATTCTAATCTAATTTACAAGCTTTATACCAATATTTGGATATCGCTCGTGATCTCTTGCTGTTCTGGAAAAGTAACGTTAAAGAAAGTAAATAAATAGAATGTCTGTCTACAAACATGACACACAGATCTGCCAAGGTGTCACAACTGCAAACAAATGATGTTATGGCGAAATGATGTCTTCAGTGGGAGAGAAATGTTCAGTATCCTCAGACGGAATATTATTTACACTGTTTCCCTCTAATATGTAAAAGTTGTTGATATGTACAATACATTTCGGAAAAAGCTGAAATGATTTGAATTTCTAATGTTCAGATATTTTTCGAATACGTGATGTCACAATACTAATAAATAATCTTCAGAATTATTGAATTAACTTTGACCCTTCACGATAACTAAGAGCATATTTTCGATTAAAAATTTTCTCAACATTTATTGTTTTGAAAAAAACTAGGTTTAAAAAATACATCGTTAAAGAGGGGCTGGTAAAACATTTGGCATATAAAAGTAATTCCAAATATGGCCACCAGATGGCGTATCACCATGAAAATTCGTAGTACACATGCACATTTTTTGGCGTGATGCAGTAGCAGTTATGAAAACAACGTGACTCCTCCAAATTCTCGCCGAATGACAAACATTCGTAGAGAATTTATTCCTGACTCTGATGCCGACCTGAAACTTTGAAGCTTTTGAAGAAACGAGATTTTTTCCTATTCCAGAATGAACAGACAACAATCCTGTTCCTCCAAATTTTATTATCAGTTTTCTGAATCCTTTAGCAGTGAATGGACTGGTCGAAGCCCCTTCAAGTTCAACATTTCCATTGAGCAAATGGAGCGAAATCAGGATTTTGATAAAAGCAATTAAATTAAACAAGTGCGATATCGTAAACTCAAGACCACTGTGAGTGACGAGTACACCGATAAGTTCTCTGCAAATTATTGTAAGATTTTATATGAACTGCAGCATCATTTCTAAAAAAAATCTTCATAAGTAATACGTTTTTCAAGGCAATACGCCCTGTGGGGGCAGTGTTTGGAACTAACTTTTTTTTTATTCACTAAATGTTTTCAACATTCATTCTGCCTACAGCCGTAATCATTCATCAAAAAAGTGTGAAACTTGGTAGATGATTCATAAAATTTCACACTTTTCTGTTGAATGTTTAAGGCTGTAGGCAACTCTGAATATGGGAACTTTAATTATGGACACCGTGTATATTAATCATCAGTAGATATCTGGAATGAAAAACTAGATACAAGCATTGTCATTTCAGCTTTATTTAGCTAGATGACCCTTAAAACGATTTAATATCCCGGGCTATCGTGGGGAAAACGTTTAGTTCCCTAGCATCCAATCTACGAACGTAAAATGCTTTCGGAAAATTTTCATATGGGACTCAAGAAATAATGAAACCGCGGGAAAACGAGTTTCCAAAAGCACTACAATGAAAGTGACAAAAAAGTTATGGTGCTGCGAGAAAAAGAAAGAGCTGAAATATTTTGAAGACAATAGCTGTTCATGTCGCCAGGGGAAATCTAAGAATCTTCTCATTCGAGCTAAAAGAAAATATAAATATTTCATAAAATCTTGATAAAATACGATGACACAAATATTTTCGTAAGGCGCATTTTGCACTTAAATAATGCTGAATCATATTGTAAACAAAACATTTTGCGTATTCTTATTAGATAGTAACAGACCATAATATTTGCTTATAATGCTGAAAATAAGAACCGTGCCTTATAGGATCAACTTTAAGAAATTGTTTAACATAGAATTCAAAATAAATTTTGCTTCATTTTTTTAACATAAAGTTTATATAACTGAGTGAGGAAAGAAATAAGCTTGCTTTTTATTTCGCTGTTTCTCGCAAGAAAATTGCATTTAAATTTTGAATTTATGAAATCTCAGTGGCAATGAAACAGTAAAAAAAGACTTTCATATAGAAATATGTCATTTTAATCTCAAATTGAATAATTTTTTCGAAGCTTACAGAAACGCATTAGACTAATACGGGAAATTTATATGGCAAGTGTAGAACTGACCAAAAATGTTGCTGCAATTGAGTTTGAAACAGATTTAAGAATTATTTGCTTCCCACTATACGTTTCCTTCAGAAATTCTACCAGGGGCAAGCGAATGAAAAGTGAAGGTTTTTTTTATAGCCGTCTTTTCGGCAAACCCTGTGGCAAAGTAGGAGGGAGCTGATTTACAGGTACTGCTAATGATAAGAACTGTCCAGAGATGGGTGAGTTTGTTGCTCAGGCAGTGAAATAATGAATTCAATTATTATGGGACACAGAGTGTGATACTATGATGCTTGGTGTTGGTTTTCAAAGTATTTAGTCGTATGAACTTAATTCCGGATCTGCGTATCTGTTAGATTCACAACCCAGCAGGATTCACATGTACAAATCCCTGAATCAAAAGGCTTTCCTGAGTCAGGAATAGGAATTACTTTCTACACAATATCTACTAAGTGGTCTGGCGATATGCCCTTAGCTTCGGATAGGATGATAGCAAGTTAGAGATTCAATCCTGTGAAAGATCCGCCATGCATGTGGGTCTGCTACATGTTAAATCTACAGTCGTGAGTCAAATGTCCTCACATTGGTATGAAAAATTGAAGAGTGGATTGTCGACTTAGGTGTTATCCTCGTCATTTCACCACAGCTCAAGGTACGTTTCATAATAACCTTCGAATAGCTTCAAAATGGAACTTTAATAAAACTAAACTAAACTAACTGGATTCTGATAACTACTGATTTCTGATTCATAGGTTCATGATGTCCTCACCTTTGAACGGTGTGAACAATTAAAGTTTTCGTACCCGTCATCTCATCATGGTTCGAAATTGCATGAGTCATTCGCAATGGCTCTTGTTATACTTCAAAGTCAAATTTCAATCTAAAAATTCGAATCAGTCACTTTCACTGTACGAAATTATGCCTAATTCTAATGATCATACTTATTTTAATGAGTTAATGACTTAAAAATAAATTAGAAGCGCCAATAAGATTTTTTAATTACGAAAGCAGAACTCTAAAAATGATTTATATTGGGCTTTTATATATATAAAAAATGAATATCATCGTTAATAATCGTTTAATCAATTAATAATCGTTAAATTAGCAATGTTAATCACTGCTTCACGATTTCAATAAACAGGGTGGTTAAAATTAAACTGATGGTACTCGGAAGCCTGTAGCTTCGGTTTTAATGAATGGATCCTGATGAAATTTAAAATATGTATTATGTGGATCATGTGGCCGAGGTTTGTGTCGGAAAAAATTATTAAACTTTTTCCAAACATATATCGCTATAGTGAAGTAAAAAGAAATACAAGAGTTTAAAAGTCAAAGAGTAACAGAAATTTTTATTTATTTACACACCTTTATGCTCTGTATGCATGCATTGAATGATCAAAAACAGGTTGAAAGCGTACCACAGCATTATTAACGGCCGCGCGAAGCATATCGAGGGAGATATGACAGGCGATGCTGGCTTTCAATTCCGCTTCATTAGTCACATGTCCTTGATACATGCGATCTTCGAGGAAATTCCACAGCCAGAAATCAAAAGTATTCAGATCTGGTGATGTGGCTGGGGAGGCATTTGGGATCTTCCCTGTGTTTTCGAACTTTTAATTGCTTTTACGGACATAGGACATCTTCTTAAGCGTTTCATCCGCCGAGAAGCACGGAATGCTGCCGAAGGATTTCTATCATTCTCATATACCAGTTTTACGATTATTGCAAGTTCCTTCTTGTCCAGCGGTATGATTACTGCTGGAGGATGGTTTGTTCTTCGGAGAAGATGACGGGGTTCCAAGTCCAATGAGGGGCTTATCCCAAATTTTGGTGGTGACTGTTCTTTGATGGTTGATGGAGTACCCGCCACATTCACAGGGTTACCTCTGATCTGGCACAGATGATTCTCACTTGGCTTGAGTTATTTAGCCTAAACTGGAGAAACTTCATGACTGATATAGATGACAACATAGCTCGCAGAAGCGAGCAGCTACGAAGCTGCTGAATGAGCATTTGACTTTTCAGAGCAGCTAAAAATAACAGTATTTAAGGATACTAGTGAGGTCAATCGGGACGAAGTAGGAGGGGCCAGGTAATGAGTTTATAGGGAATTTTTCATACAGATTTGAAGGAGTAGATTAATTTTTAATTTCATTTTCAGCATGTTTTATTTTCTCACTAATTTACGTAAGGTTAGGAAATTTTTAAACATGTCACTGATTATTTTCATTGCATTAAGTTGCCTTTCGAAGTCTGAGAACTCCTCAAAGTTAGTTCGGAAATGTCCTTTGAGTTTGGGGTGTTTTCCTGTTTTTCACTATTAACGCAATTGTCTTTAAGTTTTTGTGCGTACGTCATACTTTTATGAGATTTAATGCTAAGGAATTTTGGACAACCACACCAAGAGGCAATATGTCCTGTTTCAGTACAGTTAATGCCGTCGGAATTTTAATTTTGTCTCTAATTTCACAATTCCGAGTTCCGTGTACCCTTTTACATTTAATGAAACTTGGTTTGCTTATACAGTTCCAAGTGCTATAATGTAAGCCAGAAAATCTGTATCAAATTGTGGCTCTTTGCTTTTGCCTATAGTTCTCAATGATTACTTATAGGAAACTGATTCGTTCAAGCTTAAAGATTTCGTTAACGTTGGGGTTTTTAACTATTTCCGTTAGAAAAAATAGGGAAGAAGATTTTTAATCTCAAGTTGCGTAATTGTTTTATCCTAACCACTTTGAAATTATTTGTCTCGATTTCGCTTACAAGGTTTTCTTAAAAATTTTCATTTTGATTAAGATAGTCGATAACTTTAGTCCTCTCATCTGCGGAGTTAGGTACCCACGGTACAATTTATTTTCAGTTGTGGAGTAATTACAACAAATTTCCTTAAGCGTGAGATTATAGTACTCGGTAATTTTTAGATTTATTGCTGGGACATTAGTTTTAGGAATTTCATTTTAGGTATTAGCCTGGATTTCGTTAACTTCAATATTCATGAGTTCTTTGAATTTATTATTAGTTTTTATTGGCGATCTTTCATTAATTTTGTGAATTTTTGCAGCTTTTTTGGGGAATAATTTTAAAACCTTTCGAGAGTTTGTTAGACTCAATGAGAAAATTAGAGCTCATTACTGGAGGTCATCCAACATCTCGATATCCTTTAGCTGTTACAACTGATTATACCTACTGGAGCCTTCTGTACTTGGGACAATATTATGATGTTTCGAATAAATGGGAATCGGACATGCTTTCAATGCTCCAATTGCTTTCAATGCGTCCTCGCACTTTTCTATTCTTTCTATGCACTTCTTTACCTCAGTTGTAAGTTGGAAAAGGAAAAATCTTTGCGCTTTCGTCATGACTGTGTGCGGATTTTTGATAATTATCAATGCTGTTTTCAAGTCGGGTGATCTCTTGACAGATACATAGCTCGAGATTTGGCTGGTTCTGTAGATCTCTTAACCAGGCTTCCATATATTTGGAGGAAGAATCATTCGTCACATAGCTTGAATTGCGCTGGGATGATCCCGAACGATCTCTAATAGTTCTCAGAGGATATTTTTACCCGCTGTGCGTGCTCGAAGACCAACCTTCCTCGTGCATGTCTGAGGAGGGAATGAAAATAAAATGGTGATTGTAGAGAATGGATTTTTAGCATATACCATGAACTAATGGAAGTAGGTGGAGGAGCGAGGGATGTCCAATCACGGCGAGGTGAAGGTCCGGACTTAGTGAGAATTTTTCCATGGCATTTACTCTGGTGGAGTACTTCTTATTAACAAATTTGTGAAGGAGATTTAATTTTTCTTGTATGTTTTTACAGTTATTAATTTGTTTGCTAATATCAAACAGTAGCTTCAGCGGAGTTCATTCAGCGCATTTTAGTTACTTTTAAGGCGTTTAGAAATTCACTGAATCGGTAAGATCCTTTTTCAAATTATTTTCGTTTACTTTAATTGCTTTATTTGTCTGCTGTTTATTATTTGATTTTTCCATGTTCTTTTTGAGTTTCTGGCCATAGGCTAGTTTATTTTCAGCAGCATTAAGTTTAAGAAACATCGGGCATCCTCTAAAAGAGTCGTGTCCGCTTCCTTGACAATTTATACATTTGAGGAGATTCTTATCAAAAGCGGACATTACAACATTACATTACATTATTTTACAAAATTTTTGAGGAAGCACAAAAAACTAATAACATCGTAAATCATTTTTTCTTTGCTTTGTTTTTTAACAAATATTCTATTTAAGAGTTAAGGTCTATGATACGAAAGGAAATGGACAGAACTTTTTTTTGGAGTTTTGAAAAAACATCAAAAAATTTGAACAAAATATTTATTTTCAAAAGTCCATTGAAAATGAAAATTTTGAAAAAAATGTCTTTTAAACTTAAATGTGGCAATTCAAACCAAAATATTTATTTAGGCAATTGCATTTTTCAAAATCCTTATTAAGAATCCTTATTATTATCCTGTCACCTTCTGAAGAACCATCTATTACATTCTAGGACCATTTCAGTTCCGGAAGTGATGCCCAGTTTTCGTAGAAATGGGTTATAAGCAAATACCTCACGTCTTCGGCCTTTTCTTTGGTTATTCTGTTCATCAGAGAACGTGTATAGAGAGATGTTTGATCGTCTTCTCGCTTTAGGTTTTTACTAAACTTCTAAACTCCTGAACATTATCGAATCTGTAGTGAGAGTAGCATTTGTTTTTGGTTCCGACTTCACCTTTTCGACTCCTGTACCTGGGTATTACTTTTATATATACCTGGTATAACTTGGTTACCTGTGTATAACTTTACTGTATACATCCGAAAGCTTTTATAAATCGCACACCTGCCAATCTCCTAGCCGACGAATAATTCCGAAGTCTTTAAGAACCCTGTTGTACTCTTTATTGTTTACAGTGGTTGCGAATCGGAAGAGCGAGGGGGACAGTCTCCCCCTACTTTTTGCTGGAAAAATTAAATTTTTGCTTCATTTTAGTTGCCTAAAACTAGGCGTTATAAAAAAGCAATAGTGTCTCAAACGCTAGCTAATTTTTAAAATAATTTTTTTTAAATTTTGTTGTTTACCCTCTATACTCCCGCCTACTTTTAAATGTCTATAAGTTCCCCCCCCCCTCTACTTTTCCACCCAGTCACCGTCACTGATTGTTTATAACGGTAGAAATAATTTTTATCGACTTTCCCACTCAACAATGCTCTGTCTGCAGGCAAAAGAATATGTCTATGAACGGGGAATGTTATATGGACTTCCTTTCCATTCTCGTGGGTCTCGTTTTCAAGCCAATAACATTTTAGCTGCAATGGCTGTTAAACTCGAATTAACAAAGGATTTTATCTAATAAATATATATAAAAAAATTGAAATTTTGATGAAAATTTCAAAGTCTTTGGATGAGGAATAACCTTTTTTCCAAGTGCCTTGGATGTGGGAGAGGAGAGGAGCAAAAGTATCGCCTAACTGTCGTATGAATCCGTACTGAAAAACTAGAAACGATATCTAAACTGCGAACTGAAATGAGATATTGAGCCTTTTTGAGATCTCTTAAAGGTTGCTTGGATATGTTAAGTTTTGAAAAAAATTAGAATAAGACAAATGAGATAAAATTGAATGATGGATCAAGTGTTCCTTATCTGTTTCTTTTCCTTCTTCCGGTGATTTCGATGGGGTAGGGTCCGAGTCTCATGATTTCATCCCCATTCACTTCAACAGTGCCTTGGGTGTCCTTCAGTTCTATGGGCAACTTGATGCATTCTGGAGAATTTCCTTTGTTATATAGAGATTCAATTTGCTCTATGTATCCGATTTTGCTTTGATAGACTGACGCAAGTGTTATCGGTGTGGCTCGTAGGAACGCTTATACTTCTATAGCACAAAATGCTCTAAAATATTCAAAGATATCCTTACGGTGTTGTGCGACATTTAGAATATCGTAAAATATTTTTTGTTAGTAGGGATCCAGAGTACTGACTTTTCAGTCCAAGATGAGAATGATTTGTTCCAACAGCAGCTTTTATAACGAAACTACATTTCCTGCTCATGGTCTCCTTCTGTTGTCGACATTTCAACTATTTTACTTTTCTACATAAACCTCGGCCGCATAATCTGATTGTCGCGACTCATCTTCCAAAGAGGATCGTTGAGTGACGTAACTGGACGCTAAAACTTTTCCACCATTCCAGTTTAGTTTTAGTTATATTAACATCCCGTTTTGAAGCAACACGAGGGCTATTTTGGGACGGACCTCGTCATTTTGGACCTCGGTCAGATGACGAGGACGACCCCTGAGCTGGCACCCCTTCTCCAAACATCCGCACCACACCAACGGGAGGAAGTTTGGCCCCATTACGTATAATTTAACGTTCAGCAGCCCCAATACACGACGGATCTTCAGTGGAATCAGGTTTCGAACCTGGAACCCTCCGGCTCCAAAGCCGAGACCTTACCACTAGGCCATCGCTGTCTTCTCCACCATTCCAGAGCAGGCAACATCAGTCGGAACTCTTTGAACACTAAGCGAGAATTGGTAAGATAATAATTCAAAACCAAATTATGTGTTCAAATGGGCATTCGAACTATTCTGAATGCGTAATTTTTGTTAATCATTAACCTTTCCTGAATACATGGGGTTTTGAATCATTTATCAACATTTCTTTGCAAATAACTTTTGATTTGTTCTAGTTTGAGTGGGAACAGCTTGTTTATTTTTGTACGGAGCAGAGTGTAAATAGCCAAATGCGATTTCGCCACCGTGAATCAATGTTGTGTCTGTTCTAATGGACTTCTATTCTTTGAGTATGGGTGCGTTTCGATAATTTTCATTTCAGAAAGCGGATTCCCAGCAGCACTCCCGGTCCATGGAAAGAGAGGTGGGTGTTTTATAGGGTGTGGGTAGAGGAACCTTTTGATTTATATTTATTTACGTCTAAATTGTATTGACAAAATATTTGAAGTTTCATTCGGATCCGTTCAGAAGAACCGGAACTACCGGACTCTAAGAACCCTCAGTTTAATTTTAACCACCCTGTATTAGTATATTATTCTTTTCTGACTCGCCATCAAATGTTATAGTTTGTCGTGAATTTTTCTTTACAAACTGAAAAATAGGGAAAGAATATCACTTTTCCCAAGCAAAGATTTATATATCTTTAAATTTGAAATCGAATCGGTGTTATTTTCATCATAATTCAGAAATATCTTCATATGCTTTCATCGAAAAAATGCTGTCTGTTATAAACAATTTCTTTGCATTGCTTCCTCTTAAAATTATACTGCTTTGAAATTTGGTTCGTGCCCAAGAACGTTGCATGAAAATCAAATTTAATATCTTATAAGTGAAAAGGGGTTTATCATATAACTTATTTATCAAAAATCTTATTTGTATGTATAATTTTAGTTTTTAAGAAGAAAAGAGAAAGAATATACGGCTACAATAATACAACTCCATTTTTAAAAATGCTTAACTATTTTAGAAATAACAAAACTCATTTATACAGACTGAATAAATTTTTTTATCCTAATATTTCAATTTTCTATAAATAAGTCAGTCAATATTGGACGCATAAACAAATAACGAATTACATAAAGCACTGCAATATATTTTTTGAATGAATTTCATAAAATATACGAGATTTGTTATGTTGATTTTGATTCTAATTCGACAGAGTTTGCTTTCGTAATTTTGAACAGATGAAGATCCACTCTCTAATCACACCAACTTGAAAATGTTGTGGTACCAAATTCATCCTTAGTGGGATCCAATCATACCTCCACACAAGTCTAAAAATTCATATTATAAAATGTTTAACTCAGTAAAATATATATAAAACTATTTAAATAGATATTCTAGTAGTGTAGCTAGGAATAGCATTTGCTTGAAGCTAAAAAAGTTTGAGCCCGAATGCTTATAAATGTTATCATTTAATGAGATCTTAAAGCACTTTTACATAAATGTTGCCTTCTTATGTGATACTTGTTTTGTATCTATTGTATATTTCGATCAGTAAAAGGCATTTTTAAAGATACTATTAATCACGTTTCAATCAAGCGGCATTTTACGACTTCCATATCCATTAATCGTTCAAATTATGTCTTCTCACCCTATATATCTTCGCTATGCTCCTTATTTACATCACCAAATACCTTAATTCGACTCATGAGTAGATTATTTGCATTGTTTTTATTAATTTGTTTATTTTTGATAATAAGCTTTTTTTAATGGCAATCACTGAAAGGGTTACGTGATCCTTGGTTTGTTACTATACCTGGTATATATGCGATATTTGGTTTGTTAATCTATTTTTTGAAACCATTTTTCTGTCATGAGTTTTGTTATTTTTTATATTTCAAATTTTTTCTGCATATTGTAAAATTTATGTAGTTTATTTTTGATACCAAAGAAAATTTTTATAAATTGATTGTATTTTTCTTGACACTTTTCACATAATATTTTCGGAAGGATATTGCAAGTTTTCGACTCAAATTGGCTAATGATTAAAAACCACGTTTTTAACATCTAAAATATTAACAAAAAATATTCATCAATCAATTTTTAATGTTAAAAACTGAAGTTACATTGCATAACTCCAAAAGGTGTTTGGATCAGTGGCGAATCTAGGATTCGGGTCTGGGGGGGAGGGGGGGGGCTGAGGTCATAAAAACTTTGTATCGTCGTGATGAATGTCAAACCTCAAGGCTAAAGTAAACCAAAACTCTTTAACTTTAAAGACTTTTCTCATCTGACAATAAGAATCATAAAAAAAACAATACAATACTTTCGATAATTTGATGAAAATTGCAATGAAATAACTAACCAAAAAATGTCTTTGACTGCTTCAAAGCTACAAGTACAAGTGGAATGACTACAAAAGTAGGAAAATTTTCCGAGCCTCTCAAGCCAGAAAGTAATGCTGAAACGTTTTTAATATTTTTTTAAAAGAGGGAAATTAAGAAAAAACAGTTGTAATGATGTTAAATAAAATCAAGAATTCTGGTTTGGCTCTGGGGGGGGGGGCTGTAGTCCGATAGCCCCTCCCCTGGATTCGCCACTGGTTTGGACTATTACCAGAAAGGTCCCACAACCCAAATTTATTTATCTCGAGAAGTAATAAACACTGACACCATGAAAATATTTAAATAGGAAACGGTCCGCATACTTGGTGCCATCACACATTTCATTTTCCATATTCTTACCATTCTCTTTTTTTCTGTATTCTATCGTAAATAGCGCTTGGAGAGAATTTCTAATTTAGCTCTCCAAACTGTGCTAATGCTAGAGTTTATTATCTCTACTCACGTATTTCCTACTTTTTTTATTTGTTCGCATTTCACGCATTGAAGTGAAAGACACAAAAGTGCATACTAATAAAAACAACGCCACAGTTATAAATCTTGTGAATATTCTTTTAAAGCAATACAATTTAATTTTTTTCAGTATGAATTAGATGATCCTTTTAACTCAAAAAATAAAGAGCATACTAGTTGGAAAAAGAATTCTGAACCAGTTTAATGATTTTTTAAGCAATATTTTATTTTTAAAAATTAATCTTTTTGCTTGCATTTTATTCTCTAAAAATTCTAACACTGCGAATAGCCAGTAACCACAGAGTCCGTTCTGAGTGGTTACAAGTTCCAAACTTCAAATTTTGACCTGTTCGAGAAAGCAGATGAATGAATTTCATTTACGTCAAACTATAAGAACTTCCCGAAGGGTCTTATATAACTGTAAAAATTATCGTCAGTTGTAAATAGATAGTATTTTAAGTAACTGATTGTTTAACCCCTTAAGAGTCGCATTTTTTTGCTATCTTAATCAGATGACCCCTTCTGTTTTGGAAAGGGGCTGCCGTTTTCATTCATCTAAGAAGGCACAGAATCCTTGAGATGCTTATAGATTCTACGCAATTTTTGTGTTGTATTATAAAGCTAATTAATGGTTAAATTTTAGTTTATAAGCATATAAATGGTATAATTCGATGCACGTCAATATGACGGGCTCGACGGTTAAGGGGTTAATAAACAGCTTTTATAAAAAAGATATTTATCGATTCATATTTCACTCTTTTCAAATTTCCTTCCACGGAAGCATCATCGTAAATGCCGGAACGTCTACCCCCAATCAAGTGAAAATATATCTGTAAATAAAAAGTGAATTATTAATAGCCGCATACAAAAGTTCAACACACTGAGAAAGTGGAGAGGAGGGCACCGTTTGATTTTTTCATTACAGAAAATGATTTCGTATGCATTTACTGTCCGATCGGTGTGCTATATTTGCTTCCCACTACAAATATCAGCATATTATCATAAAGAATTCTTTATGTAATACTTATACTCTTTATATTTCTTCTCCACAGTATATAAAGCAAAGAAATTCGTTGGCTTGGTAGTAGTCGCAGGTTAATTAACTTCTTAACAGTTTTAATTTCTTTGCTATTTAATAAGATGGGCCTTTCTCTTTTGGAGAGGCATTGTCGTTTTCATTCATCTAAGAAGGCATAGAATGCTTGAGATGCTTATGGATTCTACGTCATTTTTGTGTCGAATTATAAAGCTAATTAATGATTAAATTTTAATTTATTAGCCTAGAAATGCGATAATTCGATGCACGTACGACGGTTAAGAGGTTAACGGAATATTATGAATATAGTGAAACTAAGTCGATTATCCCTAGTTTATTCGAAAGTCCAACTGATCCTGCACTTCAGAGCACTTTTCAGGTAGTACACATGGTTCCCGATTGTGTTTCATAGCAATTCTGTTACAAGCTGAAATGCAGAAATTCTTTTCATACATTCCGAATTTCAAGGTAGAGGAAACTTTGGGGAAAACCATTTACAGATACCCATCAAATTAACTTCATTCCCTCAAAGTGTCAATACTCCGATGAGTGTTTTCCTCCGTTTTAAGTTTTTATGTCGTTGAATGTTTTTTATACTTACCCTTCTGATTTTACTACGA
The DNA here is from genome assembly GCA_013235015.1 of Araneus ventricosus. NCBI lineage: Eukaryota > Metazoa > Arthropoda > Arachnida > Araneae > Araneidae > Araneus > Araneus ventricosus. Next base: position 1,023,031 of record BGPR01000063.1, read on the forward strand.
TCGACTACTTTAGAAAAATCGTCTTTCTTAATTATTACCATATCTTTTAAAGCTGCGTTTATAAGAATTTCTACTGAACTATCAGAAATAGCAGTTCTGTCGCAAGCATATGGAAGCATAGTTCTCATTTGCGAAGTTGAAGAAGAATCTTGATTTATAATTGTATTTCTCGGTTTACATAGTTTTTACTCAATATCTTCATATTCATCAGATGAACTTAAAATGTGCCCCATAACAGAAAGAAAAAGTCTATTAGCTATTTTTTCTTCGCTGTCTTGCAAATTATGTTTTTGACTTCTTTATACAGTCTTTTCTTTTCGCTGCATTCTTTTTTCAAGCATTTTGCTTGCTTTAATGTCAAAATATTTCCAATTACCATTCTTCGAACTGTCCTTTGATCCATAAAAATTTTTGATTTCTCTGTAAGTTTAATTTCAACCACTCTTGGTTTGAAATCGGAGCTATTATAATTTATGACTGTGTTGTGTTAGTTTGTGACAAATTTGGCGAAATAGCTGAATTTCCAGTTATTTGGGCAGTCAAAAATTTAATTTAGCTGAGATCCCTTATTATAAACAGGCTTTGTAATAGGCAACTTTTCCACATTACAGGCGTTGCAAATTTACGACTTTCAATTTTTTCACTCCACTCTAATATTAGGGTGTTTCAAAAAACTTAGCTCCCCAGGTTTTATCCCATTCTTTTTGGTCTTAATAGAGAGTATCTGAAGTTTCAGCCCTCTAAGTTAATAGTAGGGTTTGCCTGTAAAGCCCTGAAATTTGTAAAAAGCTCTTAAAGTGTAAAATTTTTTGAACTTTTTAAAAAAAATTATATGGTTATTGATGTGTTAAAACTAGTTTATATTTGTTCCTTTAGACATGTTTACTTAGAATATAAACATAAATCATTATTAACTGTACGCTTAGCCAATTATGACTTGAGAAAAATTCATAAAATGATGAAAATTTGCATTAATTCTGCGTTATTGCTTTTTGGAAACACCATACGACAGTTACTGTATATTCAAAATGACAGCTCAAAAGTTCGATAAAATGTTAAAGAAGGATATCAAAATGAATTCAGTTAAAATCGATAATTTTATTTGACAGTTTTACATGATTAAAGAAAGAAAAAGATTAAATACTCACAGTAGTAGTTAATCGTCCAAATAGCTTGTAAAAATTACAATAACTTTAAAATCTCATGTCATCACTTTAACTACTTTAAATTTCATTCAAAACTGACTTCTTAAAGCAAAGGAGTTGCTTCCTACTTTCTTCAACAGACTAAAGTCGATTTTGTGGTGTTTATTCTTCATTTTTGTTTATCGATTCACCGAAATCTTTCATTAGTTTTACCCCGATTTTTTGTCATTTACTACTTGTAAATTCTTGATAATTTCATTTCTTTGAATCTGAAATCTTTTTCTGAGGCCTGAGGATTGTTTTTCAACCTGGCTGCATTTTGGTTGAACAAATGAAAAATCAATCATGATTTCGATCCAACCAATTGATGCAGTTTTGTGGTATGAATTTAGACAGGGAAACTAGTGGGAAGTTATATTTCATTAGCTTTGTATTTCATTAAGAATGCTGAAATCTTCTTCTTTTCAGAGTCTGATACTTTTTATTGGAAAAGAAAGAAAATCTTACTGCTTCTCCTGTCAAATACCACAAATGTCTACTAAAAGTTAAAAGGACAGCTTGGGCAACTCCAGGGTCGTACTTCTCATACACATATTCAGGGACTCCCAAAGCTTCAAATCATTTATAGGAGCATCTGCAGCTTTTAGGGCATTCAACCAAACCTTAACAAAAATCAAAGAGCAGAACGAACAAATTTGATATAGTTTTTGGATTTTACCATTGTCGTATTCCAATCGTTTACTAAAAGCATACACCTTTTCGGAGTAAAGTATTGTAGACATCCACCTGGATTTGTAAAATGCCCCAGGCTTTTAGCAACAAACTCTCCCGTGGTAGGGGATTTCTCCCAACAGGTATCAGGATAATTTCGGCACATTCCCTGTAGTCACCTCGAAGAAGCAGATTTATCTTTTCCTTGAGAACAATTTTAAGGAAGCAGACAGTCTCTTCTTTCAACTTATCAGTTTACGATCCTTGATTTTCAACTTTTAAAATTGCTCCTTGCAGTTTTTAAGTGTGGGCTATTTTTCTTGAAACTGTTTAAACTCAGTGCTCATTGATGTACCGGAAACTTTCACGGAGCACCTTCAAGCAGTTCAAAAACATGTTGTCTACAAGCCAAAAACAGTATCTACCTTTTCAAATGATTGTCTAACTGGACACACGCACCATTCTTCCGTTCAATATTTGAATCTGACCACAGAGCAGAAATATTTTCAGACGACCCCCAGTCTTCAACTATCACAAACATTTTATTTGCTTGTTCCATCTAGTATAGGTTGAACCCTGAAAAGTTTACCTTCTTTAAAACCAGAAATTAGAACGGCGAGTCTATCAAAAGCAACTTTGTCTTGGTCTGTCATAATTTTAGAATCTCAGTGTAAAACACAGTTTCTGGGTGCAATGAAGTTAGTTTTTATGTTTTGGGTTACATCGATTCTAACTTTTTTGCTTGTTCTTCTCACAGTTTCACTAATATGAATCACGTCTTGCAGCACTTTCGAGAAATTATGGACTGAGCACTTGTTCAATCCTGAGACTGCTCGTGAACTTACAGACAGCAACCAAAGTCATGAATGAAGAAGCTGCTTTCTTTCATTTTGGGGCAACTTGCGCCAATCTGGAGGTCATGTTTTACCTTTAACTAGCGCAATGCTAACTAAAACAATTTGTATTCTTTAATAAAAAATATTCCTTTTTGTTATGATAATATTGTAAATATTAAAATTGTTTTATTATTAAAGGTCAATAATTTGAAAATTTTTGTTTTTTGAACATTTTAAAGATATTAACCTTTTTTAGATATTTTATAGCATGCTAAGCATTGTGTAACTTATAATTTATACTCATAATACTAGTAAACATGTTTATAGGAGCACGTTTAAACCAGTTTTAACACATTGGTAACCATGTAAAATTTCTAAAAAAAAAATCTAAAAATTTTACATTTTAAGAGCTGGCAATCACATTTTATCTCGCCCTCTTACCAAGAAATGGCACTGCAAGCACCTTTCGCTACCGGAGAAGGACGACAGAGTCTCTTGACTGTTCGTGCGAAAAGGTCGCTTTTTTCCCCTCTCACTGGGACCCATCGGACAAATCTCGCCATGCGTAGCGAGTTGAATAATCTGGCTTGTCAGTTATGTAATCGTGATAAATCCAGAATTATTTTATGTGGAAGATGCGAGAAAAATAAATTTAATTTCATTTAACCATGGCCCAGCTTTTTTTAACCGTCCATTTCACTCCCTGCAAGCTAGCCGGATATGTCGGTTAAAAGCTTTTTTTCCAAATTTCAGGGCTTTGCAGGCAAACCCTACTGTTAACTTAGAGAGCTGAAACTTCATATACTATCTATTAGGACCAAAAGGAATGGGAAAAACCCTTAAGAGCTATGTTTTTTGAAAAAAAGTTTTTTTTGAGACACTCTACCCTAATATACATTAATAAAGATAAAGATGCATTAATAAAGATTAAGCTCTCCTTAAATTCCCATCTTTTTATTTGACAAAAAGAGCAAATTACCACAAGGAGTCATTTATATTAAGTGTGCTTATTAAAATCTGAATTCAAAAGTCAATCTCCACTGTAAAAATATAAGAACCTTTTACCAGGAGGTTTTGTGTCCTGATTAACTTGTGGAAGCGCTGAACACTTACAGAATTACTAATGTGTCAGTTTTAGCGAATTACTAATGCGTCAAAATGCTTTGTAATCACTGAAATGCAAAGGAACTAATTAATGTGAGAATTTTACCTTAAGAAGATAACTTGATTATGGTAACTTGAGTTTTTGCATCACCTGTTATTAAAACAAATTTGCTATTTTGCCTGTCAACTTATTGCATTCATTACCACTAATCTGTCGAAAAATAACTATAATTACCATTAGGCAGGAAAAGGAATTCAGAGAAAGAGGCTAAAAATTAATTATATGAAATTGAATTCTGAAAAAATCTTTTCATCGATCAAAATGAGCTTCTACTGAGAGAAGCATGTGTTGTTAAAATGATAGAATTCTTTTGAAGGGCTGACTTGCATGAAGGTTGAAACTTCTGCTTCAAAATCTTTGTAAGACAAACATTTTTTTTTTTCATAAACAAATCACTATTTTTTCCATGACCATAAAAGTCCACAGTCAATTTCACTAAATTCAAATTGTTTGGTCTGCTGATAAAGAACCCACGTTACAAAATCTTCCCTCATTCAAACTTCGACACAAATACATTTTTATTTAGAAATTTTCTACTCCATGGAGGTGATGATTTTTGATAAACTTTTAAAACATGTTGGTTACAGTTATTTGAAAATAAACAATCTACTTTGTCTGATTTCAAACGTGCTTAAGTAGACGTTGCGAATTTAGAAGGGAATTACAGCAGAAAAGCTAATTTGTTTTTGAGTTCAAATGCTAGGAGTTATTTAGTTTGAGAAAAACTGAACTTGTTTTTTTTCTTGTCTTTGCATTATTTCACGTTCGTTCTAAAGACAAAACACTAGAATATATCAGCTAAATTTCGTTTTCAACCGAATTATTCTTGGGAAATTTCAGCAAACCGTTTCCTATAAGCACTTGAGAGAAAATTGCAATAAACAAATTAAAAGCACAAAATGAATGTATATTGACTGAAAAGTGAGTGAGCTTAAAATGATTTTGAAGCAAAATGAAATCTTTCTATATTAGGTTTGGTTATTTTGTATTATTTCTTGAGAAATGATGATGAAAGTTAATGTTGTTTATAAAACTACCTTAAGTTCCATTTATTTTTAGAAGAAAGAAAAGAGTGCTCATAAAAAAACCATATGTGCAACAAGAATATTTCTCCGCATACGTACTTCATAGGAATAAGCTAAAATCGAGATCCGAATGTAGGGATCTGCAGGGACTGGCCCTAATCGACATACATTCAGATAGTTTTCAATACTTCGGCTTCCGAGAAGCAAAATTAAATATTTTTCTCTAAATAACATAGAAAAATTAGATAATTAGAAGAGACATTCCATTTTTTAATTTGTGTTATTAACATTGAGCCAATAATTCTGATGGCCTTGCCATTAAAAAGGGGATACCCATGATTTCTAAACTTTACTAAAATTCATGATCTAGAAAATACTATGATTATTCGGATAATAGTCAAACTGATACGAAGCATAGTTTTTTCCCTACTTTTCTGGAAATATTTTGGTTGGAAAATATTCGGAATGACATATCACTGTTTCTCTGTATTAATCTAGCATGTTTAACAGACTTGAAATAAAGCCAGCAGGTCTCGGTTGAATGATGAGTAAGTTGCTGTGTCTGCACTCATTTACAAAACTCTTTCTCCCTATAAATTCTTTTGTGATGTTTACTATCTTGTTCTGATACGGATCGGAGGTCTGTGTAGTTAGGTTTTTTAACCTATCTGATCTTGTGTTCAACTATATGTTATTTCTGGACGCCTTTGGGAAACAACTCATTCAGAAGTTTTTAAATTTCTGAATATACAGATGGATCTTACAATGGATTTGGCTATTACAATGTCTTTGTTCAAAAATCGACGTAAAGTAAATTAAATATTCATTAATCAAAATAAATCTTTTTCTGGTTCTCATGTTAACTTTTCAATTGGATGTTCAGACTAATTAAATTAGTTTAAACTTTATTACCATTTGATTAAAAAATAGAGGAATTTTATAGTAATTCTAATTTGTTTTCTTCTGAGTGATCCTTTTGAAATGCTTAGATACTTCTGACCATTTTTCATAACTTTATAACTTTTAGACCTTTTTCAAATTTAGGAAAATTATAATAATTCATTTCCATTAAAAATTCTCATCTCTGGAATACTTGAAAGTATCGAATTTTCTGGCGTTAATTTTCTAGTTATCCTATATCTTCAACTAATTTTTATTTTAGCTTTTTCAAAGTTTTTTAGACAGCATAAAGATTGAATTTAATACTTAAAAAATGTTTTTTATGCACAGTTACAAATTTCACAAAAAAAGTTTTAATTTAAGCCTAGAATCGTGCCCTCTCTCCTAAACGCGTAGTATAAATCTAAGTAAATGTAACTATCTTACAAACCGAAGTATCGTTTCACTGATACTTCGTTATTGTACATCCCATTTTATATATATTCATTGGCATTTGACATTAAATACCTGTTATATAGCAGATGAGTATTAAATTCCTTAATAGAAGCTGAGCCCTGCTTGAACAGCATGCTTCCAAAGTGGAATTCTCTTACGCGAAACAGAAATAACAAACATTTAAACAATGATAACCAACAAAATATTTCACGGTAGCGGAATTTAAAACAGAACGCTCACGTAATTTTCAGTTTACTTTTTGGATTGTTTAAAAACGGTTAATACCATTGCCAATTTTTCTATCCTCTTAGATCTGGTTAAATTTTCAATGCAGTCAAATGTTACTGGAAGGTGTTTTCAAAGAAGTATTTTAGTTTGCGAGTGGAATTACTGATAAATCTGTTTCTTAAATAGTATTATCAATTAGAAGGTTATGAAGATTCCACCACATACGTACATATTTTGCATAGACTAATGAATCTCGGCTTTTGGATCAAAGATCCGTTGCGATGATTGAAAATAACGAGGTACGTCCTAAGCATGTAGCTTAAAAATGGGATATTAGTTTAACTAAATTTTACATAGAATAAGAAAGGAATCTTAAATGCATGTTTGCCAAAAATCAAAGAAAAAACCCAACCATGTCATTTTAAACCTCAATTTATTATTGAAATTAAATACTAAATCAGTCACCTGGTCGAAATCATTATCGAAAAAACAAGACATCAATTTAGGTGCCTACCTGTCACCCTTTTGCCATAGAAATGCTGTTAAAACATCAGGAACGACTGCAGCCTTGAAAATAATCATTTATTCTTCGGGCTAAACTAGTGCCATCCCCCATTTCATAGATGTGACTTCTGGTTTAGCAATATCACTTGGCTACCAGAACGCATAGGGGTTAAAAGGAAAGCTCTCCGTAAATAGTGTAAGCATTCATTCAGGAAAACTTGACTGGCAACCCTCCTGATGAAGAGTTATATTAAATAAATACATAGGTCAAGGGGTTAACCTTGACTCATGCATTTATTTAATCTCCAGGATTATATGACATATCCTTTTGGTTATTTTGTTATTTTAATCCATCTAATTCTGGGATACTTAAGTGTGTCCAAATGAGATTTGTCTTAATTGCTACTTTGCCTAGTTACAGATTTCAAAATAAAGTTCTTTTATTCGATACACGAGTCATTTACGTCATTGTATGTGAAAGATTTGATATCTTCCACAGGAAAGGTATCTTTTCGAAGTAACCCTAAAATATTGGACTATTTTTTATCTCTATTTAGAAACGTTATTTATATGCAAAACTATAATATTAAGCAATTCGCTTAAATAAAACTATAATAACGAGGATTTGGAACTTGTTTAGGAATAAATGAGAATCTACGGGGTCTATTCTGGTACCCCCGTTTGGGTTGGGGGTTGGGGTGGGTTCCGCACGTTAACAACGGACCCCACCCCAACCGGGGGTACCAGAATAGACTCCTACATTACCTGACGCAAGAGGAGTAAACCAGTTACAGAAAATATTGGTGAAAGCAGACTTCTAAACTAACGATACAGCAGTGTTAATAAAATGCATATTTATGCTGTTGCTGCTTGCTGTTACGAAAGACCTATTTTGTATCTTGCTATAGATATCGCTTAAAGATTCATAGTTTTTAGTTTTTCATAGTTTCTTTCCTTGTAATGCGTTTAATGACACAGAACATTGACTCTTGAAGCCTCGAGCATCTTTTCAATTCAGATGACGGTTTTTATAAGAAAGAAACACATTCTTGTGTTTATAAGACGTCTTTGTTTCTCTTTTAGCATCTAATTATATTTCTTCTCTAAGCGACAGTCTTTTCGACAATGACTCCTCATCCCTACAATTGACTCCTCGTCCTTTACGTGCTTGAACAGCAAGTCAAATATGCAAAGGCTCCAGTGACTGTGATTCACGAAACTAATAAGACGCTTGCTCACCGAAATTACCAGTCGGCGATGGCAGATGTTATATCACCCCGTAACTAGGTGAAGTATAATCACAATAAAAATAAGAATAGGCGAGAAAAACAGCACGAGTTTGGCTCTCCGAAAAACCTCCGGTCTCGTTTACTGATTACTTCTAACACAATGACGCGATTTTCCTACTAAAGCTGTTAACACAGCAACCTCAAACGTCACGTTTCACAGTGGAAGGTAGTGATTTTTTCAACTCCAGAGTTACCAAAGCGTTGAATTATGGCCGAGAATTTCCTGGCCTTATATTTGACACTACACGGAGAGTGTTTAGGAAAAAGGAACTTAAAAAGGGAAAGAAATTGTTTGGTATGCCAGGATAACAATTTCTGAAAAGCTTACTTTGTAGTTTCCTTTATTCAATAATATTTTGCATTCGATTTTTGTTCTGTAGTCTTTTAGGGAACTTTTTGTTGCTTTCTTCAGATGCAATTTTATTAACTTTATATTCGCAACAATATTCAGTGAGACAGAAGAAATGTGAAAAGCAAAAATACAGTAAAACCTCGCTTAACAAGCAAAAATAGTTCCGTTATCTTATTCGTAATGAGAAACACTCGTTAAGCGGAACAATTATTCCCATATAAATTAATGTAATGTATAAATTAATGCGTTCCATGCTGAAAAAATACTCGACAATTTTTAAGTATAACGTTTATTTAAAGAAAATTATATATAGCGTTGTTAAAGAGCGTGAATCATCTTCATCTTTTCTTCTATCTCGAATGAACTAACCTGGAATGCGAATTCTATTTGCAGTAAAAAATTGAAAAGATTGGTTATTATTAATACCTAATTCTTTTTACTAGAAAGCTGCTTAGAGGCATTTGTTTTTTCTGACGCTTCAAAATTTGACGAAAATGCGGCACAACATTATCATTAACCTTCCATCGGGCACATCTAATCTGTGAGAATGAAGAACCCATATCTTTTTGTGTCTAAGTGCGGTTTTACAGAGAAAGGGGTTGGACCACTGATAGCTTCCTGGCTACCTTCAACTCAGACTAGGGTATCGAGGAGTTTTCTCTAATGCTCTTTTTATGTAAATGAGGGGCACGTTAATCTGTCAGATGAGTTGCGCCCGATTACGTTTGTATTTTTGATTTCCCACATTTTCCTCAATATTTCTTTTTATATACCTGTAAAAGTCCGTATCTCTGTATCCTATTCACTGATTCAATGTTATTGATCGTTATTTCCAATATATTGTTTCAAAAATATAGAATTATTTCAGGCTGTCAACGACAACAGTTGTCATTGTTAAGGAACATTACGGGAAAACAAACATCAACTCCAAGAAATTCCCGGACATTTTGTTAGTTGAAATTGCAAGGGAATACAGAAAGTTATTTAAAAACGCGAATATAGCTTTACATTACCGAATAGTTTAGTTTGATAAGCTTTTCCTTAAACCCATCAAAAATTCAACTTTTAATCTCACAGATGAGTTGCGCCAGAACGTGTTAGCGTTTGTATTGCGCCAGAAGGTTAATAAATTTGTAGCGCACATAGCCACTGCTTTATTAGTATAATGCTTCTTAAAGTACGATGCAACATTTTCCCGTGCTTTCAGCATTTCTTTTATTGCATCAGCAATAAATTTGCAAAATATTGCAAGATTTTTGCAATGACTTAAAAATTTATGATGTTTTGAAATTTTGGAAAATTTTTTATTTCTTAATTCCTTTCTTCATATTCGAATAATTTTAAATAGAAATGAATAACTTCTGTTCATAAAAATATTGAAATTAAGTCTTTTGATCATTGCCCTTATGCTTAAGTGCAGTAGAAATGGATTTATTCAGAAAAATAGCATAGTAGCAAAATTACCTTCATTGCCTATATTACCTTTAAAAATTATTTTGTGAAATTTGAAAAGGAAAATCAAAAGTGAAAAAAATTATTTAAAAAACTTAAAGAGGGTAAATAGCGCTAATAAATACTCGTTTTCTATGCTTTCATCTTTACCGCAAAAATCACAATTTTAGTTTGAAATAAGAGTGACCGTATTACTCTCGAATACCTCACTTCCCTAATACTTGATATTCGTAACAGTTCAATGGTTTTGAACAATTATGAATAAATAAACATTACCTATTAATAGGTTTCAATTTCATTGAGATTTTCAAGTTAGTTATTTCGAATGGTACATATTTCTAATTTATTGACAGCAGTTTTTCTGAAAAGAGTAGGAAATTTATCCAAGAGGATTCTTTAATTGATTTTTACTTTTTTCGTCGTTTTTGGATGAAAACGATTCGTAGAATTTGTAACTTCTAGGCCTACGTCGAGGTCAACCTAATAGCATGTGTAGAGGGGATTTTCTAGTCTAGTCGCTGAGGTATTAGGTACGTAGAACGATTGCCACTTAAGTGCTTCATATTGACTAGTACAATACTTCACTACTCAGCTTCTCAACCTATCATGCCTATATTCCACATATATCAGAAGTATTCCATTGTGAGAAACACAGAACTGGTGACACAGTCAAAGAAAGACTACTAGATAACAAATTTAATAGAACAACGACTAAATTAAATCTTAACATCATTAAATACGCTAGCTGTGAGATGATACAAAAAAGAAGATAGTAAACAGAAGTAATCATCGTCTTTAAGTACTCTAACAGGCTGCTCGCTCGCTATTGGTTGATAGTTGAAAAAACAAAGAAGGCGGATCCGATCTGCATGCAATTACAACTAGAGATATTGCTAGATGCCGCGATGATGCCACAAATTCCATCAATGCTTGCCATACATCCTCTTTGTGGCATATTTTCTGTCTACCATTGTTTTTTAACCTTTTGATGAGAGAGTGTGTGTTTGAGCATATTTACTTCTCGATTTTTCTCTTCCTGGAAACTTAATTTTTCATCGGTGATTATTAGTTTGTCCAGTAGTCTTCGGGGAGGAAGAAAAGAAGCGATTTCCCAAAGATGAAAGTATGAGATTTGATAATGATCGGGCTTTTAGAATTTTAAATCGAATTCATTAAACCTTTAAATAAATAGTTTCAACGATTTGAAGCACAATTGGGCAAAATAACACTGAAATGTTTTAGATCCTTAGAAGAACACCAAAAGTTAATGGATAGAACAACTTTTTGGTTGTGCGGAACACCTGTTGTATAAAGAATATTCTGCGACCCACCAACTAAGTATACAAGTAAAAAAATACAAACGCATATAATACATACCAACTAAGTATACAAAGTAGAAAAATACAAACACATATAATACATACCAACTAAGCATACAAGTAAAAAAATACAAACACATATAATACATTTATATATTATATGCACGTATATGTCAGCAATTAGTAAAGCTTACTTTAAAAGGATAAAAACTAGATTGTTCATAAAGCAAAAATACAAGTGACGACTGTTAAAGCTTCCTTGCTTTCGACTCTTGACTAGCGTTCCGCACCCCACTAATACGCCATCTGAGGCCAACAGGTTGGGAACCGCTGCTCTATACAAATGCTATGATGCAGTGTTTCTCAACCTTTCAGTATTTGCGACCCAATTTTCAATCAAAATTTTCACCGCCCCCCTCTCGTACAATAATAATGTATTTTAGGTATTAAATTACCAAGAATAAGTAAATTTATATTGATGTCTTGCAAAACCTATCCGTTGCATTGACAAAATCAGAATTGCTCTCTCTTATTATCTCTTAGTCTCTATTGCTCTGTCTTACGTCCACCATATCAGACATTCTCGCGGCTTCGCGAGAAGTCCATCGAGAGGAATCACTAATAATTATTCAACTTGTTTTTATTTCAGTGCCGATAAGTTAATTATTAAATATATTGCTCAGTACTAATACAATTCTATTTATAAGTGTATTATATCAGTGTAAATGTGTATTTTATTTTGTCAAAATGCATTTTGTTTTACTTTCCTTTCAGTAAAATAGTTAATTTTTTAATGATATTTCTTTTCGATATGCTCGCTTTCCTCATCCAGTGTTATCACACCCCACAGGTTGAGAATCGCTGCTATTATGTATGATCTATAAGAATGCTAAATGCTCAGTTTATTTTACTTGATTTTATCTTTGAACTGAAAATACCGATTGTGTGGTAAGTATCGTCGTTAGGTTTCTGCCAAGAAATCGTCTACAAGTAACAGGGTGTAATATTCGTATCTTTAAACGTAGTGTCGCTGTCAGATTTAGGAGAAAGGAAGTTTTGAAGGCAATGCCTACCTGCAGTGAAGTGATCATGAGCTGTCATTTGACATTTATCGCAACGCTCCTGGTGACGAATAGTGGATGTTATGATTCTTTACTTCAAAAACTATGACAGATAGCGAAAAATAAATATTCTTCTTCATCGTATTCCACTGTTGTACAATATTCTTACTTAATTGTTAATTTTGTTAATTAGTATATCTTCTTCACTCTTTCAGTGACGGTGATCGGATGCCATGGGACAGGGCATCCATTTAAAGAATAGGTAGATGCCATTTTGTATTAACTCGGTATTGCTCTACATTTTCACACTTTTTTTTTTCTATCCGTCAAAGTTTTTGGGGCCTCTAACACGCTTCACGATCAGCCCGTAGCATGTGATCATTCTACTATAGGTGTGCTCAACTTCCCTAACTCTAGCTTTCTTCGTTCGAATAGAATTAAGTTGTTTAAAGATATAGGTATTCACTGTGTATGAAACGGACATTCAAAGTAAATAAAATGATTTTACTACAAATTTCAGTAACTCTGGTTGAGGATTGATTTACATGCATTTTGACGAGACAAGGGTCTTAGGGACGGTACTTTTAGATGGCATCATTGTTCGCACAATGATGTAGAAATTTGATCAAAAGCCAAATATCTGTAGATTTCTTGTTAAAATTCGCAGTTTTCTACTTGCTGCCATTAGCAATAAATCGCCGCTTAACATGCAACACCACCAATTTCAATTTTTTGAAATTTCAGAGATGAAGGAAATACTTCCCAACCAAAAGCGAATATTTCATATCTGGTTGGAGCATGCGATCTCATGTTTATATCAGATGTTAAAAAAAATTCAGAAATATTCGTTTTTGGTTGCGAGTGTCTTATTCATCTTTGAAATTAAAAAAAGAATGAGATAGCTGGTGTTGCATGTTAATCGGTGAAATGTTATATACAAATATATTAATGTCCTGTTGATAATAATACTTAAACAACTCTTGATTATGCCTACTATAACTTAAAGACTCAAATATGGCATAAAAACAACCCTCAGACAAGTGTGCTTCACTCGGAACAGTGGCTGACTGCAAAATGATCTGTTTGAGCCAGGCTAAGGCTGGGAATGCGACTTTGACATGCGCAAGCACGTCTGGGCATGTAACACTCTTGTCTCAACATGAAGCTGACTATGAGTCGAATTCGTAGTGGAGACGAGAACAAGGGGAATGTCCTCTTCTACATTCTATAGTTATTGATTATTATTTATGTGTTTAACAGTTTGATGTGAAATTTATTCAGATTTTTGAAAGATTCTTGAGTTTTTAAAATGGTAACGACCCCTAAAACACATTTTTGTAATCTGAAATTTTTATGGAAATCTTATTTTAGGTCATAAAACAAAACGGGAGGGATCCCCATCTAAATTTCAAAAGTTGACTTATAGGAACCACCCTAATCTTGACATTCCGATTCTGTTATTTTAATTAATTTTAGATATAGGAATTTATTTTTAGATTAGGATTTTGTTTGAGCTTTTTTTTTTATTTAAATGATGAGATTTCTATGCAATTTTGATCTATGATAAAAAATACCAGTAGTCTGTAATTTTAGACTAATGAATATTTTGTGGATAATATTCAAAATTGATCATTTTTGTAAATGGTATTCGATTTTTTTCTACTGATTGCAATTGCAGACTGATTTTGCAATTGGAAAATTCAGTTTGAAGATTAAAATGAATTCCGTTTATGAAACATAAAATGTTAATTACAAATGAGCTGTTTAAAACATATATTTTCTAAAAATATTATTTTTTAGTAAGAAAAGTGGTAAAGATAAGCACTAAATGAGCAGAGATTGTGCTTTTTCTGTTGAAAAAATGTCTATTATGCAAAAATCATACACAGAAATAATTTAACTTGCAAATTAAGGTATTTACTAATTTAATATACAAGGTGATTTTAATTAAACTCCCCTATTTAGAACATTCTGCTGCCGAAACCGGTCAGCGGATTGATACTAAAATTAGTAAATGGTGTACCAACACCATTGCACCTGATGAGCTAAGGGAATATAAATATATCAGCTAGGAGCGCTGTGCAGCACAATACGCGAAATTCAACATGGGAAATGCTCAACACGTAACAAAAACAACAATTTCAGCATTTAAGAACGAGATTGATTAGCATCAATAATTAAAACCGAGAAAAACATATGACGTCCATCACTTCAGGAATGAAAAAAAATCAGTTGATTTGCATGCGTGCAAGAAGTTGAAAATGTAAAGGGTATATCAGACGGACAGCGTATCGTGGTCGATTTCCGTGTACACTAGGGTAATGCCACTCGCCAAAAGTTTCTCGTCACGTGACACAGTGAGACAACCGGTCAGACAGGATTTCGGTATCGTGGAAGACGAACTACGTCACCATCAAAGTCACACTCGATTGGTTTGAATTTTCGCTGCTGACAGTTTTCCGTCGCTACCGATTAGCCGATTGAATACAGTCCACGATTTCCGTCATCTTGTCTGACCGGTCACGTGACGAGAAACTTTTAGCAAGTGACATTACCCTAGTGTACACAGAAATCGTCCACGATACGCTGTCCGTCTGATATACCCTTAATGTAAGACAGGTCTCGCCATAAAACATGAGGACAAGCAGTCAGTTTGCATTCCGACGCCTCCGGTTGTAACAATGACGGTGTCGATAGTTGAGCGTGCGTTATTGGCTGTTCTATGAAAACCACGGGAATGGGATCCGTGAGTTTCGTAGGATAAAGAAACTACGCCTACGTCTGCAAATGGTGTTCACATTGAGATACACACATCACACGATTAATATTTGCTCCAACTGTTGCATTTCTCGATAATTTGCCAAACTCGGTTTTGACTTTTTTCTTGCAGCGCAAGCCTACTATTATTGTTTTCTCTAAATTGTTTGAAATGGTTCGATGATATATTAATCGATAACTAGCTAATTAATGATGACAACTCGGAATAAAAATAACAATTTCATTTCCTATGTTGAATTTCCCGCATTGTGCTGCACAATGCCCTCTTACGGACATTTTTGAACTTTTTTTGGAGATTCCTTTAGCTCATCTGGTTATATAGTCCATATAACAAGTTTCCGGTTTCAGCTACAGGAAGCTCTAAATAAGGGAAGTTAAGTATAACCATCTTGTATTTACCATGCCACAAAATATTTAATAAGAAATATTAAAATTGTAATTTTTCTAAGAAACAATTCGCATCCGAGCTTTACTCAAATAGCAACTTATAGCAACGTAATATTTTTAAACATATTATGTAATTGTGTCATACGCATTGCAATGGCAAATCAAAAAAGCTATCATCCTTTTGAAATTTGTGAATAATCCAGTTGGTACTCTGCTTATACATCGTACTAAGGAGATATAGAAAATTTAACGCAAATTTTATTTGCAGCAATCGGCCAAGATGTTTTTGCGACGGTATAATTGTCTTTACAGGCGATATCTGTTAAAATTTGTCAGCGTTGTTATTCAAAACTTTTTAAGCATTGATTTCGGTAGATTTTAATACATGCTAAAATCATTTTAAAATAAAATGTAGGACTAGACCACTTAATTATCACCGTAACAAAAAAATTCCAGTTCAAGAAGTACCCTGTTTAGCAAGATAATCCATAAGACTTCTATATATCAAAATTTGATTTGATCATAATTTAGAAACTTAAAGGACTAGAATGATTAAATCTGGTATCCGAGGATTTTTGAAATTTTGTGGCAGAAATAGGTGTTGTTATTGAGAATTGGAGATTAGTGCATATTTCAATATGTAGATGAGTTCTTAAGAAATTTTTAGACATGAAATCTTTGAAAAGTTGTTATTAAATTGTGCTTTTTATACAATGAACGATGCCAAAATAAAGATAGGTAGTTCTTTCTTTCTTAATTTCCCCAGTGACTGTTCGTGTGACTATCAACTTTTTTCTGACAAATCTACGCGCAAAAGTGATTAGACTGCAAAATCAAGAAGAAAAAGAAGAAAGTAGTACTAAATTCTTCAAAAGAATATTGAGAGAATATGGGTGTATGATATCAAGGTTAAAATGTGACTGCCCGAGAACTTTGGATTAGTTCTGAAAAGTGTTTCAAGAATAAAAAAGTGAAAAAGAAGGAAATGATTATTTCCTGTTGAACCAACTGAAAAAATTCAGTAAACTATTTTTCTATAAAGATGGACGATAATTTATCAGAATTAATCAAAGAAAAATTAATTAACTTATCGTATATAAATTGCTGTTTTTTCGACAAAATTTAACCCCATATCCTTTGTTGTTTAAGTGCAATCGAAAAAGATATCAGTTGTGAAATGAGCATCTAACAAATTTAATTACAAGCTTTTTACTATGACAAATTCTTCCAACTCAAATAACAATTTTGTCAAAATCCAGCATAATAATATTAAATCAATACTTTTTTATAAAAATTTGCCAGTTTCATTAAAACAGAATAAAACCTTTTGAAGTAGGAAAATGAAATATTGACATCAACATCTTTCCTAGAAAACTGAGAAAGTTTCATTAAAAAAGGATTGAGTGTATTGGCAAAGATCAAATTAACAGACAGGTGGAGATCGATTTATAGTTTTGTTGCGAATGAATGTAGATAACTTCGTAACTACTATGTTTTTCCTGTCACTTAACGGGTTTTTTTAAGTATCTTAGATTGAAACTTGCCTCCCTGCTGTAAAATAATAGTAATAAAATCTTCATCAAAATGAAATCAAAATGATATTCTGAATTTCTGTGCGATTCGGAACACTTTTTAATTTTTATTTTGTCCTTGTTTGTTTTTAAAAAAACTCTCAATCTACTATTCTCAAGGCAAATGGTTCATTGGCGAATAATGCGAGAAAAAAATCGACATCTCCGGAGGTCGTTTCTTTTAATTTACTAATATTCGATTTTAAATGGATTTTTTTTTTTACCAAGGTTTGGCGCAGTATAGCTTAATATGGCTATATTGCGCAACAAACAAACTGCATCCCTGAAGCAAATTGCAAAAGCTGCTCTTTCTGCTGCCGACTAGTCAAACAAAGCGATTACCACCTTAGAGCAAATCGGGTCTTAAAATAAAAATATCGCAATCATTTTCAGAAGTATTAAATGTGCAGAAAGGAATTTCGCAACAGAAAACCAACCGGCAATCCATAATTTTCCAGTGGAGATTACGATAATTGAAGCCATCATCCGAAGTGAAATATTGTATAAGTGGAATTTTCTTGTATCTGTTTCATTAAAAACACATTAACCTGCCGGGTGTGCGGGAAGAATAAGACAGAAGGGCAAAAAGCATCGAAATTCTGGTGCAGTATGGGACTTAATTAAAAAGCACAGATATATCTCGTGTTTGCCATTACGCTGAAATGAAGCTTTTTGAGCTTCGGAGCAGATTGCTGCGTGATTAAAAATAAACATTTCATGCAAAACCAACAAAGCATTAAGTAATATGCTATGGTAGGGAAAAATATGTAGCGCTTTAATTAAATACAAGACGTACACCTCTGAGAGATTCCAAGATGGAGATTTGATTTCAATTCAATTCAGCATCTGTTTTCTGCAGAAAAAAATAAAGCCGTAATTGAGTGACAATTAGCATTTGAATACAATTTTTGCCGCAACGACTTTTACTGGAATAGTTTGAAAGAAAGAGAAAAACGGAGTGAATTGTTTATTTGGAAGCAATTAAGACCAATGAACGAGCTCATACAAAATAAATTGGCACGTAGAGTTGAAAGCAATTGAAGGGTTCTAATAATGAACAAAAGCCTTTTTTTTCATTGCTGATTTTTGTAAAAACAAATATGCCTTCCGAATTGGGTTCGTTTCATTGAGTGTAAATTGACTAATGATTCGTGATTTTCATTTCGCCTCAAATATTTTTGCTGATATATTTCGAAGGGATTATAAAATAGCCGATTTGTCTTGTATTGTTCCCGAATAAAGAGCATCAAATCAAGAAAATTTAGCCGAAGCAGTTAATGTTGTTTAGAAGTTATTGTGTTAAGGAAATTTAATATAATAAAATTCTCCTCATGAAACAAAGTTCTCAAATGAATTTGTTCAAGTTTTGCTGCTATATGTTCACATTTATCGACAATTCATTTATGGAATACTTTGGGAATTAATTGTCAAAAATAATTTTTCCATGAATAACTGACAGTTATTTCTTGGATAGCTTAGACGGATATGTGATAAAAATATTTAAAGACATCGTGTAAGAAACCCAAAGGTGAATATAAAAATCATTTTTTAAAAAGAAAACTACTTTGTCATCGTATTTTATTCCTTTTATGTATCATGACACAACCTTTTTGTTCGGAAATGAATGCACCTAAAATATATGCAAGTTTCACTTAAAAAAGAAAAGTATTATTTTATTAAGGGACAAATTTGTTTCAGCTTTTCCATAAAGTTCATTTTTATTGAAATTAAAAGAACTATTTTATTATAAAAACAAAATATATAGCTTAGTATTTTAATTAAAATCTACAAGCCAACTTATTTGACATACAATTTTCCTTTAAAAGATGGACGTTGTAAAAATCCATTACAAATATACATATTTATGAAGTCTCTTTCTTTCTTTTTTTCTTCTTTTTCTAAGTACTTTTATAATATGTGGAGGATCTTGAAAACTGCATTTTCTAACAAGTTTTAAATGCTTAGTACTTCAGTTATGTTGAATCTCTCGGTCCTTTCCAATTCTTGGAAAGGTGTGCCACGTGATACGCTGTGGCAGGTATCCATCTAGCTTGTTAAGCATTTTGAAGGATCGCGTTCGCATACGCACGCACAGAAATACGGAAAGTTGTTGTGTTGATATATAATACAAAATACATATAATTTCACAAATAGGTATTTCAGATTCAAGGGAGTTTAAACGCTTCAAAATTTCGACTATTTGAATGATTACAACTTTTTCTCTTCGTATAAGAGAAGTAACAAAAGGTCTGAGTAATAAACGGATCCGTCTGTGAACGTATGAATTTTTGAAGCATGTCCACGTTTCTAAATCAATCTACATAACAAAGTTTGAAGCAAGTTCATGTTTTAAACAGTTTGAAGAAACCATTTGTGGAATTCTTTCTCTCTGTGAACTCGCAACGAGGTAGATGGATGAAATTCGATTTGAATTCATTATAACAAAACTGTGTATCAAATCTGCCAACGAGAAAACTGTGTCTGAAACGCGAAATCAGTCGAAAGCCACACCTTTCAAGTATCCCATGAAGCGGCCTCTGTTATGGAAGTGGCATTTTTAGATGAGTGTTGTTCTTTCTTTTAGCTCAATTCTCTTAAAACATTTCCACCGAATCAATTACAGTAATTATTTTTTTTCGAAATTTTAAATGATTGCTTTAAACGTTCTCGAAATTTCGACTCAAAGCGGTCTTGAATGCTGACCTTGCTTTCTGTGTACTAACCCTGTCTACTTTTGTGTATTAATTTTAAATCTAAATTTAAATTTTTCAAATGGTCGTGTTACATGGCGTAAGCTCCGTGTTCGATTGTTCCGCGCTAAACGCATGGCATAAAACTGAAGGAAAAAACCCTACATGTTTCGATAGATTATTTCAAAACAGACCTATTCCAACAATATATATCATCCTCCCATTTATAAGATCAGTGATCTGTAAGGAAAAAGGGCACTTAAGGTATCTCAAAAAAACTTTTCGAAATAAAAAAATTGTTCCCCAGGGTTTTTCCAATTCCTTTTGATCCTAATGGAGAGTATATAAACTCTGTAGAGCCCTAAAATTTGAAAAAAGCTCTTAAAATGTAAAATTTTTAGAACATTTTTAGCAATTTTATATTGTTACTAATATGTTAAAACTGCTTCATATTTGTTTCTATGGACATTTTTACTTAGAGTATAAACACAAATAAGTATTAACTGTTGCTTAGCCACTTATGACTTGCGAAATTAAGCAAAAAATGATGAAAATGTGCACTAATTCTATATTGTTGCTTTTTGGAAATACCATACGATAGTTACTAAATATCCACAATAACAGCTTAAAAATTTGCTAAAATGTGAAGAAGGATATAAAAATGAATGCAGTGATAAGTTAAAATCTACAATTTCATTTGACAGTTTAACGCGTAACATTAAGAAAAAGAATAAATACTCGCAGTAGTTAATTGTCTAAATACATTGTAAAAATTTCAATAACTGTCAAATTATCTTATGTCATCGCTTTAACTTCTTTAAATTTCATTCAAAACAGACTTTATATACTCTCTATTAGGACCAAAAGGAACGGAAAACCCCCCAGGGAGCAATGTTTAAAAAAAATGGGTTTTTTTTTCGACACCCTAAAGGGCACCTTCTTATGAGCAGGGGTATTGATACTAATTGCGACAGCATTATTTCTAAGGTTCCTGAACTGAAGAAGGCGAGTGAAAGGATTGTTCCTTAAATTACCGAGTGGATGCGATGACCGCAAGTTGAAATTCCTTAATTCGATAGGCATGGAAGAGGAGGCTTCTATGATTACATTAGATTATCAGGCTGCAGCTGCATCATTTAGTTTTGACAGGGGAAAAATGACTCCAATCTTTTGTTAGTTAGATTATCTTTTATCAGCGCTTATTTTGTGTTGGCGGAATTGTGCGTTATTATGTCAAACATTCTGTGCATTACCAAGATAGTCTGAAAAGTTACCCAAGTCGGGCTTCAAAATGCTTTCATTTGATGATTTCGGATTTGACAGTTGCCATGGCTTGAAATATTATAATTTTATAGCATACTTTTATGCTATTGCAAGATTGAATTTATTTACCTACATTTGTATCGAAAGAAATATTTAGGGAAGATATATTTAAGGATAAAACATCTTTCTAAAAATTCCACTCATTAGAGAAAACCAAAAGAAAAGGAATTTTGTTTTGGTAGAAAAGTAATTTAAAATGTAAAATTTAAAAAAAAGTATTAAATTCCAGTTGCATTGCCACTCATAATGCAATTTTACTTGAAAGCTCTTTTATTTAACTCGACTTGTCTCATGTTTGCAAAAATTTTTAACTTTCTTCCTTATGTGAAAGAGTCTTGATCACAATATATAATTTAATGTTTCCAGAAGCTTATAATCAGCTTAATTAAATTTTGATTCCATTATGAGTGGCGCCAGAATTTGAGAAATAATTGAGTGTAAGATTTCATAACGTTTGTAATATTGAATTATAAGTTAAAGCCTAAAAAGTAGAAATTAGCAAAATTTTAAAAAATCTACCTTTCTTATAGCTATCTATAAAAGTGAGCTTTTTAAATCTGTTTTGATTAACTTTCTTTTCTTTTGATATTATTAAAAAATTTGTTTGTATAAAATTCGCAGAATGGAGTTTTATTGTAGTGTATGTATTGATCTTAAATGTGCGTTAATGGAACGTTATTATTACTTTTTATGTATTTAATATTTTTAAATGCTCAAATAATTTCATATTCGAAAAAAGAAGAATTTTAACAACAGAAACAAAATTCATACCTATTTTACGTTTATGGCAAGAAAATACAGATATTAGCATCATTTAATCATCTCCACTTAAAAGCCTTTTATTAATTTCTGTGGCTACCGGTGATTAGAAAACTCTTTATATTTGTACAGCTCTTAATTAGACATTCATCAGATTACTGATTTTTAAGTTCTTGCTTTGTAGAATTTCTTAATCCATCACTGAAACAGTTTAGTCTAATTAAGCTAGTTTAACATCACGTTTCAAAGCTACGTGAGGGTTTATTTTAGAATGGTCATTTTAAACCGTGATCTAGACGACACCTGAGCCAGCATCTCTTCTCCAAGCACCAACGGAAGAACGTTACATCTGGAATCGGATCTCGACCCTCTGGTTCCAAAACTGAGGCAAGTCCACCAATATTTTTCAAGTTATTCGCTCTTAAATTTCTATTTACAAACCGCAAAAAGTAGAGAAATGTAAAATGAGATTTTTTCATTTTGATGATATATCGGTCATTGTATATTTCTATGCGAATACTAATCTTTTGATCATATTACAACTCTGCCGCACATTCATATTGCCTTCTCATGAAATCTCTTCTTATGATCCTTATATTTTCTTCGAAGGTTTCAATGACGATTCATGCTTACGTTAAGTGCAGCGCGATTTTGGAATCCATTGCATTTCTTGGAAGGATATGAGGGTGAAACAACACATAACATACTGAGTTAAATTTGGACTCCATTGGGATGATATTTATTTATTTGAAGTAAAATCCATATTATTTACTTAAAATTTTCTGAAAGAAAGACTTATCGACGAAGGGATCTCTATTTTAAAATAATCCTTTTAATTCTGAAAGAAAAAAACTTTAAAATGGCAGCTGTTACTGCAAGAAAATGCTGGAACAAGAAAAGCATTCTGATATTGTGATGAAACGGCCGTCATCCGACATAATCAATATGATTATTTTTTCTGTATCCTTCACTTTTTCTTTAATGAACTTGTCTAAAAAATGCGATCAAATTTAAAATAAATTGCTTAGTTTGAAATTTAAATGATTTCAGCTTCATTTCATATATCATTATCTGTTTTCATATATCTGTTGTTTTGTGATAATGACGGTGGAGAGTTTGATTACTTGCAAAATAAATATAAAGATAAGTAAAAAGACAGAAAACTGATGATTTTTTCTTCCACCAATAGAAGTTTAATAATGAGGGGGCAATTAATATTCCTAAAGGCAAGCGTCTTCCATATAAAATATAGAAATGTGTTATTGAATGAGAAAAATCCTAAAATTTTTATAAAAATAGTTTTTATCTTTAAGAAGCTAAAGTTTGGTTGCTTCGATTCAAATTCGCTTTTTAATTTTCTTAAATAAATATTCTTTTGGAAAATGCTTGAGCGGAAAAAGCACTCAACAAATGAATTCAAAATGGTAATCTTTTTCTCAATTGTGTTTTAAAAAAGAGAAAAACTTGCATCCCTTTCATTTTAAGTTCAATTTGTATACCATTCATAAACCTAAG
The DNA here is from genome assembly GCA_013235015.1 of Araneus ventricosus. NCBI lineage: Eukaryota > Metazoa > Arthropoda > Arachnida > Araneae > Araneidae > Araneus > Araneus ventricosus. The sequence goes on from BGPR01000063.1 coordinate 1,046,476, forward strand.
CATCACCAGTTATTAAAAACTTTCGTTTTTTCTGTGGAAAATAGCAAGAAAATATTTTTCTGCTAAGCCTTTTTCTTTTCGAGTAGAAGAAGAGAATTGCATTTGTTTTGAGGTGACAACACAACAAAAAAAGCAGATTCTTTCAAAAACCTGACTCTGTTTATAACAACTTCAACAAACCTTCATTAATAAACTTTTTGGCACAGTTTATCTATGAAAAATATCTTCTATTCTATTTTACAGCTTAAGGTATGAAACCAATATATTAAAGAATGATTTTTGGAGGCTGAAATGAATTCATTTTCTAAAAAGATTAAATAAAACAAATGGTTAAAGAGGATCTAAAGAACAGACGGAAAGCAAAAAACATCCCTTGTATATAAATACTAAGCTTCTTATACAATAACATTTTTGCAGAATAAATATCAAATTCACCGAGACAACATGTTTTTATGCATTTCTATAAGTCAAATAATAAATATCAAAAACTTTTTAGAAAATGCATTCATTCACACAGTTATCAAAAAAATGCTTTTATCAAAAATCGGGAGGTCAAAACAAAACTCGCAAAAGCGTGTGGAACAGATAGAAATCCTCTAAGTAAATTGGAATTGTAACCACATTTATAATGTATTTCAACTTTTATATAATAAATGTTTAGGAACTTTTTGTTTCTTATGATATACACTGTGGCTTTTTATATGGTGCTCACTAAACTTAACTTCACACTCGCTCCCTTTAACTTCAAAACGACTTCAAACGAGCTATGGTGCTATAAAAGGGCTGCCTAGGTATATTAAAGTGGCTATGCACTACGAGATTAGACCTCTTAACCACTTAACTTAATTTTCTTTGCTATCTAATAAGATGCTCCCTTCTGTTTTGGAAAGCGGTTGTCGTTTTCATTCATCTCAGAAGGCATATAATACTTGAGATATTTATGGATTCTAGGTAATTTTTGTGTAAAATTATAAAGATAATTAATGATGAAATTTTAGTTTTAAGACCAAAAATGCGATAATTCGATTCACGAGTATTCTCGGGCTGATAAGTTAAGCGGTTAAAGCGCCACTTGATAACAAACTGCGGAATTAGCGCCCCTTTCTCGAAAACGTTACGATATAGGCAAAAAATGTCAGTTACAATGTTGTCGAGCATCAGTTTAGTACAAAAAGAAATAGGTTGGATAATAATATTAAGGAACAGAACGCTAAAAATTCGAACTTGTTTGTTCGCGATTTCCGAAACTGTCACGTCACGAAACTTCGACAAAACGAGAAAATGTTAGCTTTCGGACAAAAATGACCCCAACGGACATTTTCCTGTTAGATACCTCTAACAGAAGGCGAATGGAACCTTCCACCAACAAAGCGGGATTTTCGACAACATGTGATTGTTGCTTCTGCCAGCGTGACATTTAATATGTTAAAAAGTGTGCTATGTGAAATTCAAACAAGGGTCTGAAAGTGTATTGCAGCTGAAGGAGAGCACTTTTAACACCAAAAATAATGGTATTTTGTGATAATTCGTTTCTTCTTTTTCTAACGCTTTTCGTCACGTAAAAGAATCGCGAAAAAACAAACGTGCGTTCAATTCTTAGCATTAATGTCCCCAAGGTGTCTTTTTGTACTACATCGATATGAAAAAAAGTTCAGAAATGTTCGTTGTTGGTTACGAAAAATTCAGCGTTTTTTTCCTCTTTAAATCTGAAAAATTGAGATAGCTAGTGTTGCTTGATAAGCGACGAGTTGTAAACGATTGAGATTTGTAAACCAAACACTGTACTTCTTTTTTCCCACTTAATATTAGATTTAGTAGTACTTTATGTTGTGTTTCTAATCTCTTTGGTGTTTTCAAATAGTTTTTGAATTCAGAATAGATAATTAAACACTTTGTCGTTCTTTGAAACAAAATCATGTGAAAGTTAAATATTTGTAATTTGGTTTGATGCGCTGTAGGGATGGTTTATCGCCCATTTTAGGTATTATTTGTTCCAGAGTGCTTTGCTTTCTTTTTAATTATGTTTTCAGATTCAAGGTATACAGGAAACTGTAAGCTGAAATCACACAGATTGGTCAAGTTATTTTTGGCTGTCAACTGCTTGGAAACTGTATTGAATAAAATATTTAGTCTTTTAAAAAGTTGAGTTATTACGCAAAATAATTCGACCAGTGGATTTCAATGAGTTAGCTACCTAGGCAATTTGGCGAAGAATTCTGAGTGGTGACAAATGAGCACTTCTTCAAGCCTTCTCTCCTCCTACCAAATTTCTGACAACACCAGTGGGAGGACGCTTGACCCCGTCGTGCACCAGGCCCCACGACGGTGGAATGGGGCATCAAACCCGTGACACTTCACTTCAGTGGCAGGTCTCCCCTGCCTAATTCGTTCATTGAAGATAAAAATAACGTTTCTAAAAACAGATTTGTTTCAACATAGGTTACGTTATCTGAAACAACAAGAGACAGAAAATTTTTACACTCCGCGAATATATTAAAACGCCGCAATGATTTATTTATTGAGTCAGAATAAATATTTGCTTACATAATAAGTATTATCATTTAAAATTAGAAGTAATCCTTACAAATTTTTTCAAGATTTTATTGATGATTTATCTACTCCATTGATGCTTTCAAATATAAAAAAAAATGACTGAATTTTATTTTTATCCCATATGTATTTCGAGAGAATATTATACACTTGAGAACAAGAATTTTCATATTATAGGTCTATGCTTTCCCAATTTTGTAGCTTTATTCCTGAATATCCCTCAATATGGGAAAAGTCATCGGGGAAATTTTACACTTTCCCAGAAAGCTGGAGACAGTAGGCGCACAATTTCGGATGGAATCAATGATATCGCACCGTAAGTGACAAAAAGGACGAGCTTTAAAAATTGAGAGTCCTTAGTAAGATAAACGCAATGAAACCGAAAATAGTATCAATAATGAAAAGAAATTCCTTTCAATTTTTGAACTTCATATTCAGTTTAACGTTTCCGATTTATTTTGTTTACTGCAATGTGAACTTTCTATTCTTTATTTTTTATTTAACACTATGGGTACCTCACCTAAAGCGTAATGCTTTTTCTTTGTATACATATTCTGCAGTTTATTCTTTTGCATTTGTTTCTATTTCAAATTTTATTTATTTTTATGAAATGTAATATTTTAAAGTCTCTTGAAACTAGAACTCTAGAGGAGGGGCTGTTAAGTTGGATTATAGCATGGTAAAACGGAGTCAAACAAAATTGTCCAAACGGGAGAATCTAGGAGTAAAATCAGAGATACCTTTTAGACCAAGTAATGACAGATAATTTTACACGGATAAAAAGAAAGGAGAGAGAGAAAAATTCTTTGAGATCTATTAAGGAACACTGGAGGATGTTTGATGAATGAGAAAATGTTCCCGTTCAAAGGAAATTGAACCGAGAAAAGGTGAATGAATTCATGTTAATATTTCATATTACATTTTAATCATCAGATGAAAAATCTCCTAAATGTATAGATCTTAGACAAAGCTATTTTTAATTCCATTAAATAATTTTAATGCATATCCACAAATAAGCGTTGATAGTTGGATTTGGAATGTACAAACTTTTCTTAACATTCATTTTCCTATTTGAATAAAATATTCTGAAAACTTCTGCCATTCCAAAATACAACTTTAAGTGTAATTTGAATAAGATTTTTTAAAAACTTGCTCGAAACAGTTTTGCCTATTTTCTTGTGTTTGCATTTCATTCGTTTCGTGTTTGTTTTTGTTTATGCTTATCGTAAACTGTTTAGTCGTTACTGTATGCGTCGTTAAAGTGATTCTACAATTTCGATAAAATATAGAGTTACGTCAATGAAAACAATTTCAAATCTGAATTTTTACTATTCAAATATCTTTTGTATTACATTAACAGCGTTTCAACTTTATTCCATGGTGGTTTACGTACCGTAACAAATTGTAAATTTGATATTTTTTCACCCTCCTTTTCTCACTCGAGTTTTGACACTGCGCGTTATTTACTTGAATAAACATCGAAGGCAGACTTGCTATTTTTAAACACTCCAGAAGACAATTTTTATAAATTCTGCGTAACCGTATTTGACTCTTTAGAAATTCTTTCGAAGTGATTTCAAACTCTTTTGGCTCTAGCAGAAGCTTACCAAAAATAAATGTTTTAACCTTATTTTTAATAAACTTGAGTACTGAAACGAGCAATCTGACGTGGCCAAATATAAATACAGAAATTTGAAGAATTACTAAGCTGTTCGAAGACTACAAAAAATGGTTTGATTATTCTTATCATAATTACTGTCCGATAAGAATATCTAGGAAATAACTTATTGAACTTATGCGTCGCAAAAAAAACTCTATACATCCATATAAGTAATAAATGTGTTTGCGATTATAGACGACAGACATCTACTGAGAATTCTAAATATTCCAGTTATTTACGATATACAATATCCCAGTGGCGAATCCAGGATTCGGGTCTGGGGGGGGGGCTGAGGTCATAAAAATTTTGTATCGTAGTGACGAATATGAAACCTCATGGCTTATATAAGCCAAAACACTTTAACTTTACAGGCTTTCCTCTCCTGACAATAAGAATAACAAAGAACACTAGAATACTTTCGATAATTTAATAAAAAATACAATGAAATAGCTGGCCAAAAAATGTTTTCGACCGCTCCAACGCTACAAGTGCAAGTGGAATGACTAGAAAAGTGGAAAAAATTCGAGACTGTCAAGTCAGAAAGCAATGTTGTCACGATTTTATTACTATTTTTTCAAAATGAAAATTAAGATCAAACAGTTGTAGTGATTTTAAATTAAATCAAGATTTTTGGTTTAGCTCTGGGGGGGGGCTGCAGCCCGATAACCCCTCCCCTGGATTCGCCACTGCAATATCCTCTTGTAGAGATATCTTTTCACCACTTGAAAATTTATAAATTCAAGTCCAAGCGACCAAAAAATAGTGATTTCTGAATTTGTATACAGTCCCTAGATCGTCGACTTAGACAAGGCGGTTCCATAATCTTTAAAGCTACAGCGCAGTAAAACCAAAAAATATATATAAATCAAAGGCAAACAACACAATCGAAAAAAAGGAGCAACATTTCTCATCTTCTACCAGGCATTTGACAATCAGGTTTTTGTTCGCTATTTAAGATGGTAGGCGAAGAAATGTTGAACAACATTAGCTTAGCTTTCGTAAACAAGATTGGATTAATATTTATTACTGTTCCGATGGTCAGGGGTCGGAGAGGAAAGTAACAATTTGAGATTTTTCACGCTTCGTCTGTTTGATGAATCATAGCATTCATTCTTCAGTGTGTTATTCCAGTTGTAACAGGGAAAATGTCGAGATTGCCAGGGGATTCTCATAATATCATTTCCACACATGACAGGAAAGCGGAACATTTTCACCGTGCATATTTCATTGTTTTGCTCGCTTGTTGATTGGTTGAAAAGTCGATGGCAGGCCGTGTCCACTCTTGTTGAGGGAAAATGAATTAATTTCTTTCTTATTTAAAAAGATCATTTCATCATTTTTTTTCTGTTGCCTGTTTAAAATTAAGTCGTAAAAAATGATATTTGAAAAGTTTGAAATAATTAGACATTTTAGGAACGCGTTTTTTGAATTAGAAACTTAAACACTAGAATTAGATTTTAACCTTTCGATACCCATTTTTGAATAATGAAAAAAATAATTTGATTAAATTTTTCTTTCTCGGAAGATTTTGAAATAATTTTTCTATTTTGAAAATTCATTCTGAGAGAGATTTCAATTTCCTGACTCTCATCACAAAGAGCAATTAGCCGACCGAAGGTACAACTCCAATATTCCTTACCACTTCAGTATGGAGTGTTGATGATGTGATGATGATAGATGTGATTATCCCTACCGACGCCGCAAGCACAGAACTATAGATAATTGAGTCTGATCGCTACGATTTTCTTAACATCAAACTAAGATTTCATTCATCTCGACTATTTTTAATTAAACACATAACGATATAAAAAGCTTTATTAATTTCCTGAATTTCACACATGAACTGAAATTTTGTCTGTTTTAAAAAATAGTTTAAATTATTCAACAAAAGCAGTATTTCCATAAATACTATCTACCATAAAAATATAAAGTTTATTACTGTGGATTATTCTTTAAAACGAAAACTTTTTATTAGAATTCATTACATGCTATTGATATTATCTCAACTGATTGAAAAAGCGAATGTGTATATATCTGTGTGGGTGTCTGTCTGACTGTCTGCAGGGCAGAACTACCAAATTTGGCACAAATATACTTTGAAGGGTGGGAATGTGCACTTCAAAGTTTTAATTAAGAATTCAATTAATTAAAAATTTTAAAAAAATTTTCTCCGATAACTATTATTAAAAATATTGTTGAAAAAAGATTTATAACCGTCTGAAAATTCAAAAATTATCTTTCAGATTAACTAGCAATTTTTAAAAAATCTTTTTAATGTTTGAAACAATGTTTTTCATTGTCGTAATAAAATTCACATCATTTTCATAGTTTCATCAAAATTGTAATTACACATCTTTTACTTGGTTAAAACTCGAATAAGATATGCAGTAAAGCACCGTTTCTCATTTCTACGTCGTTTACATTTATTCGCATTCATTGTAATGAGTAAGAACTTCATTTTGATCATACGTCTTTTAATTTCTACGTCGTTTTATGTCAGACCCTTGAAAAGACGTAGAAATGGTGTTTTACTGTACTTTATTTTCTTTGCCATTTATTTAAAATCGGTTTTCATTTTCGACATTACACATATGCATTTAGCAATGCAAATGTTCTTTTAACCACCGGATTTTACGGTGAAAAACGAATTTGTCAGCTATGTTACATTTCTTGAAAAAATGAATTTTATTTGTGTTTTTTAACATGTTTTGCGCTTATTTTCAAATTTGAAAATCCTCTACAAGATGAGAAATTCCACTGCGTCTCGCACATGCGCAGTAACAAATTATTTAGTTCAAACACTCATATTTCCTCTAATATTCAACGTATTTACTTTAAAATTTAATAAAATACTTCTGTAACGTATTGTCAAGTGTTCTGCAAATTTCGAATAATTTGAATGAAAACTCTGCATGTTATAAGCAAAACACGTGCAAAAAAATTTGGGATTTTTTAAAGAAACCTTTATATCTTCCCGAATATTTGTGCTATGCTTACGAAATTGCATGTAAATATTATGCACGTTAAACCATAACCATAATTGATAAAAGTTACATCTCGTTATCAGCTTTCTGTGAAACAGGATGGGTGAAACTCCATTTTCGCCTTCATCCATTTCTGGTGGTCCCCGTAATTGCCCTCGTGACCGAATCTTCACTGTAAAATGTATATGATACTCTATTGAATGTCACACTATTCTCCAGAACTGATTTCGAAACATAGTTTTCGTATTAATTGCAAATTTCTCGCATTTTACGAAATGTTCCTTAACTTTTGTATGCCAGTGTATTTTTAGGCATGATCTTCAGTATTCAATTGTAGCGTCCAAGGTACTGCAATTTTTTCTCTTTCCTTTGAAAAAGCTGAAATTTAAAAGTATTTTTTTAAAAGTACTCTTGATGGCCATGAAGAAAATCTAAAGTACTTAAAGTGTGTTCTTAATAGTAAAGTAATTTGTAGTCCTGCAATTATATTTTCATAGTCATTAGAAAATTGAAATGTTCTTTATTCTGTATGTTTTAAATAAAAGAATATTTTTTTGAAATTCTGGAATTTAAAAAGTGCTTCATAGCATAATTGTAAAATCTTTTCTTAAAAATGTCTGCTCTCGAAGACCATGATATCAGAAAAAAAAATTACAACATGGAGTTGATATGCATTGCGAAGTTTTTAGTGCATCACATAAATTCTTAATCGGCGCCGAAATCTTCTTGTTAATAATATTTTTCATGTGCCTAAATAATGAAAGTGGTCATTGTATGTGTATATATATATATTAGGGTGGGCCGAAAAAAAACTTTTTTTCTATTTTCGATAATGGGTAGTGCGGAAAAGGTTTCCATCGGTGGCACAAAGTGCACATAAAAAATTTGAAGTGTGTAGGTTAATTCCTTCATTTGCCGCAAATGCGTAGAAATTTCAGCAAAATTCTGTTTTTTCACGTTTTTAACAAATTTTGTCAAAATGTTGAAATACTGTATTTGGCCGTATTTACCTGTAATAATTATATAGTTTGTCAAATGATCTGCATTTTTATATTAACTTTGTTCTTACTAAGCAAAAAAATGATGTAGTTATTTCTTCACCGTGACCGAAACGAGGTGTCACATGTTGAGAACCAGGTTCAGACAACAGAGTGATATGTTCTTCGTCTTTCTGTCAACGATGTCGTTTGTCCTTTTTTATCCAATGAATAAAGTTTTATCTTTTCTTCCATCAAAGAATACGCTTTTAATTTTTAGTCTATCTAGATTTTCTTCCTCCTGTATTTTTTTCCTAGTTTCTTTTTCTCTCTGCGGATCTTATTCTTATCGACGACGAGATTCTTATCTTCCGTGACAAGTCCTGCGTCTTGCAGCACGGCTGAAGCAATTAACGCCACATCTCTCTCTCTGATACACCAGTTCTAAATGCAGCAGATGCTGTATGAGAAAGGGAAGTGCGTTTGCAAGTGTCTGGAGTTGTCCTTTCAAATTCAACTTCGTTCCAGTCGGATTCTTTAAAGCGGTCACATAATGAATCTTCTGAAGATTTCAATAGCATAGTAGACTGAACGCCACTCGTTGAGGGACCTGGCAAAAAAGTACTTGAACATGCAGCCCTTCTAATTTTCCTAGCCACTGTTTTTGTAAGGGCTTTGCTAGTTTGCTTCTCAATGTTTCCGATACACATTTCTCGAACAGTTCTTTGATCGTGCAGGAATGTAACCTCTCGTTTTGGAACTTTACGGCTCTTATCACAGGTACAATGGTCCAAATCTTCACATTTACAAGCTGAAATGTCAAAGAGAGAGGATTCAGAGTCTTTTATAAATTTTTTGTGGTTCTTCTTCTCTTTTATGCCCTTAAGCTGCATTGATTTCTCCACTGATCGACACTTTTTGTAATAGTCTTCAATTCTTTCGTTAACGGTTTATTTGGAAACTACAGGTATGGATGCCTTTATCCAGATTGCCGTAACTTTTGCATCGACCATCTTAACAAGATCATCCACTAGTTGAAGATAAACATCACTATTTTCATTTCGCAACCAGTAGTAGTAACGCATGATGTCAGCATAAGTTGGCAACTGCATCTCTTTTAATTCGCATGGTGATCCAAAGAGGTTAATATTTACACTACTGCGTGTCTTATGGGCCTCGGCTCTAGTCATTGGTAAAATCGCCTATAAAAAGGTGCTCAAAACATAATAATAGAAAGTTAAAAATGAAGCAAAAGTACTATATCGCACGAGACAAGTACTATATCTCATAACCCCCCTCCCGCTCCATCGCTTGCAGACTTGCAGTCTCCTACGCTTCGCCAACATCACTGAAAACAAAGAAACGAAGTAAGAAAAGGACAGAAGACAGATCGCGCTATATTGAAACAAAATAATTTTCCCATTTATATGCGAGAAAGTAAGAATTTAGTATTGATGAAAAGCTAACTTATAACGCATCTAAAAAAATGAAAATGCAGAACATTTGACACACTATATAATTATTACAGGTAAATAAAGGCAAAATTTGTTAAAAACGTGAAAAAACATATTTTGCTGAAATTTCTACGCATTTGCGGCAAATGAAGGAATTGTCCTACACACTTCAAATTTTTTTATGCGCACTTTGTGCCACCAATGGCACCTTTTCCGCACTACCCATTATCGAAAATAGAAAAAAAGGCTTGTTCGGCCCACAATTTTAATTTTTAGATTGATATATGTATATATTGAAAATGTGACACGTGTTTTGATTTTTTGAAATAATTAACTATATATTTATAATATCTTTGCAATCGTTTTAACTGAATTAGTAGATATGTTGGTCTTTGTTTTAAAAATAGGTAACATCATGACCCGGATCACGCATTTTTAAAAGTTCTTCATTTGAAGACTTAATAAAATAGCTCCGATGCACAGATATTGGTACTTTGAAAATATAGTATCACAATTGTTTGAAATAAAGTTTACATATTTTTAAATCTTTTCATACTCTCGAAACGTAAAAATATTTTACTGGCTGCTTGCATACTTACTTTTTTCGTTTGGCATACACTATATGGCCAAAAGTATCCGGACACTTTCAAATTTTCACATTTTTCAGAATATCTCTGGAAAAGATTAACTGATTGCCCTTCGCACTTCGACCATGTGAAGAATAGACTATATCTCACATTTTACATTGGAGATTCGGTCCTGGAGGCAACTAGAGGACCTTCTACAAACTGATGAAGACAAAAACTTTTTGGCCCACCGCGCTTCACAGAATACTGATAACATGATGAAACTTTCAGAAATGGTTATGTTTAATGTGCATAATATTTACAGGAATTTTTGTAAACTCAGCACAAATATTTGGGAAGATATAGAGTTTTCTTAAGAAATCGCAATTTTTCCCGCATGTTTTTTGCTTATAACATGTAGAGTTTTCTGTTATATTATACGAAACTTACAGAAAAAATGACAATATGTTGGAAAAGCATTTTGTAAAAATATGAATAAGATTTTGAATATTACAGGAAATATGTGCATTCTTACTAAATGTTTTACTGCGCAAGCGTGAAAAAGGTGTATTTTTTCTTTCACAACTTTAAAGTCAGATATATAGGGAAACTTATTAAAAAATTCAGTTCAATATCATTAGTATTCAGAAAGATATCGGCATTACAACGAGCAGAATTTTAGCTCCTACCGAAGAGAAGCTAAAAGATGAGGGGTTGTGATACGGTGTATATATTCTATTTGGTCAAGAGTTGTTCGAATAAAATAAAAGTTGAAATTATTTTAAATACTATTTCTGCCAGTACATATATTTTTCGGTATATATTCTATTTTTATATATAAATATTTTCGGCACACCAGGTAAGTGAATTTCACCATACTTAAAAGTGTTTTCATTAAAATCATTCGTTCTTATTTGAATACGAAAACAATTAAGATGAAAATTTTCAAATAATTGAACCGTCCCAATAATTGGCCCATCGAATCAATTAATTTTGATAAATAGTCAATGTATTCATTTTTAACATAGCTTACCTCGGTAAAGGCCGTAGGGAAGATCTTTTCGCTCTCGCAAAATAATTAGGCCTTGAAACCTATTAGGCAATGACTATTCAAAAGCTTAAAGACTTGATAACTGGTAGCACCAATTATGACGAAGAATTTGCAAGAAATATTCACACAAATACCATCGAAGAAAGAAAAGCGAAAAAAGCAGAGCATGCAAAACAGGAAGGACTCGAAAAAAAACAACGTCAAGAAGCTCTAGTCGAATTAAAACGAAAAGAAGAACTCGAAGATTAACATCGTCAAGATGTTCTCACTGAACTGAAAAGAAAAGACGAAGTTGAATTTGAACGTCTGCGGATAGAAGCTAGTCTCAAATTAGGCTCAAATGCCATGCCAGTGAAACAGATCATACTAAGTTACCATGCAGAGAAGTGTCCAAATTTCTTCATAAGTATGAAGTTAAGGAAGATATAAGTTTATATTTTACTTTATTTGAACGTCAGGTCCAACGTTTAACTATTCCTCGAGACCAATGGGTATCATACCTGTTAGGCCTATTGCCTCCTGAAATTTCCCACGTAGTCGCACTTGAACCAGATGAAAATGCCAACAATTATAATCATATAAAAGAACTGTTATTAAAAAGATTCAAATTAACCCAGAAATATTTTGTCAGTTATTTTCTACGCACCAAAAGGCTTACAATCGCACTTGGACAAACTATTACCATGAACTTTCTACATATTTTGATGGATGGATCTCAGGTTTAAAAATTGAACCTTGCGAGGATTTGCGAAAATTGATAATCACCGATCAGATGAAACAGAGAGCGCCAACCGACTTTAAAGAACATTTCCTAGATGATTGGACAACGATAAACTCACCCGTCGAGATAGCGGACAAATTTGAAGAATGCGAAGATATAAAGACGACATTGAAACAAAAGTGAAGTGGAACATATTTTAAGAGAAGAGAAGATTTTAAAGGAATAGAAAAATTTCGAAAATTTGAATCGCCGCGAAAATTTGAACATAAGGGAACGGATAAGAAGTTCTCAGCACCAATAATTTATAATCGACATTACGAAACTCAAGCCACGAATTACAGAAATCATCAGAGAAGCCACGAAAATTCGAATAGAGGGAATCAAAATAAAAATTACGAGTGAGCGAAGTATATTCGAGTTATAATGCTCCTAAACATGCTCAAACAAACTACTCCAAGTTCCGAAGATTCAAAAGATCCTGTGAAAAAGTCAAATGCGTCCAAGCCGAAGAAGTCAATGAACTCTGCGAAAGAAACGAACAAGTCTACGGAGACATGTGCTATTATTGGACAAGAAAGTTTACGCACCAAAGAAATATTGTTCAGGAAAATACAAACAGAGGAATCATCGATCCAACGAAGCTATCGAAGGACAAAAATATTACTCACCGGAATTGGTGAAGCACAAGTCACAGTGATAGGATCTTTGGATCAAGAATTTCATATGGATGATGAAAATTATTTGTTAACATGGCATGTTGTGCCTACAACTAAGTTGAAATTCGAAGCCGTGATAGGCTCGGATATTTTAGAACAAGTATCAGTATATTTCACGGAGAATGGAGTAGAATTCGCCAATTACGCAAGTCAAGCATTGCTAATGCAAATCTCAGCAGAAAATCTTCAAGAAGTTGACTTGAGTCACGTAAAAAATCTGCAAATTAAGAAGAAGCTTAAGAAGATGATAGAGAATTACAAGCCAAAAAAAACAGCCAGTACTGATGTCACAATGACAAACTGTTTAATCATCTTTCAAAATAATTCTCAATCTCCAATTCGATTAGCATTTCCCGAGAGACAAGAAGTAAATAAACATATAGATGAATGGATGAAAGAAGGCATTAAACGTTTAAGGTCATCAAAATACGCAAGCTCAGTTGTAATGGTTAAAAAGAAAGACTGTACTTCAAGAATGTGTATCGATTACAGAAAATTAAATCAAAAGCTTCCGAAAGACGAATTTCCTCTGCCGCCAATCGAAGCAGATGTTTTAGATACTCTACAAAAGAAGCAAAGGTTTATACTACGTTAGGTTTACGCAACGGTTTTTCCATGTTGAAGTAGAAGAAGACTGCAGAAAATTCACATTTTTATTGTTCCGGATGGCAGTTCGAATTTAATAAGGTTCCTTTTCGACTAAGTCCTGGTGTTTTTCAACGTTACGTAACAAGCATTTTTAGAGATCTCACTCGCAAAGGAATCGTAGTTAGCTACTTGGATGGCCTCATTGTTCCGGCAAAAAATGAAATAGAAGGCTTACAAAAACTTAAAATTTTGTTCAAAGTTGCGAAGAAATACGGTTTTGAGATAAAGTTAAAAAATGTCAATTTTTAATGCAAAAAGTCGAATTTCTAGGTCACATAGTCGGAAATGGAACTACCAAGCCGTCAATCGTGAAGACATTAGCAGTTAGAAAATTTCCTGAACCAACGACCGTGAAGCAAGTACAAAGTTTTTTGAGATTAACTGGATATTGCCGCAAATACATCAAAGATAATTCTAAGATATCGAAACCAGTGACCTCATTAGAAAAGAGAATCCATTTATTTTTGGAATACCACAAAGAGAAGAGTTTAAAAATTGAGGAAAATAATGTCTAAAGTTCCAGTGTTAAGTATTTATAAATATGGAAGAAGAACAGAATTACATGCTGACACAAGTAAGCAAGGTTATGGTGCAGTATATTGTTACAAGAAGCCGATATACGGAAAGCTACATCCAATTTACTACATGTCGAAGAAAACAAGTCCTGCTGAAGAAAAATATGACATTTATGAGTTAGAAGTCGCAATAATTACAGCATTGAAGAAATTTCGAGTATACCTTTTGGGACAACATTTCAAGATAGTTACAGATTGCTCTGCATTTCAAAAATCTATGCATAAAAAGGATTTGATTACACGGATTGCGAGATGGGCTCTTCAGTTACAAGAATTTGATTACGAAATAGAACATCGATCTGAAAATCGAATGCAACATGTAGATGCTCTGAGTAGACATCCAGTCGTGATAATCAGCAGCGATATATTAACAACGAAATATGAAGACGAAAATATTCAAGCATTGAAATCGCTTTTGGAGATATACGAATCTGAAGAATTTTTTGAACGGGGTTAATATCTCTTTTGCCAATAGAATATCTCTTTTGCCAATAGAATTTCTCTTTTGTCGATAGCAACGTTTGTTACCAAGCAAAACCGGAAGCCTCCGCTATGTTAGACATAACTTCAAAAGAATAGCCTGTTACTATATTCGTTGTGGTGTAAAATAACTTTTTCTTGCAAAAAAATAAGTTTAAGACGTAGAGTTCACAATATTTCTTACAATATAATGAATCTTTGGATGAAATGATTCAAAAGAGATTAGTTAGAAATGAAGGAGATGGCTTTTATGAGAGCCAGAGAGCGCTCAGGTCAAAGTCAAGATAGTCAGAGACTTGGGTTTTTCTAAAAAAAAATTGAATAAAAAGTTTGCAAATAAATTTTATCAAACTTTCCCCTCAATCTAAAATTCAGTAATCTTAAAAATTCCAGACTACGATATAAATAACAGTTGAAATACGAAAAACTCCTGTTTCACCTTCCAGGCGTGCGTTCCGATAGTACAGTTGTCAAGACACTGCGTTTGTAATTCTATGTTCCGGGGTTCGGTCCTGGGTGGCAAACTTTTTCACCGAGTGTTTTAATTCGCCATTATTACCGTAATCTACCTTTCATAATTATCCTATCATTTTAGAATCACCTTAATCGATTTATTTTTAATCCTTGAAAATTAAAAATTTCCAAAAAAAATCTTTACACATTTTTCTTACCTATTCCTAAGCACTTTTTTCCTCCATCCTCTTTGCCGCATAACTAATATTTTGGATAGTTTAAGATAATTGTTTCCTAAAAATTATGTGGAAATAATTTTTCAACTAGATTTTATTCCTCTTTCCAAACATGGCATATTATCCGATGAATTTAAAATAACTCCTAATGTATCTTCCATCTCTCCAATTTACAAGTGTTCTAAATTAAGAAAAGAATAAAAACTGTTTTTAAAAACACTGTTTCATTAGTGTACTAAAAAAGTAATCTTTTATTTTAATTATTTTTAACATTTTAGTATTTAATTTAAAATTCATTATTATAAATATAATTTTTCTAGCAATTTCTTCTTAAATTCATAAGCAGATGGCGGCATTGTAAATATAAAATTTTATCCGTTACTACTGTATCTGCAATTAACGTTTCATCTGCAAGTGCAGTACATACAAATAACGTTTTATTCAAACGCACAATACCTGCAAATAACGTTCTATTCGATCGCTCAGTGCTTACAAATAACGTTTTATTCGTACCTGCAAATAAGGTATGCTAAGGTTCAGGACCAAAAAATTGTATTCCTTCTTGAGTAAGGTGAAAGCATTAAAAGGAAATCAGCTTAAGATTTTTTATTCATAATATTGCCTTTTTTATGTTCATAGTGCTAAGATGTCACACCACAATGTCTTTATTAATAATATCAAATCTAATTTGTTTATAGAATTAATTTTGAGAATAATTATATTTGTTTTATTTTTGCAACTGTTATGTATTTGTTTATTTATGAACTTTAATAATTTTCTTTGAAAGTCACACGCACGCACGCACACGCACACCTGTCGAAGCACGAAATGATCACCATTTGAACTTTTGATTAGTGTTAAAATGCGAAATAAAGAAGATATCCGACTTAAAGGTTTACTACTGGAAGAGATGACAGAAGAACTACAAGAATAGCGTGAATTCCTTCGAAAAGATGCAATGAAGAACATAGAGACCATACAATCCGAAAATCGGAAAACGTACAAGAAGAAGAGGAGGGAAGCTTCCAAATGCAAGAAAAGGCAATTTAGTAGCCTTACAAAGAACTCAATTTGGTGCTGGACTGAAACTAAGACCCAAATTGTTATGACCCCCTATAGGTCACCAAAGTGAACTCTAGAGACAGATATATGGTAGAAAAAATCATCGGTTATCACAAAGGACCAATGTTGTAATGCTACAACATTTTATAAAATATCTAAATCTATTATATTTTCAACTTCTATTTTTATTTCAAATATCTAGCAAACTAGGTATCTTTTTATTTAATTTGATGAAGAAAGTTTTTGAATCTTGTATTGAGGGAAGCCATTTTCTCTCTTTTTTCTACCAAGCAGCCATCTTAATGTCGCTTGTTTTTAGAAACAGAGGAATGTGTTTAGACTCAAAAACAAGTCCATTCTCAGAATTCCGTCAACACGGGTGAATGAACTACCGAATGGTAGAAATTTTCGAATCTTTTGCGCCCTTTGGCAATAAATAATAACTTTATTGGCGGTGAAATCTGATCGCCAATAGCGTCTATAAATGCAAACTCTCGCCAATATTCGAGGCTTTTTGGCTTGGATCTGACATCGAAAAGACGGCTGAAAGGGACAATCGATGTTTGCAATAAAGAAATGAACCGAATTGCGGTAGATAGAAACCAACCAGGTCAGCACCCACGCAGGCGGCATCCATGGACATTTAAGAGAGGTCACTGATCTTCATCTCGACCCCTCCATGCAGTACTCTTTTTCAGCGGAAAAATCCCGTTGCATGTGATAGCATAACGGATACTAACTGATGTTACAGTTACCGGATCCCTTTGCTCCTGACCTGGGGTGCGCCTATCTCTCTGCCATCTACAGCGGACGTCTTGTCCCTCCAACAAAGATGAATCCACTGGCACGCGACCAAAAGCGGAAGAAAAGTTTAACGGATCCGATTTCCGAAGCGTGAAAATGATTGACTCTTTCCATTTGACATGGGTCCCGAAGCCTAGAGTGTATCTTCCCTCCCCTTCGCGATAAGCCCTTACCTAAATAATAAAGAATGACAAAGCAACCCAACGGGACTACTGCAGATTTCCTTTTCCAAAGGGTTATCCCCTCTCGTTTCTCTTGAACTCTTCGGCCTACCTGTGATGAAAGTGCCTCATCTGTGGAACTCGTTTCTTTTGAACTATTCGGCCTACCTGTGATTAAAGTCGCGCACCACTGTCTGTGGCAACTTAAGTCCCGTCAAACAGCTGCCGCATAGAAGATAAGTAAATTTTTGTTTTGAGTTTAAATGATTTTTTGGAATTTTCCCATAAGTGTTGAGGCGCAGCATGGCCAAGTCTGGTTCTTGCGCCATAAAACCAAAACTCACTCACACATGGGTGTTGAGATTTTAGTGGCATAAAGAGTACTTAATTAAATTTCTTATGTAGCTTTCACTTATTGTTTCTGATGTGCAATTATTTACATATATTTATATGCTGTTAGTAGATTATGGTCTGCATTACAGAGTATATGTGTTTAGACATAAAATCGGGAATGAAATCACATAATCCTCAGCGCTGTGCGATTATAAATTTTAATTTGCTATTTATGATATTCTCATAATAAATGTTTTGTTTATATAATCTAATATGTTGCAGTCATTTATTGAGCATTCCGGAGTTGATATGAGGTAGCTGAATATTTCATAATGAACCTGTGGTAAAAACCTTTTATTGTTTAAGAACTTGTTTAGATGTTTTGGAGGTGAAATCAAATTTAATTATCTCAATGAGATTTTCTAACGTTCTCAACACAACACCAAACGTTACTACTACATCTGCTGATTTAATGAAACCTTTTTCTACCAATTGAATTCGAATATTAATTATTTTTCTTTTTATCCTCATATTACTTTTTTTAGAAATCTTTATCGCTATTGTATGGTGAAGTTTGCTTGAAATAATTATTTTAAATTCGCTTATTATATTTGCTTTGCGTTAATCTTATCCAAATACGTTTCATGACAAAATAATATTTTACATATTTTGTTTTAGATCCGGTATTGTGAAAAATCGAAAACGTCTTTACATATGTAGTATTCTTTAATTTTATTATTCTCTTATTAAGCATGATTTTCATACGTACATTTATAAAGTGATTGCCAGTGTTTCGTTCTAACTGGTAAGTGATTAGTACCAGATTGAAATTATTAAATTGTGAAGTTCAAAATATAATAATGTACACCAGTATAGCTGGAGTCCAGTTGTGTCGGGGAAGGTAGAAGTCTGTAGGATTTGTTCCATTAAGAAACACAATTTAATCGCAGTTTAAGGAAGAGTTGTGAAAGCTAGATCACCGCTCATACGATAGATGACACCATAAGTTCCGTTCATGATACGTCATGAACAGCGCCCTCTTTTTCTTGACAAAACCGAGGAGCACGCGATGAGCATTGCAGATCGCAGACTCTCTCGTTTCCCTCTGACGCGAGTAATGCAGTCTTTTCCCACTTGGCGTTAACGCGCAGTTAAGTCAACGGACGTTAATAACAATGCACTGGTAACTACGTTTCATCTCCCTTTTCTTCTGAAGTCCTTTAACCTAATTAACTACGTTTAATTATGTTCACATCTGTCTATATGAGCTGATCCAGTTTGTCTAATTATATCTCCATGTTTGGCATTAACTTCCTTTTACTATATCCCTTTTGTACATAGTTTTCCCCTTGTAAAACTCTCCCTTTAATTCTTTAATAAATGTGTTTGATTTAACTGAAGCCTCCTCGTTATTTGTTGCAATCTTTTCTTTAGGAATTAACATTAATTGAATCCAACAAACTCCCTAGACATAAAACTGATCCATTTACCCCTTTTAAGGTAAACCAGTGGGCGTTCTGTTTGTTTAAGATGGAATTCCCATATGTTTGCCTACAAAGTTGCGCTTTAAGAGTTAAAATCTTTTTTTCTAACAATGGATATTCCGTCCTAATTGAAATATCTATGTATATACTTAACATTTCCGTTTTAAATCTGCTGTGGAATTAGCAAAAATATACATGTCTATAAATTTTTTATGTTCATAACATTCATATATGTACCTGAAATTACTTATTTTTCTCGAAAATTAATCCCAACCTCATATGAGTTAAAAATTCCTTTCCTTTTTTAATAATTCTGATAGAGTTTGACGTGTCTGTGCATCTTTACTTTAAATTTTGACAGAACATACACGTTTATTTCAAAAATTATTTTTGACATCTTTTAATAAAAAAAATGATTTGCTTATTAATTCCATGAATAATAATCAATTTAACAGCATGTTTTTAAACACAATCACTTTCAAACTTTTCGAGTCGCTTGTTACGAGATGGCAATTTAAGATAATTTTTCGAATCAAAATGTAATAGATTATTTTTTTATGTAATAGGAGATGATTTTTTTGTAAATCTTTGGGAAAGTATTTGACGCAAGGATGCGCTCTAGCAGTTATGCAAAACAGACTTTCTTTAACGATTGAATTGAATTTGAGATGTTCTTTTACAAATTTGAAATCTAAATGATTTTCAATTTATCGTGCAGTTTACATTTTATTTTTCTATGAATAAATTTACCGTATTTCAATGAAAAATAAAGCAAGAATTGTCACTAATAAATTAATAAAAAATATAAGTTTAATTTTGAAACGTTAAAAAAAGGTAATGTTCAAAATTTTCGAATAAGTTTCTTCATCAGTTAAAAAAAATACTGAATCTCCTGTATTTTATAAAAAATTTTAATGCAAAGTTAAGCGGAAAATTAGTAATAATCAATGATTACAAGGCATATTTATCTTATACGATATTATAAAATTTGAAGTAGATAACTAGATATTAAGCAATAAATTAATTTTTCTCCCATGTAGTATTTCAAGAAACGCGAAAGTAAGCACACGTATCATTGAGAAATACTTTGTTGATCAAAACTGCATAAGGTTAAAAAGGTTTCATTATAGATACCCTTTTAAAATATAAATGTTTCCTGATGATATTTCATAATTTCAATTTTTATGAAAGACAATAAAAAAAATATTTCTTTCATAAGGGCTCGAGGATTATTTTCATCGCAGAAACAAAATTACTGTCTGGTTAGCATTCTTGTTTGAAATAAACCGAGTTTGATGAGCAAATGAATTTGATTTTGTACCAAGATTACTTCGGATCAATTTTCCGTAATGGACAATGTGTTATAATCGGCCTCTAAACTCTATCTTTGAAATTGGGGGAATAAATGAGGTCTTCTAAAGCAAACAATTAACATTTATTTCTTCGTATAACTTAATAATATTTTATTCCACAAAACATCCTTAAAGATGACAGGTATTATATACGGAAACCAAACTAGTCGATAAACTACCGTAAAATCAACTTTAGAAACGCTAAAAACAATGCTTAATATTTATAACAAAAATAAAACATTCATATCTATCACTTAGTGTAGGCTGAAGAAAAATACATATTGAAGGATCTGTTATAGAGAAACTATACGAAATTTGTTTTCCTCTAATTCTTAATAACTTTCTCAGAAAGCGAGCTCTCATTGAGAGATTCGAATATTAGATAAGGAAACTGAAACGTCGTGGGCCAATTACCATCACCAAACACAAGTACTTCAAACAATCGTTAGGCATTTATCTTAAAAATAAGAGTTCGCTATCACTATTTAAGATTCCATTCCAGATAAACGGCTTCAAAATCTCTCTCGGCCGGTCTCGGAAATAACATTTTTTTCCCTACTGAACGTGGCAGTTTGCTCTCGAAAAACCTGTATTGGGCACTAAGTAAATAGGGCAAGAAAGGCGAATTACAAAACCGATAAAAAAAAAATCGGGAAGAGGGCGAAGAGCCTTAAACCGGGTTAATTTAGTAAATGAGCTCTTGGGTCGAAAGGTAACTAAGCATTAAGCTTTTGTTATCTCACCCAACAACATAGAAGAATATTTTACATTAGCATAATATTCGGTATTGCTTCAACACTTGATTCGCCTTATCTTTCTTCTTTCATATTCCTAACAATTTGTAGAACGAGGAGGTCTTGAGCAAATTAAGGGCGTTGAAGGCGTCCAATTACACGCACCCCCCTGCTAATCCGATCGGTACACACAAAATTCTTTGGCTACAGGCGGGATCATGCATTCCTTAATGCAGTAATGAAGACCCATGTAATAAAGCATAATTTTTCAAGTAAAAACCGTGGAGAGAAAACTGAAATATTTTTAGAATTGGAAAAAAAGTATTAATTAAATGAGGCAGTAATTGATAAATTATTATTAAATGGTTATTTTTCTCTAATAAAATAACAATTGTAATGAAATTCTTTCATCCAGAAGGATTTCGTAGTGGTTTTTTGTTTGCGTATCCCGAAGAAGTTTCGATAAAAAGGCGATACGTTTTTCAATTTGTTTCGCGCGACCCACATTTTAAGAAAGCTTGGTGTTAAAGATGAATGAGAAATCGTGAATTTTAGTTAAAGGAATTAAGAAGACTAATTAGGATTGAAATGCATTTTATTCTCTAATTTAATTAAAAGACGGTGATTAAATCAAATAATTCAGATATGTATTTTCACGATGCTTTTCCTTGCTTTTGCTTAAAATTCCACCCAAAAGTTGTGAATAACATTACGAACTGTGGTTCGTATTAGAAGTTAGAATCGGACGACGACATAGAGATAAAAATGCTTTGAAGTTACTTTTGTTTGTAGACAAATCCTGAGGTGACAATGAAAATTTGCCAGATTTCGGATGGCCCATGATGATGTTTACGCCATCTATGAGTCAAATATAAACTACAGAAAAATGACCGTTATGTAAAGTTTCGGAGTTTTTTAAAATCTCCAATTAGTATATTTCTGCTCATATTTAAACTTAAAGTTAAATGTCGAGTATAGATAAAAAATTATTTGGAAGCTAATCACTGAGTAACAAACATGAGAACTTATTTCATAATGTTATTTAGTAATTGTTATAAGATATAATTGTTTAGAAAGTAATTTTCTATTACAGAAAGGATTCTTCAAATCCTATCATGAATCAATTATTTTTCAAATGCTTTTTGCTCTTCTATGATATCAAATTCACGGTATATTCGCATCTGTTCTATTACGTTATCGTGAAATGATCCTAGCTTTGATTTTAGGATTGTGTATTTCTATAGATTCATAAGATGAAAAAGTCTAACTAGTATTCTGCACTTTGATATAGATCGGTTTCAACTGTAGGTGCCATTTATAGTAAAGAAGAATCCAGTAATTTTTTTAAAAATCCTAAATAATCTTCTAAGCTAATTAAGCACAAGAAAATAAAGCGAAAAAAATTCCCAACGAAAGTAAGTTGAATTTTCACTTTTTCTAGAAAATAAGTTTTTCCGACGGAAAATTTTCTCTGCAAAAATTAGCAATAAAACAGACTAAAATAAAACTTACGGGAGTAACTTGTGAAAACCCTTCATTTCTGTTATAAGAAACACAAATAAGAAGTAATCCCAAAAAATTATCTAATGGATCCCAAAATATTTCATTAAATCTCGCTTCCTTAATAATAGTTTCCTTTCATTTGCATATCATTAACGAAGTGCCGCGCATTACTGGCTTCATTTTTTTGAAAAATTCGAACCTTTTAAAATGAAGCGCATTATAGATTTCACGATTTTTCTTTTAAGAATAGAAAGATAAGTCTTTAAGATGTCTTGATCATGCATCTGAATTCATTATGGTAACCGTCAACACAATTATCTTCAATTTTTCTGTTTTTCATTTTCTTATTCAAAGAGATGAAAATATGTCTGCGGTTCTCAAAGTGCATAGATAAGACGTACATTTGGAAACATTGCTTCAAGCGTTATAAATTCATTCGGTTTAAGTGTAATTAATTCGTTTAATTATTATATTTTCACTCTTCAGGTTGATATTTACTCAAATCCATGAATACATTAGTACAAAAACTGAAATTCTTCGCAACTTACGAAAATCAATATGAAACCAACTGCATTTTTTAGTTTGAAAATTTTCATCACTGCTGCATATGAATTGATAATTCATAAGGGGTCGTTTTCAAATTTATATTTACCTCTTCAAGATTTTCAGCTATTAACCTGGTTTTTTATTTTAAAGTTTTTATACACTTCAAAAAAGTTAAAGGTAAATTTTGTTTTCGTTTCGAATTATAGTATTCACAGATTGAGAAATAAAGTCAAGATATTTACAGTTAACGGATTACGATTTCCTTCGAAAATATGTCTCCGTTTTAAAAGGATGATGATAAAATACACTCATGTTCATAAATTAAGGGATTCTCACAAAAAGCAAAGATTTCTGATAAAATAGAACTGCGTATACAGTCACTCAAAAAAGTATTGGGACACAATACAAGTTTACAGGATTTTATCATAATATGTAACTTAAATATACAAATGAAACAAAAAAAGAAGTATATCCCATTTTGATAAATGCAAATCATAGTAACTCAACAAATTTCATATATTAATGCAATTATGATTTCAATTTAAAGTAAAAGAAATCAAGTCAGAAAATCTGCTCAAAAAAGTATTGGGACGCTGTCCAATAAATTAAGAAAAAAATATGAACTTGATAGTTAATATCTTGTTGGGCCACCTTTGCACTTTATGGCCTCTCGCAGTCAATTTGACATGGATTTGATCAGTTTTGAGCAAAATGATCCGCTGATTTTGGCCCACTCTTCGATCATACGTTTTATTAACTCCTGCTTGTTAGAAATATTGTGTTCATTGATTTTTTGCTGCAAATAATCCCACACATGTTCAATGGGATTAAGGTCTGAACTCTGGGCAGGGGTCTTAATCACACCAGGACAGTGGTAGAGGACCCATAACTTGCAAATATCAGCAGTATGTTTTGGGTCGTTATCCTGGTACAATTTAAAATGTCTTGAGATTCCCAAGTTGCTCGCACTTTGCATTAAATTTCACTTGAGAATGTCAAGGTAGACATATTTATTCATTGTACCATCTATAAAGTCTAAGTTCCCCACACCAGAGCTTGCCAGGCAACCTCAGACTAATTGGTTACCACCTCCATATTTTACAGTAGGCCGCAAATTTTTTATGTGCAATGCTGTATTTGGTGTGCGCCAAACTTTTTGCTTGCCATACGATCCGAAAATGTTATATTTGCTTTCATCCACAAAAATTACATTTTCCCAAAATTCTGTTGGCTGATCTACGTACATTTTAGCAAATGCCAGTCTAGCTTTTCGATTTGCTTTGCTGATGTAGGGTTTTCTCCGAGGTACTCTGCCATGATACTTATGTTTTTTTAAAACATTTCTGATAGTTTCAGGATTTACAGATTTCCAGAACCTACTTTTACATTTCAGAGTCAATTTTACTGCGCTAGTTCGTGGATTAATGTGAACTTGTCTCACAATCCACCTCTCTTCACTTTCACTAAATGTCCTTGGACGCCCTGATCTATGCTTGTTTTCAACACTATTTGTTTTCTTGAACCTGCGAATAATATTAAAAACAGTAGGCTTACTGAGCTTCAAGATTTGCCCTATACAACGAACTGATTTTCCATTTTTCCAATGACTTATTACCAGACTTCGCACATCAACCGAAATATCTTTGCTTCTCGCACATTGCTCCATACACAACCTTTTCTACTGATACTTTATATCTAAAATTATAGTCTAAAAAAAGTGGTAGTAAATTAAATTTTATTGATGCGCTATATATTTCTTAAATTTCTCATTTCAAAATTGTCCCAATACTTTTTTGACAACTGTTTGCATTTAAATTATATTTAAGAGGCTAGATCGTATTGTAATTCTAATATAGTAAGAAAATTTTCCTTATATACTGTATACCAAATGTTAAAGCATTTATTGATTAATTTTGTTTTTGTTTTAATGTGATTAATATTTTTATAAATAGCTTAACATGTTATGCATGCCAAGTGTCCCAATACTTTTTTGAATGATTGTATCTTCTGGAATAACACATATCTTGTGTTTCGAGCTGAAATAGGCCACTGGATTGGGCAGAAAGTACCTCGAAAAGGACAGAGCAGTTGGTGGAGCATAGAAAAGGAATCGATGTTGTGAATCTCGGAACCTGCGTGTTAGCCTGGTATGGCTTTAGACGAGAATATACGACTCGTAACATTCGAGGCAAATTGTATACGGACAGTGTATTCTATATGCCCTATGACGTAGGCCTGTCAGGTATTCACTGCCGGGAACGGTTAGCCTGGTGAAGAGAGTACATTAGCTGGATGCCGGAACAGTAGGCCTATAAATCGAGAGTTTCCGTGCAATATGACTGAAATCGTATATTCATATGGAGAGTACCAGGGACCAATCATAACCAAGAAAATGTCATTTCGTTACGATGGTGCTGGGCTGCTGATTTGGAGTAGCTTAGTATAGTTAGTTTAGTTATATTAACGTCCCGTTTTGAAGCAGCACGAGGGCTATTTTGGGACGTAATTTTGAACCACGATCAGATGACGAGGACGACGCCTGAGCTGACACCCTCTCCAAACTTCCGCACCACGCCATCGGGAAGACGTTTGACTCCCTACGTATGATTTAACGTGCAACAGGCCCAATACACGCCGGAATCGGGTTTCGAACTTGGAATCCTCCGGCCCCAAAGCTGAGACCTTATCACTAGGCCACCGCGGCCTGATTTGGAGTGGCATTCTCCTGGATCTTCGAACAGATCTCCAAATCCAACGCTGAGACATGGCAGGTCAGACTTATTGAGATATCATTCAACATGGTTGTCTGTTCAGGGTGCAATGGGTGTTTTCTTTATTGATGACAACACCCGTCCTCACCGTACAATCAAGAGAAACCCGCTAGGAATGGACGGCTTTCTTCCAAGATTTAAACCATGTCGAGCAATCTATGAGGCATACTTCGGGTGACAGGTTGCATCCTGTCATTCACCCCGAGGTCTGTTCCAGAACTTCGGATAGCAATAATTCAAGAGTGGAACGGCCTACCGCAAACTAAGATGGATAATTTAGCAAACCCAAGCTTACTGTCTTGCAGCGCACTGTACACACTGTCTTGCAGCACACTGTACACACTGTCTTGCAGCACACTGTACACACTGTCTTGCAGCGCGCTGTACTTATTGTCTTGCAGCGCACGTCAACGTTCATAAAAACCATATGTTGTTAGTTTTCCTATACAAGACATGTCTTCTCCCTTTGCTCCAGGGATCATATTCTTTATTTTATAGGGTGCTATGATACAAAAACTGTATTTTCTGTTCTGTAATTTTCTTTCCATTAAATAGTGTTTATGTTCGCAATAATATGTTTGTGCTTTTTCGGCTTAATGCGTATATATTTTCAATATCCTTAATGTATGAACATGAGTATAGGTCGATATCGAAAGGAAATAACAATTCACAATAAAATAGAAATTCTCAACAGAATTATTTTTGTACAAAGATTGAAGAAAGAAAATAAATTTTCTTTAAAAAAATTCTAATCAACTGAAAAAAATGTGATTATAAAATTTTTCTTTCTAAATGACATAGTTTTCAATAACCGTTATAACAATCATGAATTATATTTCAATAGAGGAAGGGAAACATTTACTATGTACTTTCATAGTTTGTCATTTCACAGAGAATTTTTGCAAACTGTCTGAGTAGCTTTCATCAACTGTTAATGTTTATCAATTATTTTGTTAGAAAGAGATGCAAAGACGTTTCTGTATGGTTCATGTAATTATAAATTTGCATTGAAGTATTTTGAAATCAAAGTTAATGTTCAGTTATTTTAAAAGTCACTCTTTACAATTTTAATATTTCAAATTGTTCTTTGTTTTCGCCAGTTACCACAGCTTCTCACTAATGAGTATACATTTGTTTTTCCGCTTTTAAATCCTACATTGAATTTTTTACGAGAGCAATCTTTTAAATCATTATTTGCAATTTTTATACTTTGCATATGCTTTTACGTTTTGAAAAAATAAAAATTAGTGAATACCATTGTACTAGCGTATATTTGTCCCATGTCCATCCAACCGGTTCGGTCGCTGTAATGCTTCAGGTACGGGGACATGGGGCGGCGTTCTGTACTAGCATATAGAGAAGTATGTCCGGCGGCGTACCTGCAACTTTTGCCACCTGGGACAGACTTGGAAAATGCCGTCCTTTCATAAGTTAGACAGGTCACATAAATATGAAAATAAAAAAAAACTCAAGGAAAAAAAAGAGATTTTACTTGTAAAGTTAATGAAATTTTTCTTGCTTTTTTATTTGTAAAATCGTTGATGTATCATTAAAATCTATTTTACTAGATAAATTATGTTTAATAGATAATATTGCAAGATCCCTCAACCGCAAGTTGCTCATCGTTGTGATTTTAGTTAATTTTTAATCTGTTTTAATTCCGAAAAGATTCGCTCCCAAGTTGCTCACAACAATTGTTAAATAAATTCTTATAATTATAAAAATATTAGGAACGGAGTTTTCCAGCCTGTAATTTTGAATAAACTGTAACAGTTGAAGGGGGCCTTCTTTCCACGTTTCCGTTCGATCTTCAATAGTGGCGACAGAAATAAGTCTTTTTTTCTTTAGATATGAAATTGCTTTGAGTCAATAACATTATTATTAGAGAATCGACATTCGTATTTTTCATTCAATAAATTGGATGGCGTAAGAAATGCACATTTCTTAGCAAGAATATTTAATTGTTGAAATCCTAAACTCATTTCTTGAATCACTCGGTCAGGTGAAGAAATCATTTCTCTCCTCTTCATGCCGCCATTCCCTGACGATTCGTAAAACCTCATAAATTTCTTTTGCAAAACTTACAGCAGAGGGAACTAGCGCGTATCATTTGCAATTAAATAGAAATTTAGAATAGTACCAAAAGGATTTCGAAGCCAAAGGATTCTTATATTGTCTTTGATTTTGTTTGGCCAATGACTTTCAAATAAATATCGCAATTTCTTTCTTCCATGTGTCACTTGATGCTAAATTACTTGATGACTTCAGATTCTTCTAAAGTCGTGCATTCAACTGCAGTGGAAGTAGTTGCCGTGTCTTCTCTTTTATCAGCATCAGTAATAACACTATTGACAGTAGTAGTAGGAAAAATGAATTCAACTGTACTAGAAGTCGGTGCAATGTGTTCTTCAACGGTAGCAGCAGTAGAAAAAGTTTCAATAGGATCCTGAGAAATAAATTTCAGTATAGTTCCTTCATTATTTTTCTTCGTTTCTTCTCTAGACCTTTTCATTTTTCTGAAAGCAGCACCGCTTTTTGTCGCTTCATCTCAAATTGAAAAAAAAACTATTTCCATTCAAAATAAATTAAATTGATTCCATTAAAATACAGCTTTTCAATACGGTTAAAATGATGCTTATTTGCGTTGGAGAAGAAAATAATTTAAAAATATATTCTTTAAGCCAAGAATTTAACGTTTAAAAACAAAATAGATTACATATTTATATAAACATATTTTAATTTCCCACTGATATGATTATAATTAAAATTTCGTTTCTCCAGTAGAATATTCGTTTAAAAAGAAAAGGAACTCTTTTTTCATACTTGAATAATTAAAATTTGAAAGTGAAATATTTTTGTACAAATTAAAATTAAGTTTTAAATTTTAACGATATTATAATACAGTTCAAACGAGTAGAGGAGAGTTGTCGAATTTGGGCCGGCGCCTAGATTGGACAAGTAACATAATTTTAATTCTATTAGATATCTGGGCCGCAAAATTGGCAAATAATGTTGCATCAATGTAAATGTGGTGCATAAAGTCAATTTTAAGAGAAAGCTCTACATGGTTACAGCTAGAAAACAAGTGTTTAAGATTTAGGTATCATCAACAAATTATTTTAACAAAAGAAAAAAGGCCCTTACGCTGTTTTAAAGTAAAAAGGAAATTATACGTTCCAATTTCGATGCTGTTCTTTTACAAAGAGACCTTTTTTGTCTTTTTAAGAGGTGCACAGACAACAGATTAGATCTGAGCATTGAAAAATGTAGTATTCTTAGTTCTACTCGAAAAGCTCAACCTTTGAATTATGTATATAAAATTAACAATCTTGTTTTATCACGCTCAAATTCAGTCACGGATCTTGGTATCATCTTTGACAATAAACTTGATTTTTCCCAACACTTTGATTCCATGGTCTCATGGCTTGGAATTCTTAATCGGAAAACTAGGGAATTTTCCAACGAACTTGTCCTGAAGGTCTTGTACTACGCTCATGTCCAATGCAATCTGAAATATTATAGTATTATCTAGGATCCCTATTACCGAAACAAAATTGAAATTATTGAGCAAATACAAACCAACTTCTTGCGATATTTACTTTACAAGAAAAATAGATTTTACTTGCAAGTTGTATCTGCTTCACTTCTACGTAATATCGTTAATATGCCTAGTTTATGTTCCAGACGAGATGTTTTTGCGTTCTCTTTTACAAAGATATTAATGGTCCGATAGATTATAGTAATATACTGAGTTCTATAAATTTCGCTGTGCCTGCCAGATATTTGAGAAACCATAGTTCATTTTAAGATGTTGACATAATTAAATCTCAGAAAATACAAGTTCTCATTGTACAAATTTTATAAATTTTTTAAATTTTCTGATGAACTTGACATTTTTCATATGTCTCATGGTGCTTGTTGGATGCAAAAAGCTGCGCCATAGCGGGAGGAGTTTGCCAGGAGACTGCCTATGCTCCAGTTTCCTTTAAGAGCCCGGAATGTGGGCGTTGTTCCAGTAAATGCAGTTATGTAGTAATGGTGGCTGTCACTCTTGCTTTTGTGTTCATGTTGCTTGTTGGTTTTATATACTGTTTTAGCTATTTTAATAAAGTATCGTTTTGCCAAGATGGGCTGTATTATTTGAGACTATTACACCAGATCAAAAAGAAAATCTGGAAGATTTAGAGAACCTGCCTAGTCTTTTAAATGTGTTGTCATATTAGATGCAATATAATGGCGTCTGCGACAGGACACTTTTGGTCTGGTAAGTGTTTTCGAAATATTCATTTGAAATAATGGAGGCCCTGAAGACACAACGGAAATCTTTGAGAACTGCTTTGACAGTTGCAGAATGAGAAGCAGCACTTGGCGATTCTCGAGGCTGATGGAAAGAATCTTGGTAAACTGAGCTCGTTACATTCACAGTTGGATGATAAATTTTCACGTTTAGAAGCGATTCAAAAAGAAATATCCTCATTGCTTTTGGAGGATATTACCACTCATCTTGAATACGACGCAGACACTGAAGCTGCTGAAAGCTATCGAGATGATTATTTTGAGCTGAAAACCAAGGTTGAAGAGACTTTACGCAATGTTCTTCAATGGAGTTGAATAGCTCCATTCATTGTTTTGAGTTGAAGAAGTTTTCGGGTGACCCAAAGGAATTCCTGATATTTTGGAGTATTTTCTCGAAAATTCATGAATCTAATTATTTGACTGAAATCGATAAGTTCCAGTATTTATACCAATGCATGCTATCCGAGTCCAGAGTTGAGGAATTGATTTCTAGTTTTCCAATTACTACCGAGAATTATTCGAAGGCGATTCAGCAGCTGAAGGCAAGATTTGGCCGGGAGGATCTTCTGGTACAGATTTATGTGCGAGATCTTCTTTCACTTGCAATGAAGAATGCTGTCGCTGGAAAGAATTCTCCCGATTTGGCAACTCTTTACGACATGTTGGAGACAAAGCTTTGGAAAGCTTGGGACGTACTAAGGAGAAGTTTGTTGATTTTCTGGAACCGCTAGTGGAATCTTGCCTGCCGGAAAGTGTTTTACGTGCCTTTGAACGCAGTAAAATTTCGGGAGATGCTGATGCTTCTAAAAGTCGGAGGTCCCTCGAGAAGCTAATGTCCTTTTTGCGTCATGAAATCGAATCTGAAGAAATAATCAACCTGGCTCGTGAGGGATTCGTGAAGAATGGCGGATTGTTTAAAAGAAATAAAAGTGCTGTTTTAGACGCCACGGATACGGCAACGACAGCCATGTTGGTTAGTACCAATCCTTCATATGACGGGGCATCCACGGGCAAGAAAAACTGTGTATTTTGTAAGATTTCATTAAAGCTCTGAATGTCTTTTGGCTCAAAATATGTCTTATAATGATAAGAAACATATATTGTATAAAAATAGATAGTTTTTAACGCATTAGATATGGACATGCAAGTAAGAAATGTAAAGTTAAGGTAAAATGTTTAAAATGGAATAGGCAGCATACAACTTTAATGTGTCCGGGTAAGGAACAAATTCTTCCTGTCAAAGCTAATATAAAGAAAGTACTGAGGTAGCAAGCAATTTATCAAGTAATAATTTCCATAATAAAGTATATTTGCAGACTGTTTGTGTATAAATTGTAGGTCAGGGAAATAAAATGCGTGTTCGGGAACTTTTGGATAGTGCTTCTTCCCGCTCATACGTAAGTAACATAGTTGTTGATTGCTTGAAATTGCGACTCCTCAGACATGAAAAGTTGATTCATGGTCTGTTCTGGAGGAAGGAAACACTGTATTTATGCAGTAGAAATTCATGATTTAAATGGTTCTTTCGGGTACTGCTGTTAGGTGTTTTCTGAGCCTAAGAATTGTGGCTTTGTTCCTAAAATAGAGGATCCATAAATATTGGAAAATTTAAGAGTTAAAAAGCTTGAGCTATCTGATGTAACTTGTAATGAAAATGCGATTGACCTTTTAATCGGAGCAGATTTAATTGGGAAATTATTAACGGAAAGTTGTGTTCAATTAAATTTTGGTTTAGCTGCAATTTATACAAAATTGGGATGGATTGTTATCGGTAAAGAAACTGGGCTCTATTCCAATGATGATTATCCAGTTATGGATTCTGTGCAGACAGTCCTCTCTTTGTATGTTAACAATGCTACCTTGAGACAATTATGGGACATTGAGTCTTTGGGCATTCGTTGGACCCATTGGAAATGTGACAAAAAATAAAGCATTTGCCGAGCAGCAGAAAGAATTTCATGAAAAATTGACAGTTCTTCCCGATGGTAGGTACGAGGTAGAATTGCCTTGGTAATCAGATGCAAGAGCGAACTTGCCAGATAATAAAGAATTAGCTTTAAAACGACGGGGAAATGCTATATTGAGGGCACGTAATAAGGGCATGACTTGTTTTTTCTTTCTGTTTTGCATGTTGATATTGTGCTGATAAATAACTGTAATAAAAATTCTGTTTCTAAATCTACTAAACTAATTTTGTCAGAAATAGAAAGTGCAGAAACTGTATTGATAAGTTTAATTCAAAGCCAATATTTTTCTAGTGCAAAGGCGATACCTTCAGTTGATGTTTTTAAGGACGAGAATGGGATTTTGAGAGTTAAGACTCGCATAACTGAACGTAAAGATGTACCAATCTTTTTGAATCCCATACTTTTGCCCAATAATTGTACACTAATTAAACGTTTGATAGAGTCTGTACATAGAAAGCATTGTCACGCGGGAACCCAGATAATTCTGTCTATATTAAGAGAAAAATTTTGTATTGTCAAATCGCGTAAGACTATTAGAAGTGTAATTAATGGTTGTATGAAGTGTAAACGTTGTAAAGCAAAAAAATTGACTGTTGAATATTGTCCGCTGCCTAAAGATTGAGTTTCCGATACAGTGGCATTTGAGGTTATAGGAGTAGACTTAGCGGGACCACTTTTCTGGAAAAATGGTGCGAAAGTTTGGATAGTATTGTTCACACGTGCTGTATATCGAGCCGTTCATCTTGAACTCGTGGCTTCTCTAACCACAGATGGCTTTTCGTTGATTTATAGCTTGAACAGGTAGACCGAGAACGGTTTATTCAGATAATGGCACCAATTTTAAAGGTGCATATAATGAATTATCTACTTTACATTGGGAAAAAATCGTGCGAGAGGCAAACATTAATAGAATTTTATGGAAATTCAATCCTCTCACGTCTTCCTGGTAGGGAACGGTTGGCTCGAGTTATTAAAGAATTGTTAAGACGCTCTCTCGGAAAGTCGATCTTATTCTTTGAGGAACTCGGGACAGTGTTATGTGAATGCGAATCAGTTATAAACTCGCGTCCTCTTACTTATGTCTCTGAAAATTCAGATGATCTTGTTCCTTTAACTCTGTCTATGTTTTTGATTCAGAATCGGAATTTTAGTACCGGTGATATATATATTGTAGAAACAAAGTTTCAGAAAGAGACTAAAATTTCGAACTAAACTTTTGAAGAATTTAAGGCTTCGATTCCGAAAGGAATATCTAAGCTTATTGATTCAAAAACAGAGTAGGAATAGGAATGTTCGTGAACCCCAGATCGGGGAAGTTGTATTAATAGCCGACGATAGTAAAAAACGATTAAATTTGCTTTTGACGATAATATTGGAAGTGTTGCCAGGTCGAGATGGAAAAGTGCGTACTGTTAAAGTGAAAACACAGTCCGGGGTTACCTCAAGGCCCGTGCAGCGAATTTATCCTTTAGAGTTAGGTGTAGATCAAGTTGATTCTTTAAAGCATGAAATGATTAATATTGTAAGGAAGACTGTCTGTTCTAGCTCTTCCTCTGGTGTCAATGAATATGAATTTGATTTATTTAACCAAAATATGTGTTTTTTGAGTTCTAGCATTCACTCAAAAAGTGGGGAGGATGTTTGATGTAAAGAGCTGCGCCATAGCAGGGGGAATCTGGAGCATGCGCAGTCTTCCTCTAAGAGCCCGGATTGTGGGAGTTGTTCCAGAAATGCAGTTATGTAGTAATGCTGGCTGTCGTTCTTGTTTTTGTGTTCATGTTGCTTGTTGGTTTTATATACTATTTTAGTTATTTTAATAAAGTATCGTTTTGCCAAGATGGGCTATATTATTTGAGAGACTATTACACCAGATCAAAGAGAAAATCGGGTAGATTCAGAGAACCTGCCTAGTCTTTTAGATGTGTT
Source organism: Araneus ventricosus (assembly GCA_013235015.1). NCBI lineage: Eukaryota > Metazoa > Arthropoda > Arachnida > Araneae > Araneidae > Araneus > Araneus ventricosus. The sequence goes on from BGPR01000063.1 coordinate 1,080,486, forward strand.
GTCATATTAGATGCAATAGTGCTTTTAAATCGAAATGTTTACAACTTTTAAACGCATGTGTTTTATTTTGCCTTTTTACATCGACTGATATCCAACTTTTTAGATTTTTATGCATCTTAATTTCCCGTGTTTTTATGCATTCGACCATTTTTTAATGTTTTTTATAGGTTTGTGTTTATTTTTTTTTATTCTGCTTTCGGCGCTGTGTGGCAATTTATTTTCATCTCAATTTATTTTGATCTCGAGTGTGTATTTTCTTCTTTAAACTTTTAAACTGCTGGTGTGTTTTTGAGGATTTGGTGCTCGTGTGTTTTGACTTTTTAACCTTTAACTTTTTTGAAATTGTCACTTGATATGTTTTAAATTCTTTTAAAAATACGACTTTTAGAATCGTAGTGTGTTTTAATGTTTTTGTGATTATGCGTTTTCGTTGTGTTTGTAAACTTTTTTATGATCTTGTGTATTCTGTGTTCAACTTTTTATTTTCTAGCGCATTTTTTAAAAATGTTTGTTTTTGTTGTTTACAGCACTCTGTAAATGGAGTTATCTCTGTAGTGTGCTTTTTTTAAATAAATAAATAAATATTATTATCAGTGATAAGAAATTTATTTGACTACAATTTACTATAAAAAATTTATTATAGTTTAAAGATAAGGGGATTTTTTTTGTTACCTAGATTGAATCACGAAGTTACATAAATTGAGCCTTTTAAATCAATGGGAATATTATCTTGAACTACAGGAATAGCTCAAAAATAGTAGAACAAGCCACACCAAAAAGTATAAAAAACCCAATAAAAGGACACTAAAGCCCTTTGAAGTTGGATGAAAGGGAACAAAAACTAAGGATACTAAGTAATTATTTGCTAGAAAACAAAGGAAGATGTAATACAGTGCATAAAATGTCATAATTGTGCCCAGGTTTGAATTTGAGAATCAAAAAATATTTTTCCTTTAGTTTTGCTTAAAGAATTTGGTGGTGCAATTTAGGAGACCAGTTTCCTTATTGAACAGACGACGCAATTTTTTAAAGCTATTCATTTTTCTATTTGAATGTGCATTTCATAAAAAAAATTAATTACATTGTTTTCAAGATAAACTACAATTAAAAATTCTACTTGTTTTTCATTAAAATTACTTTTCTAACACTTTACATTAAAAAAATGTCCAGGTTTCCCAAATTCGGCAGCCTTCCCCTATATTTAGATTTTATGAAACTTCAATTTATACTCAAAACAAATTGACTTGTGTTTTGAAACTAAAAGAACAAAATTCCTTATATATTGCGGCCAAGAAGTTAATATCATTAACTCTAAAAGTAGTGGAAAATATTTATAGTTTTTATCAGAAACTTAATAATTTTGGAATAAAAATTATTTTATTTGTAAACAAAAAATGTCGTTTTCGTTCAATAGCAACTAAAACAAAACGAAAGTTGGTTTTAATTTACGAGAATACTTTTATATTACCTTTCAACAAAAGACTAAGAAAAAAATACATTGCTGTTTTCTGCAGTACTGTAAAGTATAATAATACAACTGTGAGCAACAAATAATTCCGGATCTGTATGCGTTTATGCTTTTGTTTTTTCTAATGCACTTAGCTCTACTTCGACGATGCTAGCCACATTATTCACTTGATGCCCACATGTCTGCAGATTGTGAAATCGTGTGAACATCATGCAATCTTTCAAATATCTGCAGTTTACTTGCATAAGGCCAAAAATTATTATATGATTACTTTTATTAGTTTAGTTTTTTATTACACAATGTAAGAACTAGTTTTTCATATTTTTTAATGTACACAAGTTTTTCAGTTCAATTCAAATTTTTCAGAAAATTAAAAAAAAGTTGTTCGGATTATCCGGATTACCGGGTTCTACTGTATAAAACTTTGTCTGCATGTCTCATTTTACCGCCCCTTTCAAAGTACCACCCCTCCCCCTTCATTTACGCCACTGAGGGGGAAGGGGCGGTACTGAGTATGTCACTAAGTTTCTTGAAAGTATAGATTATCTGTAGCTACTTTTTAATTTTCGACCCTAAAAAATGATGCTAAAGAAATTATTGTGCTGTTTTTCATCATTTTTAAAAACCCTCTAGAAGTATCTATGCATTTTTATATTAAAAGATGGGTCCAGGAGGAAAAGCGACGAGGGTCCAATTTTTTAAATTTTGCAGGAAACTGAAAACAAAGTTTCCAGTCTTCTGGACAAGGAGTTAATAATGCTAACTCCATTTTTATTTTAATTAAGTATATTGAGTCAATACAAAAAATCATGATGTGCTAAAAATTTATTTAAAAAATAGCTGTAGCACATTTATGTTCCTTCTATTTATAAAGGAGAATGTGTTCGAGTCTGTTTGTGTGGGCCCTCTACAAGGCAGACCGTTGGACATAGATCTGTGAAATTCGATACAAACATGTTTTTCTTTGGGGGGAGATGTGGACTTAAGGGTTATTTTTTAAAAATATAATTAATTAAACATTAAGCGAAAATTTTCCTTAATAACTTCGGCAATATAAAACCACAAAAATTATTTTTACACCATCTAAAAATTCGAAAAATTATCTTTTCTATTATACTAAATTAGTTGCCCTAGAATTTCTTCTTTTATTTTAACAAACTTTTAAGACTACTTTTAGGTATATTTTACTACAATACTTTTCATAGTTGTAATGGAATTTAAATCATTGTCGTTGTTACTAAAAATATTTAATCCTGGATTTTTCTGCCATTGTTGCACAAGGTATGAAGATCTGGCCTATATTGAATATGTTTCTTTTTTAAGCATGGTTTTAGAAAAATTTTGAATTTTTTTAAAGTCAGCAATGATAAAATTTTTATAGTTTGTGCATTTGTAAACACTACTGCTCTATTCTGTCATATAATTGGGTGATAAAAAAATATATATTATCGTTCTTTAAGCTTGATGGTTTCCTTTCTTATGATAGTGCACTGAATTTTTTATTGAATCAATTATCAAAAATTCTCCAAGATATTACACAAAATATGAAACATTATACAAGCGGTTCGAATTCGAAAATTCTTCGAAACAAACCCATCACCAATTCGCCACCTCGCAGTGGAATCATCTTTTAATCTGGAACCTCATCAGTCTTCCTCATGCGCGCGCAACCTCATAGTTTTTTCCGTTTTTAGTAGATATTATAAAACTACAACCATCGAGCTAACAGATACCATTAAAACTTCAAAATCAGAAAGGGAAATGGTTCTTCGTCATTTTCCCCCTGGACTTTTCATATCATATAAATATATCTACGAATAATAAAAGCGAATGGGAGTGAGTGTCTATTGGTTGTCTGCTGAGCAGACTGTTGGACCTAGTTCGGAGGGAGGGAGTATGTCCTTCAGAGCGAGTTTTTAAAAGATTATTCAGAATTTTAATTAAAACTATTTTACCCCGAAGAATAAGTGTACAAAATTTGGTTGCGATCCAGCCTGTATTAGGAGGTGCCTAACCATCTCTTATTTGATTTGGATCACCCTGTACATAAGAATAGATCTATTTTGATGTCATTTATTAAAATCTCCATTTCATTATACGAAATGGGAAGGAAAATTCATTAAGAAGAGGATTCATTAGAAACTGCTGCTTTTTGGTCCTTTAGGGTGTATCCCCCTGGTAAAGAATGAAAAGCGTCTATCTATTTATTTATGACTGATTATAAGTTGGAAATTCCGATCCAATCGGTGTTTCATTGAATCCCACATGAGACGAGTACTTATTCCCTTTGACTTTTATCCTTGTGATCAAAAATGATTCACTAACTTTCTCAAACTAAAGAATTCGTGATCGCTTCATCTGCCGAAGAATAAACAAGATTAAAGCATTTTTGCTTTCTCAGCCCTTTTTCCTGGCGAATCATGACACATGACATGGAAACGAACTAACTTTAATTCCTGGAATTACTTCTGACGTTACGAAACTTTCCTGTCGTGTTCAGTATCAATGTTCTTTTAAGCTCTTTACAATTACTTCTTTCGACTTTTTTCGAGAAAGGAAACCGACTGAGAAGCAACACAAAAGTGTAATTTTCCCGACAAGAAAAGAGTGGAAAGGTAATTTCGGCATCTAAAAAGCCTTCGAGGCCCATTTGAGAAACAATTTTTTTCGAACTGTTTTATTTATAAAATAAAGTTTTGACAACAGTAGAATTTTAAGAAACAACTGTGTTTCGAGTATGTTAAAGAAGAAATAATTTCCCAGTCAGGCATTTATTTCAGTTGTTACAGAATATGATTAACTGATTGTTTAATGTTTTATTACCGAATCATTCCAAGAATACACGAGGGCTGCTGATGATAGCTAAGTTCAAGCCATTAATTTGATACCTTTTGTTAGAACAATGCCACATTTTTAGTTAAATAACAGTTATTTTGGGTGTGGGCCTTCTAGTTTTGAGCCGTCTTCACCTGAGCCTGTACTTCCATCTACAAACTTATGTTATTAGGAAAGTTAGGCAAATAAAAACGAGTTCCGTTTAGTGTAAATTCCTCAAGAAACATCTCTTTAATTAATACACTTAGACCTGCAGGGGTCAATAATGCGATATCCTTTATTATATTGTTTTAATACGGCTAATCTCTTATTATTAATTAAATCTTTTATCTTATTAAAATTATAGTTCAATTATAACAGATATAAAATATAGTAAAATATTTATAAGGTGTTTAAGTGCACGAAGAATTTGCAAATATGTTTATTCAAGTACGATAATTTTTATGTATTTTTTCATTCAGTCTTGTTCATGAAATTTAATATATGATTAGTCATCGTGAGAGATTTTGAAACAAATCTAACCTAAAGACGTGTGATACTTGAATACAATGCTGGTAAAATGGCATTTGTTTTACAACTCTCAAGATTGTTGATACGTTTCATCAAAGATGTTTGGAAATTTCTTTGATGGCCGAATCCTTAATGTTAAATTAAGGAAAAGCTTTGTACCGTATGCACATATTCAGCGCTTTATTGAGGCTATACAACCTTAAGTTCTTTCCCTTTATTGGGAATATGATTATCTTAAGTAGCAACAATTAGCGTTTACTCTACATATTTCTATCTGAAATAAACATATCTTAATGAAAAGGGCATATTTTATTCTTTGGCAAAAATGCTCAAATGCCTTTTGTTACTTTTTATATGGGTATAAAATTTATTTAAAGGACTTCTATGTTGAAGATGGTAAGGAAGCCCGATTAATTAAAAATTTATTTAGTTCAAAATCTTATTACATTTAATAAAATTATGTGATCTTGTCATCAAACTTAATGAAAGATAAAACGCGAGTCAGAAAAATATTTTATGTATAATAAGTAGCTAATGCAATAAGCCAATAACTGCACAATACAGGAAGATAGTTTTTCAAATTTTATTTTATATTGATTGGTAGTTTGTTTTCATATTATGTATACGAAACCGTTGTACATTATGCAACATAGCAGATGACACGTAGGCACAAGCATCAGTAATACGCCGTCGAAGGTTCTGCAATAGTGACAGAAAGGATTTGCAATGTCTATTTATTTTTTATTTTACCTCTGGTAAGTATCGCAACGCGAAAAGCATGTATCATCCGTACTTACCACGTCTGCAAGAAACGTAGATTGAATCTCTAAATAATTCCTGATAAACCTGCAACACGTGTAACTTCCCTCGACATCTCATGCCAGTAGTGCCTGCAAAAAGTATTGTCTGGTAAGGATGAATACACTTAATTCACCCTGGATTTTCTAATCGCTTTTCACAAAAGCATGCCGTCTACTCGTGACGTCACAATTTTGAAATCGCGACTACGTTTTATAATCTCTATTGTTAACATTAACGTGCGAAAGGCATATTTTCGAACTATATCGATAATGTTCAACAACTTTGTAACTGGCATTTTTTCCGTATCCCATACCGTTTCCAAGATGGAAACTCTACATTTTTACGCTAGGTGGCGTAGCGCATAGCTACTTTACTGTAACTAGACCTACGCCGGAGGGCACCACGAGTTCACGGATGAGAAGCCGCCGGATAAGTAAGTGGATTCTCGCTTCCCCTGGGGGATAGTAATAGTGGGGGTCGAGTTACCTCCCACTAGTGATAGTACGTACGTCCTTCGGGAGGGGTCGGGCCGTGGTCGGTGATGACTATTAGGACTCCGGCCTCAGTATTCCAGCTATTGCAGCGACTGCCATTCAAGTCCCCGAGTGCCAACGCAAGACGGGGGTAACAATTAAAGTTACTATAACTAGACACCACTTTTATGACTATAACTGTCTCCGATATGAAGTTAAATTGAGGGACGCTGAGGAGTTTAACTGCTACCCTGTATATAGTCCTATTATGGCAATTCTTTTATTATAACTTGATACTAAAACAATTTCTTTCAGCAGAAGATTACAAAGAGACAGATTTCGGATAAAACTCCAGTAGAAGCACAAAAAAATAGAAAATAATTGTGTAATTTTACTTATAGATGCTCAGTTACTATTCTGAAAATTACTTAAGCGAAAGAGCGTTTAAGTCCAATGGAAAAAAAAGAAGTATAATTAGTGTAATGGTAATTTGTGGTGTTCCTGCAGAAGACAATGGCTATTTTAAATTTAATAAAAGGATTTTAAATTCATTGAAAAATCTTTATAGCGATGGCTGCTATTAAACTCACCTTAGAAAGTGATGGCAAATAATTTAATTACTTTTAATAAATAAAAAAATATGTTCAGACATTATAGAGTTTTGTCACGTTAATCTGGTCACCATGAAGTTTCTACTTGATGTTCGAAAGCACGTGTGATTAGAAGGTTTTATGGTTATATACAGTATGTTGTTGGGATTCTGGGAATAATGCGCAAGTTGCAGTCATGAATAATCGGAGCAATGTGTCGGAGTAAGAAAGAGAGATGATTATTAGCTCCTGGACCAAATTTGGCAACATTTACGAAACTGCACAGTTTGTGAACTTTTCGCGAGATGCGTTCTTAAATTGTATCGGGAATGACCATATCACGAATAAGGTATAGATCAGAGAAGTGAGCGGTGACTACGACGATGTATTCGGGCCGAATGTTGTTACATTGAAGCAACTGAAATGAAAGAGGAGGTTGTCAACAGAGTTTCGAAAATGACGATTTAGAGAACCTTGCTGCGTGTGGGGCTCAGGAACAGAAGTATGAGAAGTATTGTCACGACACCTGTGCTAAAGACTGTTCATCCGCAAAAAAGTTTGACGTTTCCACAGCAGTACCAACTGAGGATCTCCAGTGATTGGCGTATGGTTACTTCTCCGATGAATCACGTTTTTTTTTGCTCCGTCGGACAGAAAGTTGAGTATACACTGAGAAACATGGAAAAGCAAACATCCTGTATCTATTTGTGAACGACTGCAAGCTGTTGGAGGTGGCGTTCTAATCTGTGGAATGTTTTCGTACCATATGATTTGGGTACCTTGGCCACTATGGAAGACATTGTAGACCAAATTCAGTCTGCATCGATTCTTGTAGACCCCGTACATCCCTACATTTAGATTGTTTTATTTGGGATGGATGGAGTCTTCCAGCACGACAATGCAACTTGTCACACAGATGAAACTTAAGTGAATGATTGGAAGAGCATGAATCGAATTTACTTCCCAGACTCTGCGGGCACTCCTCAGTAGTGTATTGCGCAGGAGTCAGCACGGTTCCTTATCCTTTTGAATGTCTTCCAACACCTTGTTGTGTCACTCCCAGCGTGTCTAACTGTTGTCCGCGCCACACATGAAAATTACTTACGATATTGACCGGTATGTGTCAGAGTATTGTAATATTTATCATGTATTATGGAATGTCGTAAATAGTGCAATCTGTAATAATAATACTTAGATAATAATACTTAGTCTTAACTTGTTTTCGCATTAACTTTACATACATGAGTATGAAAAATTAATTAAAATTTTGAGTACTCAATTTTTGATTGTGTGAAATTCCAAAATTCACTAGTTATAAAAATATGTGGTGTATCTAAGAATGATTACAACTATAAGGAAACAAATACATGCATAATTTATGCGATTAACGACATTTTAATGTAAAGTATATTAACAAGTTAAGTTTATTGATAAAAAACAAGACAAAAATGTTGTAACTTTAAAATTAATTCGCTTTAAAGTTGTTATCATATTAATGCAGACGAAATGTCACAAGGGATTGCAATACCAGAAAAAAATGTTAAATCATCTTTTTTTTGTATCTAAATACAGCAACAACCCACTAGCTGTATTTGTAAACTAAATACTATAATATAATTGTTTCAGTAATCATATTTCAATCTTTGAGATACATTATCCGTTAACTAATAATAATCATTTTCATAATATAATTTTATTTTCAGTCTGTATTTCTTCATTTTTACACTTGAAGTGAGAAAAATGAACAATTATACAATATAGCAATGCATTATCCAGGCACGGTTTTTATTCCTACTCAGGGAAGTGATGAATATTTACATGACATACATTTTTGTATTTTTTTAAGACTAATGTTGAGTAATTTAATAATCAATAAATTAAATAATTAACATATAATATTTTTGTATTGAAGTATTAAAAGTTTTTAATTAATAAATTTTAATTAAATAATTTAAAATTAATTTTTGATTACTTTTCTTATATACAGAATAACATGACTGATACTCTAAATTATGAATTGCTCATTGCCAGATTAAAATAAGTTATAATTTTTTAACTGCAACAAACTAGGTGTATTTGCAAACTAAAATTTTCTTTCTACTAACATATTTGTTTAAAAAATGATTAAAAGTCACAATCATTTTGAAACCTAATTCTCCAAAAGTCCTTTAAATTTGATACACTGTCTATCATGGCAAGAAATCTGTCACGTAAATACGATTGAGAATGTTTTAAATTTATCAAGGAGGAAAGATATTGTAAAACCCTCTAAAATACTTTGTATTTAGTAGGATGGGTTTTATATAAGGTTGAAAGAAATGTCTCATGCCGATCTTTGGGTTTGAAGTTGTTTAGGAATATGATTCTCCAGTATAAAAATGTTTTTTTCCCTTTTAGAATTTAAACTAAATAAAATACAAATACTTTAACAAGTATTAACAGTCTCCAGTCGGCATTTTTTTGAATTTATTCAACTTTTTTCTGGTTTAACATTTACAGTTATCTTTTTAAAAAACAATGGAATGTAGATAAAATAAGTTTCATTTTAAGTTGGCATCGAAGTAACTGTGGAATAAAAATAAATATTTCTACTCAATGGAAACATTTTGGATGCAATTCGATAAAAAGATTCTAATTGTGAAAAGACAAAATTTGGAATTCGGCGTCATTCAGCCTAGAGTATTTGGACAATTCTTAACGTATTTTGATACGACCTATGAAAAATGTTTTTATTTTTTCCTGTGTAACGAATTTTCGCAATAGTCTTCATTGTTAAAATAGTACATATAAAAATTTAATTCTTAGTTTTATAGATGTATTTAAATTTGAAAATTTTAATAGTTGTTTTAAATTTCAGTAGTTTGTATATTGATATGGCTTTCCTGGATATATTGAAAAGACTGGACTATATTATCGGTTTCAGTAATGTAAATATGATAAAAAAAATCGTCAATTATAATTTCAATCTGTAAAATAAAAAAGCTATATAAAAATAAGTTTATTTCCTATTATTATCTCCTATTTTGTTAGAAGAAAAAACGAATTTTGTGTGCATGATATTTTCATGAAAAAAAAGCATTTTTTGCTTTGAAATTAGATTATTATATATATATGCATATATATACATATAATCTCGCTTAATTTTACTTTAAATTCTAATATTATATATTTTAAAATCTTAAGTAATTTTGAAATACATTAAGACTTTACTATCTTAAACTTCAGTTTCATTTTATTTCCCGCGCTGGAGGTATATTAAATCTCGCGTTTTGGCATATTTATTACTAAAAGAATATTCTAATTACTTCCACGCGCCCACATAAATCGCGAAATCAGTGACTTGTTGGCGCCATACTTTTCCCTAAAACACATACGTAATTTACTAAAAATAGCTATTATTCCCTTCACTTTGATCACGTGTCTATATGTTAATTCCTTATCTGAGAAAATGCAGGGATTTCTGTTCTCTTTTGATTTAAAAATCCTAAACTATGATGCATGCATGTCAGCCACTCTCCTCCTGAAATTGACTTAAATATTTTGATAATAAATAAAAATTAGTTAATAACTCGGCCTGTTCCTTATTTAACGACTACAACAATGAAGTCATTTATATATATATATATATATATAAACAAATAAGAAACAATCATAACAGAATTGTAAAAGCAACATAATCAACATAAACATTCATAATACAAAATGTCAAGAAAAAATCTACCGAAAGAAAATGCCGATAGTATAGAGAGAAAATAAACAAAAGGGGATATATAATAATCTCACCTGATTTTATTTCAAATTCTAATATTATATATTTTAAAATCTTCATGTATTCCAAAATCACTTTTCTATAACTCTAGTTTCATTCTTTTCCCGCGCTGGAGGTATATTAAACCTCTCGTTTTGGCATATTTATTACTAAAAGAATATTTAATCGCTTTCACGTGTCCACCGAAAATCATGACGCGTCTCCTTGGAGCTAGACTTTTTCCCTAAAACGCTTACGTAATTTATTAAAAATAGCCAATATTCCCTTCACTTTGATCACGTGTTATATTGTTCTTCCCTTATCTGAGAGAATCGGGGATTTTCTGTACACTTTTACTTAAAACTTCAACTAAGATGTTGGCATGTCCGTCACTCTCCAAAATATTTTCATAATAAAGCAAATTGGTTAACAACTCGGCTGTTTGATGACTGCAACAATGAAAACTTTATATAAATGTATATATAATATAATCTTTCTGTAAAGGAGTTCACCACCCTCAATTCGATATCAAAAATTACCTCTATACATTTCTTTTTAACTTGGACGCAAACGTTATCCTCTGGACAAAGGAAAACTAAGACTTTAAGATGTTACAAAATGTACCTTTGATACTTACGATTGAATTACGACAGAGAAACAATTCTTGTTCCGACCAATTTAGGATTTTCTAATAAAATATTAGTCCTTCCTGGCATAAAACAATATATTCAAAGATATTTTACTCAATTATTGATTCAAATAGAGTGAACAATTTTTATACGTGTTCGTTATTTTTGTGTCCTGAGCGAAACACATTTATTATTTAAAAAATTTAAATTATAGATTTTTATAAAATTCAAAATTTTATGTTCATAAAGCATATCTGCACTGTCAATACGTTTCACACTTGCAATGGAAATATAGGTTTTATAATAAAACGACATTCGGGAAATTTTCATAATGAAGTCGAAAATGGAATCTATATACACAGGGAGTTCGGAAAATATTTGACAAAATTTTAAATGGTTGGTAGAGGGAACCAAAATAAATGATTTTTTGTCATACAATATGGGTCTAGAAATGTTGCGTTTAAACGCTATTGGTTAAGTGCATTTTGAAAGTTTGAATTAAAGAATGCTATATGACAGGCCATGAACTTAAATATTCCTATTTTTGCTGTAAAGCTCGAGGGAGTGACCACAAATACTAATACAAGTTCTACATCCACAGCACATGGATCTACATACCATTTCAGAAAAAAATCAGTTATGTCTCGAATATTTACTAACAGCGAAGAGATTTTGCTCAGAGCCAAGGTCGTGTAGTATATGGTGTCCTGTTATTAAGATATCCAAAAAACGTGATGGTGAAGAAACAGGTTCATCTCACCATTCAGTGGTTATGAATTAAACAGCTCCGTACTACATTCTTGCGCTATTTCTAGCCCAATATTTTATCAAAGAAAAGTTTATTTTGGTTTCATTTACCACACTTTATATTTTCCGAGCACCCAACATAAAAGAATGACCAAAATCTCATGACTTTCCTAAATCTCACTTTATGCAGCCATACACAAATCCAACACTATACGGTTGGTTTTGTGTTGAAATTATGCCTTTTGCAATTATCATCTTTTTCTCAACTGTAATCAGTCACTTGATTTAATTAAGTCGTTGCTGTGATTTCTCGCGTTTGGAATTTCGTCACAATGTATGATAACTCAGATTAGAGGATACAAAACGAATAATTTTGAGTTCTCTTTTAATGCATTTGTACGCAAAGAGAAGGGAAAATATTGATTTTTTTCAAATGAATAATAAAAATATTGAAATTAAATCCACATTGTTCAATATTTCTTTACATGGGTCCGATATATTTATAGTCTTGTTCAGGTCTTCTGTCTTTTTTCTGTAAATTTTATTCCTAATGTTGTAAGTTTTTATTAGACATTTTTAAGTGTGACTTCTTTACACTTCACCCTTTGGGGTAGCAAATACTGAAAGTTTTTCAAATTCTGTTTGTCGTAATTTTTAAAAATATATTAAAAGGAAGCATTATTAAACTGTGCAAAATATTTCTGTATTATCAGCATAAAATGAATTATCAACTGTAAAATAAATTTAAAATGCCCACTTACGGAATCTACTCCATCCCGATTGTGAACACTTACCGTTTGCAATATCAACCAAATGATTGCTAGGGAATCTGTATTATTTTGTTCCAGCTATTCAAAAATCCTTGTTTACAGAACACTCAGAGGGTTCTCCGTAATTGTAGAACATGTATCTGTAGCTTTAAAGGATTCTCGCAATTTTCTCAACAAATATTCCACATGCTTGGAATCCGAAAGGTGAGGATTTCAAATGTATTTTGAAAGGATTTGGCATGGTAAAATATTTTGAAACATTGTTCAGTTGAGATTAGAATGATCTGTTCTCCACTAAGTTATTAAAATGAGTTGTCAATAAATAGAAAGCAGAAATGAATATACAATCTGTGAGCAATCACGTATAATTCAAATTAAAACCTTTTCACTCTTTTCATGGATTATTTGTTAGGTGAATTTAGTATTGAATGAATAAAAATTAAATCTGATATCATACTTTGTACAACTTCAAAAAGGTAGGTGCATTATTGAGAGGTCAAATTTATCAAGCACTTTTCTGGATGATAGGAGAGTATCATAATTTCGACTGAGCGTTATGACTAGTCAAAGGAATTCATTTACTTTGATAGACTTAGGAAAAGTCTTTCAGAGTTTTTCAAAATAGGTATTCTGACAGATATTTAATATTAATGGGAAAATCATCTATTGTGATTAAAACTGTGCTAGTAATCTTTAGGTTGGTCTGGTTATCCAATAAACAATCGGTTTGCTAAACCAGCATTTTATATAGCTTTTCCACATAGCCTTGAGGAATATGCCTTGTGAAAGTTTTCTCCTAAGCGAAGAATAATGTTTTTATTTAGTCTTGACAAAATCTATTTCCAAAATATTCTACAGAATTTCCGATTTAATGATAAGAATTGGCAATTTGAAATAGACGAGAAGCTTCTTATTGTAGCACTTACGTATACTAATTGTATTCTGAGATGATAAGAAAGAAATCATTCCTAGTATTGATGTAAGACACGTGAGAAGATTTGCTTTGTGATAAGTAAATCAATACTAAATGAGCTTTTTCCATTCTTATGTAAGAGAATACTATTGTCGATTTCCAATATGATAGATTCGAGCAGTCGTTGTTCTTGTGGGAACCATTCTATTCATCTGTAGTTCTATTTTTTTAAAAGAATAACTTTTTTTGTAAAATAGGTGCAGAAAAAAATTAAAATCCTCCATTATTTGAGCTTTTCGTAAAGTTTTAAAATCTGTTTGAATAAATTAAAAGATAAAAATGTTTCTATGTTTTAGTAAATTATCACTTTTATTTTTATAAAATGTTCACTGTGATAAAATACCTGCATATCAATTCATCGATAAAAGGATTTCGCAGTTTATATGTTCTTGCCTTCTACTTTTAAAGCAGCTGTTAGACTATGTAAGTCAAAATGAAGTAACTAGCTAACAAGTTTAAAAGGAATATTGGAGGGTAGTAATTATTTTTCTTTAATATATTTTTGCCATTTTGACTTCAATTTCTCGTGAAGGAATAGTTCTGGCTTTTAGTAAGATTTCGACTATCGTAACTAGAATCATATGTAAATTTCATTATTAATACATTGTTAATATGGTGCTTTCCTTACGAAAACTCACTATGATAAACTATACAATTGAGTGGGTCGAAAAAATCAATATTTCGAGTATCGAATTCTAATAAGCTCAAAAGTTGCGTATTTGCATATTAAACAGAGAAAAACTATTGTAAAATATTGTACGTTGAATTTTCAGTTCGCGCAAAGGGTTTAAATACATGGAAAAAATGACGAAAAATAACAAAATTTACTTTTATGCTAAAATTATATAGGTTACGGTTTTTGGTTTCCGATAATACCCTAAGCACTTCATTTTAGTTGCCTGAAGACAGGAAAATATTCAAAAACCATACGCTGCATTTTTAGTTCACGCAAAAGGCCTAATATTTTAGAATTTACATGACAATTTGTGTGTTTTACCGTTTTACTAATCGATGCACTGTGGTATTTTAAATTATATAAGGCCATATTTCTGAATAATTCAATGATGTGAGTAATTGTATACATTCCATTTTCATAAAAGTATATCATTTTGCAGCTATTCGCCCATTTGAACTTTTTTTCGTGAAATGATACAGATTTCACCGCGATGTACGCAGGGACGGCCATAGCGCGGGGAGGGCCATGGGGACAATTATCCCCCGTAGGTGACTGTTTGCCCCCGCCCCGTAGGCGAGAAATGAAGACTTTCGTCGGCAAAAATCTTTATTGTTTCGGGAGATGTGGAGACATGGGTACGAAGGAATATAATAATTTAAATCCCATCTTAAAGTTATTATATAGTTAAACGGTCGAGATAAGCCATTTGTGTCCGAATTTGACGACTGATTAACGTTTAAGTCAGCAGAATGACCAACATCTGTTTTACTTGTCGTCCATTCGGCCTTTAGTTCACACCACATTTGACAGAGTAACTGACAAGGAGACAAGTGAATCAGATGTCGCATTTTGCCGACTGTTTTTGGTCAGTCGGCTAAGCGATCAACAAGATGGATGAAAATTTGTATGTTTTGTTACTGCCATTGATTGTTTCGATCACTTGTCGGTGGAATTATTAGGGAAAACTAAAGTATATATATATCTGTATTATACAAAAATGTGGCGATACACAGAGGTCACTCCTCGTAACGGCCATTTTTGTTGAGCGCGGACAAAATTTATTCGGTCCATGTAAATAATGTTAAAATAACCTCTATTAACGGCCACTCACACTCTTCTGAGTGGTGGCCGTTCAACTTCAATGAAATACATTCCTTTCGTCTCTCCCACCATAGACCTTTTATTAAGAGAAAATGGAGAAACGAAAGAACCAAAAATTCATACATTCAAACGCAACACCGGAAATCAGATCGAAATTAATATTCATGAATAATATATTCTTGCTTTAATGTAAAAATGAAATAATCCTTCTTTTGTGGATATTTATTTAGTCTCGACCACCAAAGGGATTTTACATTTATCTGCAGTAAAATACATTTAAAAATTTCGAATATCTATGCATTAAATAACAGCACACTAAAACATAAACCATTCTGCCCCTTTGGATTAATAATTATGCATCTTATTTACATACCACCTTCAAAAGATTAATTTACCTTAAACTAAAGTTATAGAAAACACAGCGATGCAATCTTTATGTGATAGAACAAAGCTAGTGAAATAAAAATCGGATGTCATTAGATAGAATTGAAATAGCTGATTTATTTGGTACCATATCATTTAAATAGCATGACCATTCACAAAATACATACTTTAAATCGTGTCTACTCTTCCTACCATTTCATTTTATTACCTTTTGTCTTAAGGTAGATTACCTAACTAATCCTGTACAAAGCAATCTAAGCCATCCGCTGACATCACATCGAGTCAAACAATAAAAAATGCAGCACTATTATACAGAATGAAGTCAGTGATTCTCCATCCTTTATCATCATATCCATGAAAACTTGTTAAAACGGAGTTATGCATTTAATTAAAAGTTCCACACTATTTATTTAAAGCCCTCCCAACGTCATTAGCTCTCTCGCCCTCCCACCTAAAGAATGCTATCTCCAGCCAGATAATCCAGTAATTAACAAAGTTACATCTCTGGAAAGCTTACTGCGTTGGATCTTTCCACTTCGGATCATACTTCACAAGTATCCATCGCTCAAAGGACTGGTTTACTTAAAATGTGATTTAAGTCACAATAAACGCATTAAATGAGATTCGTGCTTGCCTTTTGGGCAAGGAGGATGTCGTCGATTTTTGGAAGCAATCCATTCTGTTCGTCCCAGCATTTGGGATTGCAATTGTTTGGGATGGGGCTGTTAGTTAACGAGATGCCACTGTTGAGAATGAGAGGAGAGCTGTCGAATATTTCTAGCTTTTATGTTGGTTCGGCAAATTCTCAACGGGGATACGTCATGTTATAAAGATTTCTGTAAATCAAGTTATTATAAATTTTAGTTTCCACGGTTATGAGTTATCGAATCGTTTATGAAACACACCCTTTTCAGCCTTTGATTATATAAAGATGACAGCATTAGCTAAGTTACGGCCTCTGCTATTGCAACAGATTGTCAAAATGGCACCTTGTAGAAAATTATTATGAGGCATCCTTCCAATTCATCTAAAACAATTTTAACTTAAAATTGAGAGTATTACATGTTTGCAATGACTCTTAATGTTATAGAATCCAAACTATTCCATTAGATTTGGAGCTTTCTGAGAAGAGTTGCATCAATACCTGTTTCTTTAAAAATCGATACGAATCAAGATATATTAACGCATTGAAGAGCTTATTTGTTGAATCAAAATTCCATTTTGCTCAGCATTATTCCCCTTATGTTCGCATCCTGCAAAATATCAAGATTTCAAGTTGAATATGCATCACGCCTTTGGTTCAGAGAAATGCTGCATTGATGAGAAATTTGAATGAACTTTCTTCTATCCGACTGAAAATGCAAAAAAAAGGGGAAATTCTTCTTAGGGAATTTCATTTATTTTCGAAAATGAACCATTTACTAAAAATGAAATGTTTTAATAGACCACTATAAATAACGGATAGAACAGCGAAATTTAACTTTCCTATTTGTTGTTTAAAACGTGTTCGCAATGCGTTTTATTATTTTGTTTTTAATTTTTCTCTATCTGTTAGGAACATAAATGACTGAAAACTTCCTTCACATACTCTGGTTTTAGTTTATTCTTCATGTAGCAAATAACGATACTGGAAGCTCCTTAGAAGAAAGGTTTCCGACTAATAAATATAGCTGATCTAAGTAATCTAAAAAAAGTTAAATTAGGTCTAGTGTGCTATGTCTTTTATCTCTTCCTGTCTTTCGTTCGCATGCACGAAATAAAAAAAATATTGATGTCTAGTAGATAATATTTATGGCAAATTAAATCTAATTACATGTGAATAAAACTACATCTCTTTTCTAGACTCAAGACTGGCAAAAGTTTTGTTCCAGTTATTTTGCAGGATGAAAAATGATTCGTTCCTTTTTTTCTAAGAAGCCGCGGTTTTTCATAGTTATTTACCCACCACTTCTTCTAATAGATATAACTAAGTAATTCCGGTAATTATTTTTATCTGTCATTCTGAATCCAAGAACATTGTTAATTATAAATAAAAAGTATTTTTTTCGTATTGTGTAATGAAATTAGTGTTCGATAAAGCAATGAACTAACGTACACCGTTTAGAGACACTATTCAGTTTTGATTCAACAAAACTGTTCGACAGAAATATTTTAAAATTAAAAGCCTTTAGCTTTCGAGATCCTCTTGCTTTCTCTTCTCTTTACCTCATTACTACTCTCTCGCACTCAACGTGATTTTATTTTTGTTAATGCAATAAATTGAACTCGCCAAAAAAAACACTCCCGATTTCAAGATATTTGTTCAATTCATTCATGCGGAATATTCAGGACATCTCCAAGACATGAAAATTTCCTTTTCTAATTTACACAGTTTGGGATTTTTGATCTTGCATTCGCATCCTTCGATTAAAACAACAGAAGTATTGATCTTTGTCAGAAATTCTGGATAGGGTTGTTTTGGTTCGTCACACTTAACGAAGAAACAGTTAGGGCACAAATAGCTTGATTATTTACAAGAGTTTATCATTTTAGAGGAAGAGAAAAAAACTTGGATCTGAAAATGTATTAAATAACAACGAAATATCAGTGTTTGTGACTAAGTATTCAGATGTATATTCAGCAGCAGCATCATTATTACATCATAAACAATATGAACGACACAAAAAATTATAGTTTTTTACTTTGTGTGACTTCGACAAACTCTTTCATGCTTTTCTGGAGTCCAAGAAATTGAGCTCATGAAACACTACTCTCTTGACATTTTTGACTTATTACTATGCATTCAGTTGTCAGATAATATTTTAAAAGTCCTTGAAGTGGGGAAAGGTCCCCCGGGAGC
Source organism: Araneus ventricosus (assembly GCA_013235015.1). Taxonomy (NCBI): domain Eukaryota; kingdom Metazoa; phylum Arthropoda; class Arachnida; order Araneae; family Araneidae; genus Araneus; species Araneus ventricosus. Next base: position 1,099,030 of record BGPR01000063.1, read on the forward strand.
TGCCTATAACATTTGATGGTGAGTGATGTCGATGGTTTCTCCAGGAGAATTCTCTAACTGTCCCTGTCATAAACAATGTTGATTTTCTTAAACGGCATCGTGACTGCGCATGTCATGCAAGAGCACTTTGCGCTGTAATTGCAAATCCTTTCTTTCACTTGCAGGAGAAGCAATGGATTTCAAAATGAAGCCAGCGTGGTCCATTTGACATGTATCACATGAGCCAGAATTGACTACATTATCTCATTTAAATGGCAAAATGTAAAATATTTTTCCATAAATATCTGTACTCATTGACATGAATAGACGAGATCACAATATACAGGGGTGTTCATAATTATAAGAACGGATTATTTTGTTTCATATTTTGTTCATAACGCTTTAAAAACTTTATATTTTGCTATTTTAAATTGATTTTCTAGTACATTATTTCATCCTCCATAAATGCATATCGGTTTTAGTTATTTCATATAATATCACTACTTCTTAAAAAAGATTATTATTTTAAACAGCATATTTTAGATGTTCAAAATTATTCAAATGGCTGATGAAGAAAGTCAGAATTAAGTCAGTTCGAAATGAATCTGTTTTTATTTCGCTTAAATTTAAAAAAAATTTAACGTATAAATTTGTTTGGTATTTAATTTTTTTTGTATATGAAGCAGTCAAGTCAGCAGTAATGTCCAAGAGTTTAGAGGGGTATTTTTTTATCATCGCCACTGCATCAAAGAATCCAAAGATCGCAAGGTTGGGGTATCGTATGAAAACCTAGCAAAAACATAAAAATCGTCGAAGTCTGGTATCTATATATGTGCAAGGAGTATGAGACGACAGGATCTATCGAAAGCAAGAGAGGGCGAGGAAAAAATCGAAAACAAGTGCAAAGGAAGACTTTGTGATTGTAAGATTGGCACAGAAAAAGAACGATATATCGTCAAGAGAGATCGTGGAAGACTTGAAATTGAATGTTTCAGCTCTTAAAAGTTCGCCTTAGAATCAAACACACAGGATTGATCATCTGTATCCAAAGAAAAAGACCATACATCCAATAAAACCCATGCAAACACGGCAGAAAATATTAGCCTTTGAAAAAGAGCATATTTCGAAGTTTTCACAATTCTAAGCGTAAAAGAGTGTCGTAACGGTCAGGTCAGGCGCATTAACAGATGGATATCTTACTGAGAGTAAAACATGGAGGAGGAAATGGGATCGTATGGGGATGTTTTTCTCTAAAGGCGTTGGCGAAATTGTGATGATCATCGGTAAAATGTCTGTAAGTATATGTGTCAATATCCTGTCCCGAAATCTGAAGAAATCCATAAGAAATTTGAGGATGGGTCGACGGTATATCTTTCACCCAAATAATGACCCAAAACGCACGTCAAAGATTCCCAAAGATTATTTCTCAAAAAATAAAGTTAAGATATTAGAGTGGCCACCACAAAGCTCAGACCTTAATCCCACGTAAAATTATGGTTAGTTTTGAATCAGAAATTGTCTTATGAGGAGAGAAGAAATAAAAATAAATTTTTTGACGATCGAAGATGAATGGCGCAGTATGAACCAGAAGGCAGCGCAGAAACTGGTTGATAACCTGAATCAAAGACTGAAAACAGTGATTGAGGCTAAAGAAAGTCCAGATAAACATTAAACACTGATATTTAATTTTAAAAAATTGTTATGTTATTTTTCGTTGTAAGATTTTGACTGTTCGAATAATTTTGCACACATAATTTAGATATGAAAATGTTATTGTTCTGACTTATTCTGCTATCAACTTTGAGTTATTTGAAGCTTTTTCTAATGAATAATATTGAATTAATAATAAAATTACCATAATTGAAATATAAATAAATAAATTTATTTTCTACAATAAAAAAAGTTAAAATTTTTATTAGCGTTTTAATAATTTTGAACAACACTGTATGCGACATCCACAACTTTCAGTAGAATGCCTGATATTTCTAGTTTATTAAATTTTTAATTAGTTTATTTGATTTTCAATTCTTATTTTAAGATGGAAATTTAAAAAAAATTTAAAAGCAAAACTTATCAAAAGCTGTTTATTGTTCATTGATAAAAACTTTTGCTCCTTCTAATTTATAAAAAAATATACAAAATAATACATAAAAAAATTTACAAAAATAATGTATATAAATGCTTGAAGTAAATATTAACAGAAAATTAAATTCTGATTCGTCATATATAATTAATATATTTAAAGATAATCAAAAATTTATAACTTTTATAGTTTACGAATGTTTATAATTATTTTAAAACCCACGTCGTTTCACTGACCCAAAGGGCTTACTGTGTAAATGTTTATAATTGAAATTTATATTACAATAATTAGGAATGATGCCATTTTTAGATAGATTTCTTATAGGAATACTACCTATTGCAATTATTTGACAGGACTTTCCTTCTGCACAGTTTATCCTATCATGGTCGGTCCCCAGAACACACCTATATATACAGGATTGTTGTAATTAAAGTTCGCCTATTCAGAAGGCCCTACATACCTTTCTATGGCTCCAAACGAAACAAAATTTAGCTCGTATGTAGTACAAATGATGCGCTCTGTCAAAACCGGAAAAGAAAAAAGGAAAAAATAGTTAAAATTTCGTCAGTAGGTGATTTTTGCAGATTTTTATTATTGAAACAAAACTGAATAGGTAATTTAATTTTTATTCTTTAGTTTAATTAAAAACGTTGCCGAAATTTCATTCTGAATGTGAAGTCGTTTTTCGTTTAAAATACCGTTTTCATGCACATTTTTTTCTCAAATTTCACTTAGAATGTAGTACGCTGATCGCATTCTTCGTACATTCTACGTACCTGGTGCATCGTATCTACATTGTAGTAGTTATCTGTGAAAACTGAAATTACTGATCAGCATTATTTTAGCTAGATGTTTGCAGAAAACGCTAAAATCTTTTTATGCGTTTCGCATGAATTTTAGTTCCCAATGAGCGTTCATGCGTTTTTACCACCAATATTTTACTTTTTTGTCTCTCTATTTAATGATGATTTTTGTACTCTCTCTTTTGATATACAACGTCAACGTCAATTAAGTTCGTTCAGTAAGGTTTCTGTAATTAAAAAAAATGTGGGGTCATCGAAACGTTGTAAAATGCATAGTTATATGCAGTTGTAGACTATGTACAAATGTCACAACTGAAAAAACAAAGAAAGAACTGAAAGTTAATCTAATAGTTGTATTCTTAATCCCAACGCGACGCAATAAAGTTCGTTCAGTATAAAGAACGAGAAGATTCCAGCCGTTTCGCGCGGAATTATACGTCAGAGGAAGCAAACAGCATATAAGGGCGAACAATTCGGGCAAGGGGATGAGCAACTGATCTTGCAGTACGCATTCAAATAATACAACAGCACCAAAATGGTATTTCGCAGCGCTATATTGGCCGAACGTTCCGCTTGACACAATCTGCAGTGTGTAGTATTATAAAACGTTTCACTACAACTGGAAATAGCCGTCCAGGAAAGGCTCCCGGTCGGAAACTAACGTTGACTGCTCGGGAAGACTCCTATTTCGTCGAAATATTCGTAAAAATAATCACATGGCAGTCGCAGACCTAGTCACATGGGCAAGACAAATTTTTGGAAAGACCATTTCCGAAGCATCTACGCTAGGGTGGGCCTAAAACACTCGAACTATTTTTCAAGTCTTAATACCGCGGAAAAGTTGCGAATTGGGGAGACTAAAAAGGGGTAAAAAAGAAATAAAATCAGTTTATATCTCCCGGTCGCGCATGTGCTCTAAAGTTTGACGAAATTTGGAAAAATTCACATTTTTATAATAATTTTTAAATTGGCCTCTTTCGGAATGTAATAGCTCAAATTCTTATGTATTAGTACCACAGAAAATTATGTGTAAATATTATTTAAATCCATCAACATCTTCCGGTCGCGCATTGCCTTCAAAGTTAATGAAATTTTGAAAAAAATGACAAATAAAGGTAGATCACAGTTCAAGAAAAAAAAATACTAACAACTTACCTTTTTTTTTGTTTTGTTTTCTTTATTGAATACAAGTTTAAATGTGTAAAAACAAATTATTTTAGACCATTAGTAATATTTATAAACAGATTTTTTTAATTGAAAAAACTAAGTTTTTGTGTGAAAAGTCATAAGTCCGAGAAAATCATGTTGAACAATTGAACATTTCCGTTTTTACTCATTCTTAGGTGAAGGTACTTTGAAATCAGATTTATGGGCGAAGTTAGGCATGGTTGACCTTGACAGCAGAGTCGTTCTGATAAAACCATCCCTAGACTCAGTTCCGCAAACTTTTCCTGAGGCTTCTGTCACGAGTTTCACACATCGTTCAACTGTCCGTATTTGAACTGGGAATGTCTTGAATGTTATATCCCAATTAGAGATTGAGTCACTTTGAATAGTGATTTAATCTCATCGTCACTGATATCTTTTAATAATGGGGGGAAATATAAATCACAGTCCATCCATTTAATTATTTCCGAGTAGTTTTGAGAATTGAAATTGAGTTTTGGTGGCATGAATGTTCCGATAGTTGTTCTCTTTTGATCTAACTATCTCGCCTTTAGAATTCGTCGAACTCCGAGTTCTCTTATGTGTTTTGTATTATCTTGTGTCATGGTTAACATTAAATGTTCTGGATGAGCAAAAGAGCCATTTCGTTCGATCACAGGGTCGACAATATTACGTAAATCTTCAGGCAGGTACTTTGAAGATTGTATTGATTGGTACATAAGTTTTGGTCCCTCTGTAAAGTATTTACTTGTTTTAATACTGAACCACATTGGCACGTATGACTTCAAATTAAATACAAAATAATATACAAGAATTTATTTGTATATACAAAATAAATACAAATAAATTCTTGAAGTTCAGGTGTGGGACTTTCTTCACTTAAGTACAATATGAGGATTTGATTTGCTATTGTTAACCATCTCGAGTGTGACAAGGGACCAGGATTTCGTACAGCCAAATCCTCTTTATAGTGTCCCGACTTTATTGCCACGGAAACATTGAGTAGATATTGCTGATCCTTACTTAGTATACTTCTGTCTATTGTGGGGATCTGACAGTCAATACTCTTGAAGCCAATCACTGGACATTTTTCGCAGCCACTTAGCCTTTCACCGATTGGCCTTCTCAAAGATTTCAGACACGTTTATTTGCAGTCTAGGTATTGAAACAGATGCCGGAAGGGCAGTTCATTGAAATGGAGAAGGCAAACTGTCCATTGTAACGGTTTCCCCAAATGTATTTCGATTCGGCGAATCAGACCATTTTTGCAACCTGTATTAACAGCAGTGCCATCACATCCTATGACAACTAATTTTTCAAGAGAAATACCACGACCAGACAGATAAGAAATAATAGAAGTGACAATATCTTCAGAACTTCCAGAAGTTAGAGTAACATGTCCGATGTAGACTGAACCAGGTTCTTGAATTAGTGAGCAATGCTTTTCCTTTTTCTTACCCTACGGAACCTTTTCGAATGAGCTAGATCTACCACTAACGTGTCGTCCTTCCTCCCATCCAAATAGAGACACTGTAGTGTAAATTAGTTTATTACAGTAAATCAAATTAGTAAATTGATTTATTACACAATTTAGCCCTAACACTTTGTTTTTCTCTTCTTATTTTGTTTCTGCCCATAACATGGGAGACGTCAGTTACGACGAGCGAGAGAATCTATTAGATTTGACAGCTGTTGCGCAAGCGGAAGACCTTAACCGATTTCAACCATTCTTTTTTCAAAATCATTATCGGTTCTAGTAAGAGTCGATTAGAGCTATTGCTTTTAAATATTGTCAAGTCAAGTAAATTAAAAAAATTATCGTAAAAATTTAAATTTATCCAAATTTCGGCGAACTTAAGAGCACATGCGCGACCGGAAGATATAAAACGATTTTCTTTTTTTACCCCTTTTTAGTATCCCCAATTCGCAACTTTTCCGCGATATTACGACTAGAAAAAAAATTTTGAATATTTTCGGCCCACCCTAATCTACGCGTCGATATATCAAAAGGTGTGGCTACGCATTCTTCAAAGCGAGACGTAAGCCATTTCTCACTTCATCGAATAAACGTCAGCGTGTTGCGTGGACCAAATCTCACCTCAGCTGGACTCCATCTCAGTGGAAGAAGGTACTGTGGACAGATGAATCCATATTTGAAGTTTCATACGGAAATATTGACCGAAAGGTTATTAGGAAGAAGGATGAAGCAAACGACTCAGCCTGTTACAAGCGCGTGGTTCTTAAAGCAAGTTCTGTGATGGTGTGGAGTTGCTTCGCAGCGAGTGGGGTTGCCAATTTGCATTTTTGTACGGGCACGATAAAGGCTCCAGACTATATACGTGTTATTGAAGTGAATCTACGTCCATCAATGCAGCAATTGTTTGGCAGAAAACTATATTTTTTCCAACAAGATAACGCAAGGCCTCATACGGCGAAGATAACAAAAACATGGCTACGTACGAAACGTGTCCCTGTTTTAGAGTGGCCAGCAGCAAGCCCGGATCTCTCTCCTATAGAGAATATTTGGAGAATTCTTAAGAGCAATATGGTCCAGCATCGTCCCTGCAATATGCAACAGTTACAAGATTATCTGTGGCAGGAATGGGAAAAATTTCTACAGATACATTGAGCCGTTTAGTGTCGTTCATGCCTCAATGTCTTACTGCGGTTATCCGCCGTAAAGGTGACGTCACCTCTTGGTAATCCAGCCGAACGAACATTTTTAACTTTAGTTGTGCAAGGAAATACACTTGCATCGTTTATCATAACTATCCGTTTTGTTGCAAACTAACGCAAATGCTGTTACAATGTTGCATTCAACGTGTGAAATGTTAATATAAATGTTTCTTTCGCATATACGTTTCTTTGTGTTTCTCAATTTCCTAATTTTAAGCTATTTCTTACGTGAACGAACTTCATTGACGTTGACGTATATCAAAATCAACTTTAAGTGGAGAGGCAATAAATTAGATTCCTCCAACTTATTGTCTCGCCATTTAAAGCTGACTTTTATATATTTCCACAACGTTCCTAGAATTGCAGCAATAATTGCGTATTCGTTGTGTTTGTTTTATATATAATTTTCCTTCTTGTATACACTGATATTTTAGCGATTTGCCCATGGTATCGTGTGAGCACGATAACAAGAGTATTTTTTATTGGATTTAAAACGGCGAGTGATTTGTTGTAGAGAGGTTGAAAATATCGACCGAGTTCGTAGATAGACCATCCATCTCAAAGGGTGTGTGAATGGTATGGGGGTTTGAAATTTTCATTTCCCCGACCTGCCTTACGATTGAAGATAAAAATATAATTCAAATTACGCGAATTGTCGCCTCATCATAATGAACATCTTTTATATTTAAAGTTTTTCTATACCTGAATTGCTTAGAAATTAGGGTTGGAAAGTGTTTTCAACTTCTAACATCGACTGCTTTTTAACTTAAGCTTGTTACACAGCTTTCATAAGTTTAATTCTCTTCCACCCTTTTTCATCTTCTTAGCTCCACTTCGTATGAAATGAGAGAGGGAGATGGCGGAGCTGAAATTTTCTTTTCCTTGTATCTCCGGACTAAAGAAGTCTACATTCGTCTTACGGATTTTTCACTGAAAGTGCCAAATGGTGTGGGCTAAAAATATGTTCCAAAATTATTGATAAAATTTTCATAAGCAGTGGACTGCAAATTTTGATCCACATGAAACTGAAAATTTTCTCTAAAAACACAAAATATTGATGCGCTATATATGAATGAATAATCCCCCTGTTATAGAAACTGTAAGGACATTTTTTTCTTCACTATTCAATGCTATTATTGAATTGTTATATTTATATTTAATAAGTTAAGTATTAAATACAAAATAAGGAAAGATAAATTTCGAAATATAAATTCGTGCACGTTGATTAAAAACAACTCTTTGTCAAAGTAGCACGATACCTGAAGTTCGATTATAGCACTATACATTGTTTTATGTCAAAAAATTAATAAAGTGGAATTCAGTTTCCGAAATTTTCATTTAAGATAATTCTTCTTTTTTTCATATAAAAGTTGAAATAACCTACTGTTCCAGTGCATTTTCTTTGAAATCTATTCTAAAATAAAAATAATGGTGAACTCAAATTGATAATATTTCAGTTTTTATCTATTAGCCGTAATGGGCATTTTCTATAATAAATTGAATTTTTTTCTCTTTTCGTGAATTTGTATTAATTACAAAAAAAACTGAAACATTAGAAAAATGAATTTTTTTTTTCAAAATGAAACTGTTTTTGTAAATATTTCTGACTCAACAGATCTTTTTATATAAATTCTATCTGAATTTATATAAAAAAGATTATTTATATGAACTCCAAGGATATTATTGAAGAATTGCTAAAATGTTGACAACGTATTTATTTTTTTCCTCACTTTAAGCTTATAGACATAACGTTCCAGTGTACGATGTTTTGGGATATTCGAAAAATTTGACAACAATACTAACCTAAAAAAGTTTTATGGGCATTTGAAAGTCTGTTTGAACAAATGAACAAAAAATAACGAAAATAAAGTTATCCAACACTTATTAATAGATTATTTGAAAAGAAATCAATTGTAACGAAAACATAAAAATGAAATAGCAGATAATTAAATGCACTGCGACCTTTAAAATATATTGAAAACTGTTCTATGACGAGGAATAGAATGTCATCATCGAAGATTAATAATGTATGTAATGAAATATGTATTTAGTATCATATCGAAGTAATAAACAAAAATATCCTCTTCATTCTTTTCAGGATATTAATTATTTTCGACGTAGAGACTTCGAATATTAAAACAGATTCAAACAAAGAGCGAGCCTTAATGAAAACAAAGTAGTTTAATATACAGTAGGGTTTTTGATATTCTAAGCAAGAAAAATAAGCTTGAAGGAAAACCGTTTTCGAATTTTTGCATTAAAAACAAAGGAAAGACTGTGTCATTTTAGTCAGCAATTCGTTGCTTTTTTTTCTTTTTGGTATTATCAGTTTTTTTAATGAATTTATTTCTAGGAAGAAGATATCGAAGGATTCTAAAAAAAAATTAGGAATTCATTGTTTTTATACATTTTGATTAGACCACTATTTTTTAATTAAGCCTTTAATATGCATGTTCCCGCAGATATTGGATATTTGTTCATGTTTTTTCTTACCGTTTTTTTAGAAAACAAGCTTCGCTAATATTCAGTGTGCATACAAATGAGTTGAATTTTGAATAGCTACCATGTTGACTTCATTATCTAGATTTTCTTTCCTTTATTATAAATTTTGAAAACTTTTATCTCGTCTCGTCAGTATGTTTTTAAATTAGAGGAAAGAGTGAAACAGCATCATTTTCTGAAAGACTAGTAAAATTGAAAACTTCCTCTATGCGTATACAGCTGTATTTTTCAGTTTGTTGTTCTATGTTAATCGTTCCTTGACATTAAAGTAACTGAAACGAAATTTTCAAGTCCGATTATTTTTCAAAATTTGCTTTCTTGCTTCGTGATAGTTCTCTTGATTTCGATTATGCATATCACTTTTGAAATCCACAGAAAATAAAGGGAAACATAATTTTGAAGTCCCTTTCTTGTTCATTGCATTTTTGAATAAATACCTAATGCTAATGTTTTTTAAACACCCTCGAGCTCAGAGGAAAAAGGCTTGAAAAATATTCACCTAAGAATATAAAAGAACACGACAATCAATTAAATGCTTAGTGTATATTTTTTACAGCTGCCTTTTGTTAAATAACTGAAACTATCATCCATTGTGATATTTCATTCTTCTTCTTTTATAGAACCATATTATATAGCATTTATACAGGGTGATTCAATAAAACGTGGCCAAAATTTAAATGTAGGTCAGTCCTACGATAAGCATCCAGAATTGCACAGGAACATGGGTGCGCAAACGCCATCTGGAAGCAGCAGATGGCCTTTGAAATAAAACAGCGCTGAGCAAAATGCCGATACCTTTCTGAATCTTAAAGGTATTGAACTGGAATTTTTATATAAGTTTTTCTATATATATGGCTCTGAAGTTTTGAAAGAAATATTCGCTACCTTTCGAGCATGCGCAGTAAAAAAGCTTTTACTCTAAATTCTAACACCTTCTTTGTTACTTAATGTATTTGCCTGAAATTTTGATGCAATTCTCCTCTAATATAATGTCACATACTCTAAACTTCATACAATTCCAAGGAAAACTCTGCAAGTTATAAGAAAAAAACATGCGGAAAAATTTGGTATTTTTAAAAGAAGCCTTTATATCTTCCCGAATATTCATGCTAATTTTACGAAAATGCATTTAAATATTGCTCACATCACACAAAAGAATTGTTGAAAGTTGCAAACCATTATCAGCTTTCTGTGAAGTGGGGTGAGCCAAAATCCCTCTTCGAATTGATCAATTTTTGGTCGCTCCCCTGAATGCCCTTGTGGCCTTATCTTTGATGTGAATTGTGAGTTTAAACCTATTCATTATATATTCTAGGTTCGAGAAAAATCCACCCAGCCTTTCGAGTTATATTCGAAAAAATAGGAAATTTTCTTCTGTATGGCTCACCTAGCCCTAAAATTTAGTCAGGAACAAGCGAGTGCATCCAGCAGCTTCACAGAAAACTGATAATGCACATTTTTTCGAATGTCTCCCGAAAGGCTGGATGAATTTCCCTTGAACTTCAACCGTATAAAGAATAGGTTTTAACTCACAATTTGCATTAAAGATTCTGTCACGAGGGCATTCAGGGGACCAAAAAAAAATTGATGAAGTCGAAGAGGAATTTCGGCTCACCCCGCTTCATAGAAAGTTGATAATGGTATGCAATTTTCATCCATTCTTTTGTGTGATGTGGGCAATATTTACTTTCATTTTCGTATAAATAAAACGAATATTCGGGAAGATATAAAGGTTTCCTTAAAAAATGCCAAATTTTTCCGCATGTTTTCTGCTCATAACTTGCAGAGTTTTCCTTCGAATTGTATGAAACTTACAGAGTACGTGACAATGTATTAGAGGAGCATTGTATCAAAATTTCATGTAAATACAATAAATAACAGAGGAGATATTAGCAATTTGTATTAAATAATTTTTTACTGCGCATGCCCAAAGGGTGGCGTAATTTTTCTTTCACAACTTCAGAGCCATTTATATAACGCAACTTACATAAAAATTCCTGTTCAATACCGTTAAGATTCGAAAGATATCGGCATTTTGTACAGCGCTGTTTTATTTTAAATGCCATCTGCCGCCTCCAGATGGCGTTTGCGCACCTATGTTCCTATGCGATTTTGGATGTTTATCGCATTCCTGACCTACCCTTAAAGTTTGACCACGTTTTTTAAAAATCTCCCTGTATATTAATGCACTGTAACTTGTGTATTTTTATCATGAAAACAATATCATTAACTAATGATATTTGAAATCGAATTTTCTGTACATCGGATCTACAGCTCTGACCTAACTCGGAAACTCACAGAATAACATTTACTCCTGAGCATACTGTTGAATTATAGTTCCTTATTTCAACTTTTAGATATTGTTCGAAGAGGCCAAGATATTAATAAATTTTTATGTTTATCTAAAGCAATTATTGACTTCATCTCAGGGCTAGTATAAAAAAAAACTTTGCTAAAGGCTCATATATAGGCAATCTCACGTTCAAGGAAACGGAATGAAATTGTGGATGCAAGTAGTTTAAGTCATATGCTCAAGAATGATGTTGTACATCATTTTTGTGTAAAAATGATGGTTTATGACTAAAAAACAGTTTGTTACCAACTGACAACATTGGACATTATTTCAGAAAAAAATTTCCTTGATAAAATTCTATAATGTCAAACACAGATGAATTTTAATAAATAATAATACTGATAAGGAGTTTCCTTCAACATTCTGGAATAAAATATGGTATTCTCAAGCGTGATAATAAGCTAAAATGGATATTTATAAACTTAAAATTTCGAATAATTTTAATCGATTTAATAAAGATTGAACATGCTGAATACCCAGGCATACTTATAAATAAAATTCAGAATGTAAATTGCAGTTCGACGATTACTATTCGAAGATTTAAGTTTTAAAAATATCCATTTGTGGAAAACCCCTCATCATTTTGTTTCTCTTAGAGGGAAGCAAAAATTCTGCTCACTGCAATGCTGATATCTTTCTAAATTTTAATGATATTTGACTGTAATTTTTACATAAGTTGTCCTACATATCTGGCTTTGAAGTTAGGAAAGAAAAATTACTCTATGCCTCGCGCATACGCAGTAAATAATCATTTACTACAACTACTCATATTTTCTCTAATATTCAAAGTTTTTATTCCAAATTTTTACACAATACTTCTCTAACATATTTTCACTTTTTCTGTAAGTTTCGTACAATTTAATAGAAAACTGCATGTTATAAGCAAAACACATGCGGAAAGATTTAGGATTTTTTAAGAAAACCTTTATATCTGCCCGAATATTTGTGCTGTGTTTACGAAAATGCATGTAAATACTATACACATCAAATATAACCATTTATTAAAATTTCAAATCATCGCAAGCATTTTGTAAAACGGGTCAACCGAAATAATTTCCGCCCTCATCCCTTTCTGGTGGCCCCTCAGGATAGAATCTTCACTGCAAAATGTGAGTTAGAGTCTGTTCTTTACATGGTCGAAGTTCAAGGGCAGTCAGTGAAGGAGAAATTCTAAAAAAATGTGAAAATCCGAAAGTGTCCGGACAATTTTGGTTAGTGTAGCATTCCAATAATAAATAACAAGTTATTTGGAATTTTAAAATGTAACCTTGACTGTGAGAGCTGAACTAGTATATTTCAAGTCATTCCTGAACGTATACCTGAAAATTCCTACTTCTAAAATAATATTTTGTTTCCACGAGCGGTATGATCTCTACGGATTCGGCATACAGTGTTGTTCATAATTATTAGAACGGACTGTTAAATTTTCATCTTTTGTTCAGAAAGTTTTGAAAATATAATAATTTTCTGTTTCGTTTTGATTTTCTACCCTTCCGTAAATGCATATAAGTTTTAGTTATTTCATGAAATATCACTACTTAGAAAAGATTATTGTTTTAAACGATATAGTTTAACTGTTCAAAATTATTCGAACGGCTGTTGACGAGGGTTATATTTGAGTACGAATCGGAATTATTTTTATTGTGGTAAAGTTTAAAAATTTTAATACTAATTTTAATAGCTTAATTTATTCGTAATTAATTTTTTTAGTCTATGAATCAGTCAAGTTAACAGTGATGTCCAAGAGTTTAGGGATTTCTGTTGATCATAGCCACAGCATCAATGAAGATCAAAATGATGGGGTATCGTATGAAAATTTAGAAAACGGTGTAAATTGTCAAAGTAGGATATCTACTGTTTGCATAAGAAGTATGAGACGGTAGGGTCCATCGAAAACAAGAGAGGACGGGGCGGAAAACCGAAAACAAGTGCAAGAGAAGACTCAATACTTGTAAGATTGAGACAGAAAAAGAACGATGTATCGTCAAGAGACATTGTGGGGAACTTGAATGTATCAGCTCTAACAGTTCGCCTTAGAATCAAGAACTCAGGGTTGATAATCTGTATCCAAAGGAAAAGAACATGCAACTCAAAACAAAACATGGCAAGCTCTTTGCAAAAGAGCATATTTCGAAGGTTTCACAATACTGGGACAGTGTTTTATGGTCAGACGAAAGGAAATATGAACTTTTTGGATCAAAAAGGTCTAAAATAGTGTGACAACGACCAGGTGAGGCGCTTAAACATAGGGATATTTTACAGAGAGTAAACATGGAGGCGGGAATGTCATAGTATGGGGATGTTTTGCTCTAAAGGTGTTAAATTTGTGATGATCACGGGTAAAAATGACTGTCAGTATATACGTTGATATCCTGTCCCAAAATCTGAAGAAATCCATCACAAATTTGAGTGTGAGTCGACGATATATCTTTAAACGAGATAACCAAACATCCGTCAAAGATTTCCAAAGATTATTTCTCAAAAAACAAGATTAAGATACCGGAGTGGCCACCACAAAGCCCAGACCTTAATCTAAAATGTATGGTTAGTTTTGAATCAGAAATTGTCTTTTGAAGAGAGAAAAAATAAAAATCAATTTTTTGAGACGTTCGAAGATGAATGGCGCAGTATCAACCAGGAGACAACGCAGAAACTACTTGGTAGTATGAATCAAAGGCTGAAGGCAGTGACTGAGGCCAAAGGAGGTGTAGATAAATATTAATCACTGATATTTTATTTTAAAGAAATGTTATGTTATTTTTCAGTTGTATGTTTTTGACAATTCGAATAATTTTGAACAACACGTAATTTAGGGTTATTTGAAAATGTTCCTATTCTGATATATTCTGCCATAAAATTTTAATGAATAAGATATAATCTATAATAAAATTAATTTCTTTTAGATATAAATAAATAAATTTATTATCTACAATAAAAAGTGTAAAATTTTCATTAGCGTTGAAATAATTTTGAACGACACTTTATTTATAATCATCCGGTATAAAATGTAACAGAAAAATGTGGAATTTTTCTATCATTTGTTTTACTGCAGCAGAATTGTGAAAATAGAAGTACAATTGTTAATTTTAGATTTTTTCATATGGTTGAACAAAAAAGGATGAAAAAAAATAACTGGAATAATGTTTGATCGTAAAGGTGCTTGAAACGTGGGTGAGTCATTTTCATTTGCGTGAAGGCGATACGTCAGATAAGGCACAGAAATCCAGACTTTCATGTCAATGCAATGTTAAGACGTTTGAAAATATTTGAAGAAAAATAAAGAAAGCTTCGAAAAGCTATTCTGAGGAATTTGTAAATGCTTAATTATTTTCTTCTGAAACTTGATACACACACAGGATTTTTTAATAAATCTAATCTATAAGAATATAACACTTTTCAAAGGTTTTGTCTTCCGATTTCATTCCTCACTTTGTTTGGTTTTCATTTCCTATGGCATTTTGAAATTTCCTTTGCACGTTATAAGCTTAATGAGGAATTTTTCTTCAGTAACCATGCCAATTATTCCTCAAAATTTTCTTTCGTTCTAAATTATCATGTAAATCAGGTTAACATATGACAGAATAAGAGGAGCCTAGTGAACGGGTTCCCTGATAAAGAACTTTCTGATAAGTGAAGCATTCATTTGTGCTGTGCTCGAAGCTATGATGTGTGGTGACCGGTTTTCATTTACCATTTATCGAATACTTCTGTCCAAATTATCATAGATTCCAAAGTGCTAAAGAAGATTTGCTAAGCCTTTGGTATTATGATGGTATTATTTGGCATAATGAACAATGACGGACTCTGTATTTAATTCTGGGAGAATAATGCATTCAATATATAAGGTTGGTTAACCCCCGATTTTGAAGCAACAAAAAGACTATTTTGGGACGAACCTAGTAATTTGAGGCATATACTTCAGTCGCCACACACCCTCTCCAAAATTTTGCACCGTAGTAGGGGCAAACGTTTGACACTCAACGTCAAATTTAACGTACACATGGCTTACATACACGGCGGATCTTTGGTGGAATTAGGTTTTGAACTTGGAACCCTCCAACCCCGCAGCCGAAACCTTTCCAACAGGCTATCGGGATCTCAAATAGATTAGATGTTTCTTATTTAAAAAAAATTGTTTGCTTAATTATTATTATGAGTATGCTTGACAAACACTCGCAAATCCGTAGGTTATTAAAAGTGAAGAAGAATTTTTTAATTATTTCTTTTTGTAAAATCCAAATGATTAACATATTTGTGCAACATTGAAAATTGAAAAAAAAAATCATTAGTCTAGTCGAATTTTTATTATTTTTTATTTATTTTACCATTTTAGCCATTAGTCGAATTTTACCAGCAGAAGGTGTTGTTGGTAACTCTAAATAAACACGTAATGAACAGATTATAAAATAAATAAATGAATTGCAAATGTCTTTTCATTTTGATTGAAATTATCCTCTATTTTCCAGAAGGCTCATCTCCAATTCATGTTAATAAAATTGCGCCAGTAGATTCGTTAGAGATGCAATATCGAAGATATGCATGATCTTGCTATACAAGAAATATAATGTAAGCATTATGCAACCTGTACTGCATGCATCAAAGCAGTAGAGAGAAGAAGAAACGGTGTTCATAAGTAATAAGGTAAGCTTTTTTGAAAAGTAAATAATTTCCACAGGCAGTATACATGAATCTCTCAGTTTCTGAAAATATTTTCATTCCATTCCCGATTAATACAAATAAAAATGGCATTTTTAGAAATAAATGGTACATAAAGAGAAAAAATCTTTACTATTTTGCAGCAACCTGCTGCAAGGACGATGGTAGTTTTTTTCAGTTCATTGGAGAGATGATCCTATATTTAATTAATGGAACTTCCAGAAAAATAATAAAAAAATTATGTACAAAATTTAATTAAAGGTTACATTCCTTTATTCTTAAAAAATACATAACAATTCGCATGGAATGTTAGAATGAATGTTTAGTGGAAAGGAGGAAAATATTAATAAGAAATAAAAAAGTTTCAGACAGAGAAATAATTGCTTCTTTTTTATGAAATACTGCTATCTATTCAGAATAAATGTACTTCTACCCTTTTTTTAGAATCGTTGTTGTTTATCATCTGTCAAAAATAAATTTGTGTTTGGCTTAGATGAAATATATTTCTTATTTCGTTTAATTCAAGCATTTATGACACTTTTTCAAAGTTTGCTTTTCATTTAAAAATCATAATTATCTTATTTTGTTTGCATGGAATTTTTTAAAAAATACGCACGTAATCTTACTTTGAAATAAACATCTAAATTATTATTTTATTTTATATTCTATTTTATTTTCAATAATTGAACTTATTCTCACAACGCATTTAGCATATTCTTAGCAGATTTTTATAAATGATTTTAAATTGCTATTAGTCTATTCAAAGACAAAATAATCTTGTAATTCTTATTAAATAACATGATTCGAGTTGAAATCGTTCATTTCTGTAGCATACTTAATTCAAGTGCACTATTACTGTTCTAAGCTTATATGAAATTATTATTTTCAAGAACCTAACTAGTACTTAAAATTGTTAAATTGAATGCAAATCTCGCTTCTAAATGTCTCAATTTCTCTAGCATGTGAAAGCTTAATGCCAAAGGCAAGTAGTTAAAAATAATCGGAACAATTTAAGTTTGTAATAGTAATAACTTTTTAAGGAGACCTCCAAAATAATTTGTTTTAAATTTTCAGCTAATCAATTTGAAATTTTGCAGATATTAATAGGAGCACTATATGAGACAACACACAAAATTTCACTGCAATATATTTATTTACTTCTGAGTTATGGATATAAGTATAATTATTAATAACAATTAATAGCCTTTATGACAAATGTTCCAGGTGCTCCAAAATTACTCGAAATCATTCTAATTTTTTTAATTAGTTACTCTAACCCTTTCAAACAAAAATTGAGATTAATTTTTATATTTCAGAAAGAAATTTCAAAATAAATGCACACAATAACTCTATACTATTAATTTTGGAAAAAAATATGCCCCATATTTATTATGGAAGAAAATATTTACATTTTAATAACGAAATAACTTCTTATATGAATGCCAAAATATCTTCTCCATAAATGTCTTTATTCCTATATAAAATGTCATGAAATTTGAAAAAAAAAAATTGAAGCGCCTGAAACATTTACCATAAAAGCCATTAACTGCTACTAAAAATTACATTTATACCCATAACTCAGAAATAAATGAATATATTACAGTTAAATTTTGTGTGTACTTTTATATAGTGTTCCTATGCCTCCCTCAAAATGCCTCAAGTTGATTAGTTAAAAATTAAAAAAAATGATTTTGAAGGTTCCTGGACGCCTTAAGATTCTGCTTTTGATTCAAAATATAATTTTGTATGTCTACTAGAGTCTAACTTTGTTTTAAAAAGAAGAAATCGTGAGATCTCGTGCTTGTGTCGATTCTGAAAGCATCTTTTCCCACAATCAAGAAGGACAACTGTATAGAGAAGGAAAAGTTGGCTCTCGTTCTGATGAATTTCTTTCAGCATCATCTCTACTAAAAACCTGTAGAAACATTTTTCTATGAAAACTGATCTGGAATTTTGGCGATCATTTATCGAATTTCATTCTTCTAGCTCGTTTTGAGTTCACAGGCATCCTTCCAACCACCGGGAATGTTCTCGCATGCTTTCACAATATGGCGTATGTGCTTCGTCGTAAGTGAAGAGAATGCATCGCTTCTCCTTTATCGTCCATTTTAAGATCAATTTCATTGAGTGAGCTCGTTGTGTTGATATTCAATGGTCTTCACTTTGACGGATTTCGTCCGAAATTCTACAAACACCTATAATGTTTTGTTGAGATTCCACATGCGCACGACAGTCAACCGTTGACAGATTTAGCCCAAAATTTCAAAGAGATTTCTGTGATAAAACATTATGCCGAATTTCATCCGTATAGACCATTGCGTCTTTCTTTTACCGTGTTCAAATGCACATGGACGTTAAGAGAGACTTCCTTTGAGGAGATTTCGTGCAAAATACAATAGAAATCTCCAATTGGGGTTATAAGTAGATCATACCAAATATCGTTTCTCTGGCTCGTCCATTTTAGAGCCATCGTGTTCCCAGACAGACAGGCATAATTCCCAAAAGGGTTTTTTCTAATTCAAGGAGAATGAAACGTGGAGATTCATCAAAATTTCGGATATTGTCGTGATTATAGTACTTTCTCTTTGTATGCTTCGTATATAGGATAGTAAAAAAAACTTTTTTATTTTCTGATAAATATCCTATCGATAAAAATTATATTCTTTTCTTTACTTTAAATGGTTGATTATTTCACTATGCATTATATTTTGTAACCAGGCAGGGTAAACATTTTTAAAACATTGAAACGATTTTTCGTTTTTTTTTTTTTTTGAAAGCATAACAATTTTGGATAGTCGAATACTAACCAACTAGCATTTTGAAACCATTTAATAAAATCAATAAACATTTATTCCAAAAACATAGAAACAACTTACTTGCATAATATTTATTTCATTCTAATCATCCGTTTTTGATACGAATAGTCTAGTTTTTTTCGAAATGCCGGATATTCATGATTCAACTGAAAAATTTCAACGCAAAAAGTTTTAATTATATTTAGGGAACTGTAATAGATTTTCACATTCTACTTTTTAGAGTGAATAAATTTTCCATTTAAAGCGTATTTACTTGTTTCTCTTTTTGAGTTTTCATCTAATTCATAAATGAGTTAAAAATAAAATTTTAATTATAATTTTTATAACCAGGGAAGAAAAGTGAAAAAGATTTTTATTAAAAGATTTTCATATTATTAATGATAACTTTTCCTGAACAAACTTGATTAATAAATTTTTCGAAATACTTGATATTTAGAGTTTGTTTTATAAACTAAAATTACTTGAATTCATTCTTTTAGATAACAAAATTCGAACGATAAAGAGAAATAATTTTGTCTCTTTTGAATTTCAGATCAAAAATGCTATTCTAAAGGTTAGGAAACAACTTTATCCTTTCGTTTGCATTCTTAAAGCAAAACTCTTCATTTAATTATCTGGAGTTAAGATATTTATTGAGAAAGGTTTCAAAAAAATTATAATATATAAAACTATGCACGTACGGCTTTTTCGAAGTTGCCCATGATTTTGAGCGAAAAAATAAAAAGGAAGAATAGAAAATCTGAAAACTTCTGAATTGTATCCAATATGAGCCAAAAATACAACACAACCGTTAATGGAGCATTAGATATTCATAAAATAAAGCATTCCTTAATCAAAATAATATAAACAAAAGTTCCCTGTCGAAAAGCTGCTAAATATGCGCGATCTATTTCTTTCGAAAATCTGCAGTTAGCTGCTGCTTACCGAGAAAATAAACATTTTCATAAGAAATTCACCTACAACTAACGATCATCCACTTGTTTCTCAACTGAAGAAAGTGCGGACTTTGATTACTTATTTTTTTATTACTTTCCTTATCTGATAGGGATAATAAAGAAGCAGTCAAATTTGATTTGAAGCCACGTTTTCTGTATGTCTTCTCTATTCAGTTTAGATACCTGAGACTTGTAAGACATTCATACAAACGAGCACTTCCTTGAGGTAAAGTGACGTCGGTTATCAGGACATATGTATGCAAAATAGGTCCTTTGACCAGCTTTCAAAAAGTCCATCCAAAGCAGTACATTATTTGAAAGTGTCACCTTCTGGTAATCGGTTCAAATCTTGTTCCTTTTGCTGCGTTTTATGCCGTAAATCTTCACAATGGGGTAAATTTGATTTTGTGATGTCAGGATTTGTGATGATTGTTTTTGAGACTGTAATGAATATATAAAAAACTCTCAGAGCACTGAATTATTTATCACTACAGGTTCTGTATAAAATCATTAATTGTGTCTTCTTGTTTATCCTGTGTTACTTTTCTTGTTCAAACGATATCTGAATATATGAAAATACGAAAAGTGAACTTTCCCCTTCTTTCTTCGAAGTAATATGAAGACATTTATAAGAAATCCAATGGCGACTTTAAATCAACAAAATATTTTTCAAAAAACTGAGTCTTGAAGGTTAATGAATTCTATTTAGCTTTCGGGAGTAAAAATATAATATAGATCCTTCCAAATGAAATCTGTTTTCGAAAGATTCCCTTACTGCTTACGAAATACTAACAATAACTGGGAAGTTAATATTCAACCTCTGTCCGTCAACATCCTATTTTGAATAGAATCATGTGTCGCATATCCGCCTAAGATTCTATAGATTGCTCCATCAGCCATTTGCTACTAAGAGTCTTTTCTCAATAAATTGTTGTTTATCTTACAGAAATTATTTCCGACTTTTTTTAAACGTAGGTTATTTTATAGATGGGTCCACTGGTTGAGTATGTTACGCAAAAAAATCCCACGTCAGTTATTTAACAGCTTTTAATGTTGGCATGTCCATAGAGTTGAAAATTATTGCAACTCTGAAAAGAAATCAATAAATTGAGAATTTTTAGAGATCACATTGTCACTTTTTTATTTTTTGATTCGATTTGTTATTGTCATAGACTTACTTACTTAGACTGAAAACTCTTACAGAATGTAACTATTCCGGAAAAATCTCTTGAGTATTTTGATCATCTCGCTACAATAAAATACTTTCTGGATGTAATAAAAAATACTTTCAGGCTGTAATAAAAATATCTCACTTATTTTATATCGGGTTGTTTCCTTAAACAACTTCCTGAAACAAATGCAAATACCTTTAAACATTAGAGGGGAGGAAACTAACGGATGTTCTCTATGAAAATTTATTTTTCCTATCATCTAATACTAGAAAACCTCGGTGAAAAATTCCTTAATTGGAATAGTTGGGAAAAGAGTTTCATGTTTCAAGAAGTGTGTAATATTTCTGCTTGTTAAAAGATAACAAGCATAAATGCGCTAACGAGACGTTGGAGTTATGGTGTTGAAAGGTTTCCAATTCCTACATTCGGAATGTGTGAGACTCCTCTCTTCGGCGAGAGAGCACTTTGTTGTCGCAGCAGCTCGATCTCATTTCTCATTAACCTTTTCACTAGCAAAGAAGAGCCAGTATTTACAACTGGTGAGCAGATTCTAAGAACAGAACGAAATAAATTTCTAAAAATTTATCTACAAATGAGAACCGTTAGAAAGCAATAAATGTCACGACTTTATGTATAGTTTTTTTTCGTATCATCTCAGGTTTATGAGGCAGGAATGCCCCCATGGAATAATACAACGAAATTTTGACGTCACAGAATGTACTAGAGTACATGATTAGACAACAAATATAATTTAAAATGCGGTTTTGTTCTTTAAAAATACTCTTCCTCAATATTTAAATTTAAATAATATGGAATTAAAATTTTACTTGTCATTAATTGATTTTTAAACAGTTATTTCATTTTTTGGAGAATAATTTGCAAACAAAAGATGTCACATGAAAATGATTCTTGGAATTTCTCTCTCTCCATATACAGGTGGGTGACAGAAAAATGTGAACACTTTGATATTTCCTTATTTTCTCGAATATCCCTTCCTTAAACTTGAATCTTCGAATAGTTATGTTATCGTCGAAATGCAATTTAAATAATATAGTTAATTTATGAGTATAAATGGGTACTCGGAATATCCAACTTAAATAAAATTCAATACTATTGTTCGAAGATTCAAGTTTAAAAAATATCAATTTGTGGAAGAACTCTCACCGCTTAGTTTCTCTTAGAGTGCTACTGAATTTTAACGGTATTTAACTTGAATTTTTATATAAGCTGCCCTATATATCTAGCTTTGAAATTATGAAAAGGATTTACATTACGTTTCGCACATGCGCAATAAAATATTATTTACTACAAATACTCGTATTTCCTTGAATAGTGAAGGTATTTACTTCAAATCTTAATACAATGTTTCTCTGACATATTGTCGAGTATTCTGTAAATTTCGTATTATTTAGTTGAAAACTCTGTATGTTATAAGCATGTTTTTGCTCATAACATGCGGAGTTTTCAACCTAATTTCATGGTTATGCAAGTTGCTATGAATATATTAATTGTTATATCATGTAATTTCTTATCCGGATATTGATGGATCTGCAAAGAGTGAAAAAGAGTTAGTCTTAAAGAGTTCAGATTTATCTCATACAGAAAACGAACACTTTATCTTCTCGCAGGGATTCTTTTGAGGTATGTATCTCAGTCTCTTCCACCTTCCTTCCTTCTTAGATGATCCAAATCTAATAAGAGCATATTCCGTTATGCAACCCTCAAGAATGTCATAAAACGTTTTGAGAAAGTCAACTTATGGAAAAGAATCATTTGAAACGAGATTTTTTTAAATCCTTGTTTCTGCGTACATATCCTTTTTGCTCATTGCTTACCTTTATGATAATTGTGTATAAAATAAAAAATAAAAGCGTATTTCTAGAAAAGAATAAAATAAAATTGATGAAGATAAAATACATTTCAGACTATTTTTTTAAGAAAATAGATTATTTCCACGTTTATCTTATAAAAAATTTTAACGTTGCAATTTTGTTTAATTTTTTCACATAAAGACCATTTTTCTACTTCAAGAAGTGCCTAAATGTAAAGCAATAAAACAATGAAAAAGTAAATTGCAAAAAAATGATTTAGACTTTCATTTAATACTTCAAGTACTACATTTACGTAGATGATGAATTGCTAACAGGAAGATAATAGTTCGTGGAATGTAAAGAATTTCGGTCTCCTGCTATTCAATAAAATATCCTTAAAATCTTACCCATAGAGTCTCGATAAGGATTTTCTATTCTCAAAATTTCACATATATTTTTGGTAAATGAGAATAAAATAATATTTCGTAGTTTTGCCATCATACAGGCAATTAGTGTTCATTCATGTAATCAATAGATGAATGGTGTATTTATTCATAAACAAAATTTTCCGAATCTAATATTCACAAATCTAGAAATTCCAGCTGATGACAATCACCCCAGAAGAGTTATGAAAATAATCATTCATGTCATATATCTCTAGAAGATAATCTACTAACATTTAAAAGTATAGCATAAACAAAACTGCTTTTAAAAACTCTGATGATGACTTGATTCCATTCTACTGTGTTTATGACCTTTTTTATAAAAAAAAAAATACAACATAACAAGCATCTGTAAAAAAAGCAGCCTGACTTCAAAAAGTAATTGAGTTCTATGGAGACGTTAAACTAACTACCATTGTTATCGACGATCAGAAATGAATAAATTTGACACTTCGGTATAAATGAGATTTTAAATGAATAAGGAATCGTACTCCAGGTCATTTAAAAAGTAATAAGGAAGCTTTCTTTGAGATATTTTTGTTTAATTCAAGATAAGCTGCTGATTTTTCTCGTGAATTTTACATTTCGAAAAATTGAGAAAATGCCTCGATTATTTTTTGTAAAAGGTATTTCAAAAGCCGATGTTCTAAAAGATTCAAAAGTTACTGTAGTTTTCCAAATTCAATAAAAATCCAATTCTTAAATTATTTCAATGGTTTTCAGAAACTAAATGTGATTGTCTTTTAAAAATTCTTACGATGTATTTTTTGATAATTGAGAATGAATTCAAAGCATTTGGTCTGTAACGTTTTAGGAAGAAGTTATACATTCGGTCTTGTTTTAAACAATTTTACATGTTAGCACGGCTGTTTATTTTTGCGAGTAAGACAACGCTACAGGAGACTTTTTCAAAACCGACTCAATGAGCTAACTGCACTAGTCTCTATTATATTCACTTTCTAGAATTCTCCAAATCTCATGTTAACTATATTTGTTGCAATTCTGAATAATTACAAAATGCCAGTTTAAAATATCCAGTCATTTTTCAACTCCTCATGGTTTTGATAAGTAACATTATGGCCGAAACATTGTCATCCTATTTGATGTATCTTCAAAAAATGTTAAATCCATGGAGCAGCTTCGACGATTATCCAAAGCAGCATCAACATAAATTCTATTTGATGGAACTATTATTGCGACCCTGAACCAGGAAGAATTCCTCGCCAACACAAACAACAAAAACAGGTATTATTAATAATAAAATTATAGTTGCCTACTATTTAGATAAATTAAAAGCCGTTGGTCCATAAGCAGGGAATGATGTTGATGCTCTCTTTGTAGAAACAACTCTCACTCCCTCAAAAACTCGACACAATTTTATTGTTATTTCTGTTGAGGATATTGATATATCGGTAATCACGACAGTTCGAATTCCACCAATCTTGGAAATTTTTCTTCTGAATCCAGGAAAAGGAAGGATGGAGGAAAAGATATATTCACCAAGAAGTTTGGGAGGCATATGCAAAGATAATATTTTATTCCTTCAAACTTTTCTGCTTGTGACGGAACACCTGAGAATTTTCAGAAAGGAAAATCTTCAGCCCTGAAAATGATACAAACCTCCCAGATTTGCATCATACAATATAAATTTTGAATCATTACGATGAGAATGACATACGATTCTCTCTTTTTCAGACCGGATACGCCCGATATAAACTTTTTTTTAATAACATTACGAAAAATGAACCTTCGGAGAGATTTTTCACAAACTTATTTCTGTCGTAGATTACAACAACTTTACTAATTTACTTCTGTTCTCATTTCATTGACTACTTTCATTAAGAAATATGATAAGCTCAAACGGAAATATTCTGTAGTTTTGTTCTATTCATCCTGGATGGCATTCAGTTTGGTACAACTTCATCAACAGTTTGAATGATTTATAGAAGTTGAAAAAAATAATAAAAAGATTAATCACACATTTTCGATTTCACTCTAGTCTTAATTTATCAAATAAATCTTCAACTGAATAGCTTAAGATAATAAATAGGCTTGTTAATCAACATAATATTGCCTATTTTATATCGAACTGATAAAATTTCGCAAAATATATACAAGTTATTTTAAAGGCTGAGCATGCTGATGTTTGTCTTTTCCTCTAGACCACGCTCTGTGTGTCTTCCATTAGTATTTTCGTTTTTTTTCGGAGAATTTTAACTAAAAGGAGAGATTCAAAAGAAAAACACTTGATGACTTTAGCGTAATTAAAATTTCGCTAATTAAAGTAGAAAGAAACCGCAAGTGTTTTGTTACCGACTCCGTTGCTTTTACGCTATTATGCAATTCTCTCATGACCAAGCCTGTTATGACTTCAAAGAAAATATCTTTAAAAAAATTCATAAGCAGATTATGATATTTTTGAGGGAAAAGGTGAAGGAGAAGAAAAAAAAGAATATTTTATTGTATGTTTTAGATAAAAACATCCGATTTTAAAATTAATTTTTATTGCCTCTTCGTAAGGCACTGCCGTTTTTCTTTCTGCTGATACTACTTACGTTAGAGTGGTTATTTTACTGAAGTATAAAGGTCTATGGATTATTTATTTTTATTGTACATACTCCAATTTGCTGTTAATCTTAAAGAATTTAGAACGATGACACAAATTTTAAAGCTTTTTTTGCTTAGGAAAACAAATTGTATTTCTAACAGGTAGGATTGGACATGTCTAATTAATATTTTGGTTCCAAACTGCACAATAGGTTTGTTAACGAACATTACAAAAATGTACCATGGTCAGATAATGAGCTTAACACCAGAGAAAGTATTCCATTCTACATATCTGCAACTCACACCAACGCACAGTGTGTAATTTCGACAATCTAGGTGGTAAAAATTAATATTTCAGAAACAAAAGTTGATTGTTCGGTTTTTAGGATAAATACTGCTAATAACATACAAATCGGTTTAACTGAACAACCTATTTTAATATATGAGAAATTTCAAAAACATGTTTACAATAACATAAATATTAGCTCCATGTATACATACGCATGGAAACATGTTATATGAGAAACACTGGTGTTCTAGAAATAGAAAAAAATAAAAAGTAAAGTTTACTATTACGTAAATATTTTCTTAATACATAATAGTAAATATTTGAGAAAAATCGAGCTAAAAAATATAAGCAGAAAAGTGGGAAAAAGTTCAAAATTTATTTTGAGTGGAAAGCACTCGCACAAAAGTGTTTCACGCGCGTTGGAATAATAGATAAGTATGTTTTCATTCTGAGGTACTGCTCTCTTCTGATGAGTCCTCCAACACGATGACGGAATCTTCCTCATCTGAAAAGCATAATTCTAATAGTTTTTTCATTTCTCGATCCAATTTCCGTTTCTTGGATTTTGGAGCTGCCCGTAAACTTGCTATATAGGGATCGGATATGATGAGCAATCTATGTAGCAAATCTGTATTTGCGTTTATCCTGGATGACTTCCTTGTGAATAGTTCCCTATATTGCCTATTGTGTTTACTTCTTGCCTCCTGGGCTTCTTCAGAGTATGATCCAATCGGAAGAATACACGCTTCAATTATGTCTCTCCCACTAAATAAAATTTTATGTAGACTTATAGGCATTGGATACCAACTGTACTTTGGGAGGTATATGTCTTGTGTCACTCTAGTAAATTCTGCGAATTTCTCTAAATTGATTTTCATGTTACAGTTTATGCACTCGAGAATAATTCCCAAACGCTTGATCAAGTTGAACTCCACTCCAGTTATCTCTGCCGTTTTCTCAGGATGTCTAAAAAATTTCCGGGCAGTGTTGCCGTCATTTGTGTTGCCACTTTTTTGCTTTGGCATGTGAACTAAGAGACCTAATTCTCGTCTAAATCTCTCTTAAACTTCTTTTTTTAGATACTTTTTCTTTTTTTCAGCTCCTCGTGCTTGCCATGTTTTAATTTTTAGCCTATATGAAATATGAAGAACGCATTTCATTAGTCTTATCCAAGAGTGGAGGAGTGATATGCCAAACGGCAGAAATTCTTTGCTCACTTCTTTTTTGGGGATGACAGGTAATTTGTTCACTTCATTGGGTTTCGCCCCACACAA